>CAUYUJ010003077.1:0-42500 GCA_963575745.1 Prorocentrum cordatum | reverse complement strand
CTGCCAACTGATCCGGGTGCGACGCGCATGACCACTCAGAAACGTGGGGTTCAAAGGATTCACGTGCTCCCCCCCATCCGCGGCTCCGGCGGCCGCAGCCGTGGACTGTCTCAGCGAGTCGTCCTGCGCCTTCTGTGCCTTCGCAGCCCGGCGGTCGTTCGCTCCAGGCCGGCATCGTTTCTTGCCGCGCCTGCGCTTCTTGGCTGGCTCCTCCTCGTCGCTCTCCGGGATGGTGGCCGTGACCTGCTGGTCGTCCTTGACCTCTGAGGTCTGCTCCTGGAGAACACCACCCAGAACAGCCCGCAGCGTGTCGTTGTCGAGGAGGTTGGCCTTCACGAGCATGGCGTACCAATCCCTCTTGCACTCGCCGTACTTGTTGTGCAACTCGGGCAACCTGTCAAAATTGTCCGGCGAATACTTGGCGTACAGCAATTTGAAAATATCCCCCCACAGCGGATCGTCGTTCTCAAGATTCGGACACATCATGGGGTACTCAATCACTGCTGTCTTGAGAGACATGGTCTGGTCAGGCGGAGGCTTGTCACTCCAAGACTCGATGACCTTCCGGGTGGTCGCAGAGTCGTACACAGAGCGTCTCCCCGTTCCAGTGGCGCCTGCGCTTGGTCCCAACGAAGCAGAGGAAGCGGCATCACGACGTCCATCGGAAGGTTGCCCTCCCGACGGGGGCCTATCGGAAGGTCGCCCTCCCGACTGGCTTCCCGACGCCGAAACCTGTCTCCACGGATCTGGGCCGTCGCCTGCGATGTCTCCACGGTTCCAAGGTCCAGGAGAGACGGAGGTGCGATGGTGGTCCTGCTTCACCGCGCCCTGCCCTGAGCCTTGGTGCTCAGCCCGTCGCGCTCCTGAGTCTGGCAGTTCGACAGTTCTCTCCGGAAACACACCGTCCATGGCGTCGAGAAGCACCTGGATGACCGCGTTCGCGGCGAGCTTCGTCAAGCAGTCCGCGATCATGCCAGATGTTGGACAGTGCAGAAGCTCTGCTGCTCCACGTTCGTGTTCTTCGTGAAGCCGGTGTCCACGCACGGCAAAATAACGCGTCCTCCAATTGGCGCCGCACATGGCTATGCTCAGAGCAGCCCGGCCGTCTATGAGAACCGTCACTTTGGGGATCTTGGCGCCGAGGTTGGAGAGAAGATGCCTCAGACCCTCCACTATTTGCCACCCCAGCGTCGCACTGTAGAGCTCTGCCTCTGCTGTCGATAGAGTAGAAACCGACTGTCTGGAAGAGCGCCATGCCACGATGCTGCCAGCCCATGCCACGACCAATCCACTCTGAGAGCGGGTGTCAGCACCGGCGCACCCGGCATCTGTCCATACTTCCAAGCACTCTTCGTTGCCTGCTCTCGTCAAAAGGATCCCTTTGGACGCAGTGCCCTTCAGGTACCTGAGTATCTTCTGGGCGAGTTCCATACTCCAAGACGAGAATTTTGAGCGCGAAGATGCCAATAACGAGGTGTAGTATGATATGTCTGGGCGCGTTCTGGTGGCAAGCCAGTTGTATTCCCCACTATATGCTTGTAGCTGCCGGAGAGCAGGCAAAGCAGGTTCGTCTGGTTCTGCTGGCAGCGGCCCCATTTGGACGCATTTGATGGCATTACAGTTTTCCATGCCGTACTTCTTCAAAAGACTGTCCACGAAGCGTTCCTGGTGAAGCTTGATATCACCATTGTGCAGAAGAGTGGTGTCAATGCCCAGGAAGGTCAGATGCCTGGTTACCTCCAGCACGGCCTCCTTGGCGAGAGTCCACATCGATTCCATTGCGGCCAGGAGGGCAGATCTTGTAGATCCCATCTCTGTCACCAAGAGTAAATCATCGACGTAAACGACCAATGCACCCAAAACCTGTTTCGAAGTGTCTGTGGCGTCCTTGATGTACCACACTTGCGAATCAGCACTGCACTGTTCAAGGTAATGCGATTCATTGTTCCCAGAAGCCGGGCCTGTCCACCGCAAGTCGCGGAGCTTCTTGTCTCGCTCCTCTGCCCATAGCTTCGGCGACTCGCGCAAACCGTACACAGCCCTGTCCAAGGTCCAATTGATGCCGGCCTCCACGAGTCCCCAGCGCACCCACTGAGCCGGAGGGGCAACTACGACGAGCTTGTCTTTGGGCATGTGCGCGTTGAGGAAGGCGCCCTTGACGTCGCGCTTGCTCGCGGTCCAGCCACGCATTGCGCCGAGCTTCAGCGCAGCGAGCAACGAGGATGGTTCGGCCTGCGCGGTCCAGGACTGCAGCTTGGGGTCCGGCTCGGCGAAGTTACCGCACACGCAGGCTCGGCATTTGTACTTCTCGTCGCTCTTGGACCACGCGCACGTCATCGGCAGCGGCCGCCCATGCGCGGCGAGCTCGTCAGGGGTCGTCTTGCGGAAAGCCCCCATGCCGAAGAAGTTGCCGGTCAACTCCGCCTCCGCCGCGAGCTTCCAGTTCATCAGCTCAGCCCCGACGCTCTTCGCGACCTCCTGGGTCGGCACGATCCGCTTCTCCGGCTCCTTGTCGATCAGTTGCTGCAGCGCCTCCTTGTGCAGGAGATCGACGTGGCCTTCTGCCGCCTGAACAGCAGCTCCGGCGTAGTCGAAGCAGACGGGATAGTAGTGTCCTTGCTGACGTTGCCGTTTGAAGCGTCTTCGTTCCTTCTGCTTGCGCCTCCGTCGCAGCGCGGGCGCCTCAGGGCAAGGTTCGTCCACGTCTGCGTCAGCGTCACCACGTTCATCTTGAAGTGCTCCGGCATTACAATCATGGTCATCAGCGGCTTGACCCGGATGATCAGCGTGATCCACAAGAGACATATCGGGAACAACAGCTCCTCCGTGCACGGCCCACTCGTCATCGAGGTCCAACTCCGTGTCTTCATCGTCGGAAGTGCGGCCCAAAGTGTCCTCTGTGCCAGGGACTTCTGTGTCGCCAACATGCGAGAGGTCTTGTTCAGCTGAACCCCAGGTGGCCGCTTCGGATAGAGCAAGGCATGCATGGGGGTACTCCAAGAAGGTATTCAAGGACGTTGCCCCGTACGTGCGCCGAGTCTCGCCAGAGCTTGCCGCCACCTTCGCGGCGACCGGCGGCGGCCCACCGTGATCCTCTCGAGGATGGTTCGCGGGCTCGTCGTCCGCCTCGTCGGCCGGCGGAGGTCCTTCAGCAGGTACGTCGACTACGGGCCCTTGTGCCGCTGGCGGAGGCGGCGGTGCCTTGAGACACTCCCCCCAAACCAGACTATGGGGTTCCAGTTGCCGCCTCTTGCGGCGAATTGCCACGCAAGCTGGGCAAGTTGCTGTTTCTCGCGTAGCTGCTCCGTCTGGTAAGAACGAAGGAACCACCGCTCCAGCGTCGTACTTCTCTGGCTCCGGAAGAGGCAGTGGAGCGTCAGGCGGATCCCAGTTGCTCATGTTGATCTTGACCCAATTGAGCTCTTCCTCGTTCAAACCCTGGGGCTGCAAGTTGGTCTTGACCTTCACCGCGCCTCGCTGGTGCGTCCACATCCCGTTCGGGACAGTGCTGCTGGGGCCGAACACCGTTGCTGGCTCTGCGCGTGGCAGAAAGGCGTTTCTCGGAGGAGGGTCGTGCACCAACATCGCCCTGGTACCGAAAGGTATCCGAGGGTACTCTCCCAGTCCAGCGTCTGCTCTGCACAACTGAGCTGCTGCAAGTGTCGCTACTCCCCACCAGGTGGTCGGAAGTCTGCTGCCGCTCAAGAGGTACCGGGCCCTGCGCTTCAAGATGCCCACGGCCGACTCGGCAGAGGCATTCCCGTTAGGGTCGTAGCCTGCTGTCGATGTTTTGTGGATGCCGTGGTAGGAGCAGAAGTTGCTGAGCTCCTCGTTCATGAACTCGGACCCCTGGTCGCTGTGCAAGCGGAACACGATCTCGGTCGGGAAGTTGGCGTGGTCATTGTTGACCTGGGCGAGCAGACGTTGCACTGCCTTCGGGGCCTCGCTCTTCGCGCCCAGAAGGGCGACGTAGATCAGAGCCGGTCGCGGCGACGTCTGCCCGGCAGTTCCGCCCGCCTGCTCCTGGCCTCCGTCTGGCACAGAAGTCTGCACAGCCACGTCGCAAGAAGATGCTGTCTCATCTGGCCTCGCTGTTAAGACCAAGAAATAATGACACGGATCTTTTGCAATCTGTCCTCCTGGCCGGGGCGTTGGCTCATGAGGGCCACTCAGGTCCACAATACATACGCCCAGAGACACGTTCGACCGGCGATGGTGCTGTCGACGCCGTAGTGCGGCACCCTGCCATAGAGCACTGTCGGCAGAATGCTTCTGATGTTGCCACGGTTTGTCCCGGAGCTCGCCCCCCACCAGGTCTTGCAACTCCCGGCGCTGATGGGAAGGCTGAGGTAGAGGCGGCCCGGCTACGGCCTCCTCGCTGACAGGGGACTCTCCGGCTCCCGTTCCCACCGCGCCAGTGCGCGCCACAGAAGTAGCTGGTATGCCCACAGCCTGCTGCACTGCGGCCCCGAGAGAATCCACCCTCGCAGCCATCGTGGCCAACATGGCTAGCATGTGCGCCTGCATGGGTTCACAACTCTGCGCTGCCGGGTTGACTCGTTCTGAACGCTCGTCGAAAGGAAACCCTCCCGACACATTGCCTGAGCAAACACGGCTACGGAACCAATCGAAAGGCGCCCCTCCCGACGGATCCTTTTCACATCCCATACCACGTGTCTGAATCGAGCTATGGTGTCTATCGAAAGGAAGCCCTCCCGACGGATCACCACGGCGACTATCGAAAGGTAACCCTCCCGACCGATCACCCGCGTACCCCAACCCATGTGTTTGTATAGTATGTGATAACGGTGATGACTGTGAGCATGATGCAGATGAAGCCACTTGAACCACTGAACTCTTTCTCAACACTGGATGCTCTTGTAACCAACGACCCATGATCATATTCCACTGAACACCGAAGTCTTTGTCCACTGCAATCCGGTGTAAGTCACCAAGCACGCACTCGATCCTCGAAGCCTTACTCAAACCAGCCAGTTTTGAAAGAGAAGGTGTGTACCTCCCCCCTTCAGCTGGATCAGGCCCGGCTGGACAGTCCAAGAGGATTCGCCGGCACTCTTCCTTGGGGCACTGTGCCGCAGATGCAGCGCGACCGGCCCCTCGGAGGTGGAGGTGATCGTGGCCGCCACGGCACTGCACGCTCAAGTTCGGTAGCTCGTGAGAGCCTTGGAAGTGTGACCTTTTCCGAATGAGCTGCCCTTCGAGTTGTCCACCACAAGCGCATTGGTCCAGCAATGCCATGTGAAACGGCATCGTCCGTAGAGGCTCGAGCGGGCTCTTGGTGAAGATGTCGGAATGCGCGCTGCTCTCGATGATGTAACGTCTACCCATCAGTAACTGCAGGAAACAACACACCGCTAAGAACCTCAAGCATGGTGTCTCGGATCGCCTCTTGGTCTCCAGAGTGTCTGCTGGTAGGTTTCTGGTGTGGTTTCCCCACGGAGCGCAATTCGGCGAAGCGAAAATAGTCTCCACGCCGGGGGATATGATCGCGTCCACGATGGTCGTCTGGTCGTCCGCCCTCCCTGTGTTCCAACCATATCGGTAGTCGACTGGTGGTAAGTGGGGAACGTCAGTGTTCCGAGCGTGGTCGCTCAGCGCCGATGACCCACTGCAGTGCTCCCACACACGGGCCATGCCAGTAGAACCCCCCTTGGACTGCACCGCGTCGTCTCCCAGCTCCTCAAAGCGAGCAGGGGTGATGATGGCGTCGGCGTCGTCGTTGTAGTACAGATCCGGCAAGTTGCGGTACTTGGACTGGATGTTCTGCACACCCTTCTTGCCGAAGTCGTCCACGAGGTGCTTGAGCTGCGACCTCAGCTGCTTCTGGTCCGCTGCCGTCCTGGAGGCTCTGGCGGCTGTCGGGGTCTCTGCCTGGCGCCCGCTGCGGCCGGGCTGAAGGGTGTCTGGTAAATCGTTCAAGACGAGGTTCAAGTCGCTCTTGAGGATGTACGGTAGAGAACCCCACGTTTGGATCTTGAAGACCCTGCCCTTCGGCGTCCGCAAGACGTGCTGGTCGCCCCGCTCAATCGTGCAGCCGCGTTCCCACAGGAACCCTTCTGGGAAGAGATCAATGTTGTCACTGTTATCCTCCCAAGGTACGAAACATCGCGGTACGCCCTTGCGCCCGGCATCCCGTCGGCACTTGCACTGGCCGTGCGCCAGACTGAGGGCATGCGGGTACTCTGCGTCAGAGACGGTGCCCTTCTGGTGAATCAGGTGCACGTTCGCCCAGCTGTCCAAACCAACGCCCTGCCTCGGAAACCTCGCGGTTGTCGTAGCCGAAGAGGCCCTCAGAGACTCTCCGTCGAAGGCCGCCTTGGCCTGGGCGCTGGTCGCCGGCGGTGCGCCTGCAGGTTGTTCAGCAGAAATGGCTGCGTTCGCCTTGCCCTTGTCCTTGTCTTTGTCTTTACCTTTTCCTCCTTTTGAAAGTCCTTTTGGGTGTCCTTTGCCTCGTCCTTTGGCTCCTGCTTTCCCTGCGGCTGCTGCTTGCTCCTTTCTCTTGCGGTACTCCTCCCAAGCGGCTTCACGGTTAGGGTCGGCTCCGCCTCCCGGCGCCTTGCAGTCTTTCCCCCTGTGGTCCTTGGCGCCGCAAGTAATGCAGCGGCCCTCCGTGACAGGGAAGCCGGGGTGGGCAAAATGACAACTAATGCCGCGCTGGCAGACGCCACGCTCTGTCCAGGACCTGCAGGGGCTGGCCCAGCTAGAAGTCGTGGAAGAGTAGCGAACGGCAGCGGCATTCCCAGTAGTCGGTGCTTGTTGCGTCGGTTGCGCCGCTGTTTGCCGGAGAGCGGCGGCACGTTTCTTTTCCGTCTCCTTGATCTGGTGCTGGCGCGCCTTCTGGTTGTCAGTGAGAGGTAGTCCGGTGTTCAAACCAACGCCCCCATGAAGAACCAACGCTCCCAGCTCCGCCTCGGCGAAAGCAGCGACGTGTTCTATCGCCTGCAGGGTAATCACGTGAGGCAGACCAAGTTGATTGCGAAGATTAACCCATCTATGGTGGAGCTGCGGTTCGGCTTTGTCGAATACAGCACAAAAGATAGATTCCATCGCTCTGTAAGCCAGAAGAAGATCTGGAGGGTAGCAGCCCAGCTCGGCACACCTACCTCCGGAGATTCCCCTTCCACTTCAAAAGCTCCACCTGGGCCGCGCGCGGCTGTGAGCACACGCTCGGGTTCAGCACTGAGTTGATCAGATGAACCTTCTCGTCCGCACCGCCAGGGGGGAAAGTCTTCATCACGTAGAAGAGAAGAACGTGTGATGGGTCCACCTTGCCTTGGCGGGCCCTCAAGTTTACCCAATCGCGGATGTCCTTCGGCAGCGCGTCGAGTATGCGTGGCCTGATCCACGCTTCTACCTGCAACCATGCCTCCGACATTGGAGCAGTAGGGAGAAACGCCTCCCGCTGGTGAATCGGCATCTTAAGAAATATATTATATGCCTTCTCGGCCTCGCGCTGGCACCACTTCCACCACTGGATCAAGTGCGGGCCAGCCGGGTTTATGGCCCGGTCGACAGAAATCCGCCAACTCAGAAGTCTACCTGCTCTGGAAGAAGGATCGCCCATCTCTAGCTTGGGAAACTCTGGCACGAACACCTGAATATCGAATAGACTTCATCAACATATTCAGCTCCGCCGGGCTCAAAGACTGCGGGGGCGCATCCCCGTCAAGAAGCTCAGGTGGAGTCGGCGCCAGTCCTCCGAGTGCTCCCAGAAGCGGCGCTGCACAACTCGCGCTCTGCGGCTGCCGTGCAGATGGGCCCTCTGCCCCGGCTGCTGCGTGGCCCCCCAGGGACCGCGCGGGCTGTGCACCTCCCAGGAAAGAAAACACGTCACTGTCGTTAGTGTTCGGAGGAATCGTCTGTGGCGTAACGGCGACCAACGAAAGTGGCTGCACGTATGGAGCAACGCTCCCGCTTACGAAATTCTCCTGGTTGACACTGACCTCCGTGCCGCGGGGGTTCACAGGCAGACGACTGGCCAACGCTCCGCTGCGCGATGCGCCTGCGCCTCGGGAGAGGATGCCCTGGTCGTCGGTGATACCCTGCTGAATCAGTCCTGGTGGTACTTGTTGTTCCTGCCCAGGAACATCGGGTCGTGGCCACAACCCTGGGTCCCCAGACGTCGTCGCAAGGTTCGCCTCCCTCCTGGGTAAGCTCGCCGTCGCGCAGCCGCCGTCCTGCAGCGGGAGCCTCGCCGTAGGTGCGGTGGATGGCTGCGGTGGCAGCTCCTGCGGCTGCCGGGCCCCCTGGCCCTCTGTAATGGCCAACAAGTCGTCGGCCACGTTTCCTGCCCCAAAAATCGGGCCCTGATCCCCCGCTGGCGCGTCGTACCACTCGGCGCTCGGATCGGGATCGCTGCGCCGGCCTGCCGCGCTGCGCGGCGTGCCGCTGGCACTCAGCTGGTAGTACTCTGCTTGGTGTGGTGCGGTGTTGCTGTCGGGGAGCTCGTCCTGAACCTGAACAGACTGCCAGAAAGCCCATTCGAACTCTACCTGCTCTACTCTGCCACTGAGACGTTCGACCGACTCTTGAAGGTTCTTCACTGTAGTCGACAAGCCCTCCACCACCGACGTCAAACTCTGGATCGCGTCGCTGAGCTCGTTGCCGTACTGCGGGGCAGAAGCAGAAGCCCGGCCAAGCCCATCGGAAGGAAGCCCTCCCGACGAAACCTGGCCAGGGGCCCTATCGGAAGGCTTCCCTCCCGACCGGTCCCCAGGTCCATCGGGAGGAGGCCCTCCCGACGGATCCAGGCCAGGGGGCCTATCGGAAGGCTTCCCTCCCGACTGGTCCCCAGTCGTCGGTGCTGCGGTGCCGTCGTAGGCACTGTGAGTTTCGTGGCGTCGTCTGCGGCCTTGTCGTCCAAGGTCTGTGCCTCGGTTGGTTCCTGCAGGGCTGGTAGTGGTTGAGCTGGCTCTGGCGCTGGCGCTTCCTGTCGGCGGTAGAACGAGCTTCCAGGGGAGCCCACGCAGTCTCCGGAGCGAAGGTGGCGGGCGCGGCCTAAGTTGGCCGTGTGGCACGCCAAGCAGTGGCCACCAGCGGCGCCGGCGGCGCGGTCGAAGGACTGGGCCCGCCTGGCGGCTCTCTTTGGCCTGAGAAGCTCGCGGCTGGTAAGCTGTCCAGAAGCAGTGGTTGGCTCTGCTGGCGGCTCGGGGGCTGGCAAAGCCAGCGGCTCTGAAGAAGTAGCGCCTTCCCTAGCCCCTTGCACTACTCCACGCACCAGCGAAAGCGCTGCACCAGTAGCGGTCGCCGCTGCACCTCCGATTGCCACTCCTACAGAAGCTGACAGACCAAGTGCTTCTGTGGCCCGCCCTCGCCAGGTAGTAAGTTGCTCAGCCAGAGAACGTGTCCATTGTTCCCGTCGTAGACCATTTTCATACGCAGCGTACTGTTGTGTGACTCCGGCCATACATGTACCACAGAACGGGTACCCCTGGAAGTACTCGAGGTTGATACATTGTGGGTGGCCGAACACGCCGCACTGCGTGCACAGCGCAGGTTCGTACACTTGTACATGGCATCGTTGACAGCTCGCGTGTACACCAACCAATAATCCTTCATTCGGCGTTGGGCTCATAACCCTTGTCACTGCTACTAGGGGTAAATCTTCTGACATGACGATCGCAGTGGAACGAATAGAAGGATGAAAGGCGAGTACCTTTTCCAGTCAGTGTGCGCTCGGCTTGGCCTTGAGCCAAAGCGGTTGCAGTAGCAGCTGGCGCGCGCGTGCCAGACGCAGCTGGCTTGCCAACCGGCGATAGACAATATGTTGTTACATTGACTAAAAAAAGTAGCTGCGGACAGCACAAATGCATGCATCATCGATAGATCGGCGATGGCTTTGGCAATAAAGTCTACAAAAAGTTCTGCTTGTGTGACACGCTATTCACATGGCTTGGGTCCTGGAGCCGATCGAAAGGAAGCCCTCCCGACAGGTCTCCGGACGTCTACACCCCGTGAAGGGGTCGAGAGCCCAGGGAAAGAAGAAACGACCCAAGCAGGGACGGGGTCGAGAGCTCCCGGGGCGTCGCGCCTCCAGCGCGCGTATGCCGAAACAGTTTATCAGAACTATAATACACACCATGCCTCAAGATGCTATGCACATGATTCTGCATTGCTAATCTGCTCACTGATCCGGGTGCGACGCGCATGACCACTCAGAAACGTGGGGTTCAAAGGATTCACATAGTGCGCCCCACCACGCCGCCCGGAACCGACTGAGAGCTTTCCACGCCGAGACAGCGCGCACACAGCGCGGGCTGCACGCAGCGCCGGCTGCAGCTCCGTGGTTGTCCTGCGTCGCGTGTGTTTGTGCGTAGGTTGGCTCCGCCAGCGCGGGGATGGGGCCGGCCCTGGCGGTTGGGTGTTTTCAAGATCGGCGTGCGGGGTGCGTATTTTGGCGTTGGGTGGCTGCGCGGCGGACCGCGCCCCACCCACGTACTCCCCCCTCACCCACCGCCGCCTGCATCGTTTGCCTTGGCGCGCGGTTTGGGTTGAGACGGCGCGGAGATACGGCGCCCCGCATTAAGCGGGGGAACGAACGAACGCAAACGCGCACACACACACACACCGTGATGAGCACATGTCCCAATCAGCCTTAGACCAAATCCCAAGATATCAAGATTTCAATCCCAAGACATCAGAGGATCGGAATGGCCGACGGGCCAGTTCAATAAACGAACGTTTCTATCAGAGGGCGACCAGGGCACGGTAACTGAGCGTCGCCTGCATACCGTGCTCCCGAGACTTATAGTCTCCTCTGAGAGATGTGGCTGCAGGGGGCAAAAGCGTTCAGTGAACGTGAGAACAGGCATGCATACAAGAAACGTGGCAGCGGCTGGTGTCGACGGTGCTGGTGAGGGCGATGGCGATCGCAGCGATGCTGGCCTGCCGTGCAGGCTTCAATACCAACAAAGATTGAAAGACAACAAAGCTGAGAAAGGATATAAGCACACACACACAGCCCCCCTAAAAGAAGCCGGGTGGGAATGCGCACATATCATCGCGAGGTGCTGGCCACCAGGCGTGTCATACTGCGCAGATAGCCACGGCCTCAAGAGGGGCCAGGTCCCGTAGCACTAGAGGCTATGCGAACCAATGAAGGATTGCGGGTATTCCGCCGCTTAGCGTCGAGCAGACGGCGAACCGAGCCATCCGAACGAAACCGAATCCAGCAAAGCTGATCATGCTAGGCCATGCAATTAAACCTGCAACCACGTTTAGACCACACCCCTGGTCTGTGTCGACTGTGGTATTAAAACCATCTTCGATGGCATACGCATCCGAAACACTAATCGTGGGGAAGAGAGAGCCTAGACAGTATGATCCAATCCAACGTCCGACGACTGTTGGAATGATATTCTCGAGCACTCTGCCAATGCTAGCAGTGACACCGCTGATCCACAGACACAGAAGTGTGCACAAACAAGACAAGAACTGGTAGAAAGAGGAGATAGAGCGTGGGAGAACAGACAGCAGGAGCATGCAGAAGTTAGAGAAAAGCTCGCACCACGAAGATGAGGCGGCCTGCCCTGGCGATTTCGCAAATCCATGAACGTGTGATGGAACCTGTCGATCTTCACCTGTCTGATGGTCGTACATCGTAGAATCAGAAGGAAATCAGGCAGCCACGGGCGCTGACTGAAGTGGTGACTCGGCCCACTCCCCATCGCGGTCCAGGTGCTGGTACAGAAGCGTTCCAATAGCTGATATGTCCTTGCCTTCGAGCTGGCCCTCCGTGGCGCCCAAGCTTTTGCATTTGCGAATCCATTGGTCGGTACTCTTCTTCTTGCCAATCTCCGCCCACCAAGCAGCAAAAGGCGTCCCTGCGGCTGGCAACTGCGATGCGTACGTCTTGACATCCTCGCGACTCTTCGAGATACCGAGGTGGCTGGGTGCCAACTCATGTTGGGCAATAGTCATGGTAGGCAGGAATACAGGAGCAGACGCAGCATGTACCTGTGGAACGGGAGCAAGTTGCACAGGCTGAGCTTGCTGCTGACATGTTCCGTCACTTTTAGCATTCCACTCCCAGGGATCAACGCCCCCAGCGAACATGCCCTCCATCAGGCTCCTCAGGGCCCTCACGTCATTGGAGGTCGTCGCCGTCGACGTCTGGATGGTCTGCAGCTGGTCGGAATGGCCCTTGATCTCCTGCTGCATCGCAGCCAGCTCAGCACGCATTCGTTTTATGACAGGATTGTGCTCCAATTCATTAGGCGAGCTCTCATCAAGGCCAGCTGCTTCTGCAAGGCGCTTAATCGTGTGTTGGAGCTTGCTGTCAGATCCTTGGGCTCCGTTCATCGCACTTGTGAGCGCCAGCGCCAAATCGCGAGCGGGTTGGGTAGCCGATGCCATGCCCTGGACGGCCTGGTGTCCACCGGCGGTGGGTGGTGAGCTGCCCGCAGCAGCTGGTTGATCTGCTTGGCTAATGATACTGCTGATGCGGCCAATCTCTCCAAAGGCCCGAATGCTGTCAACCATGCCACTCCATTGTCCAAGCATGTTGCCGAAACCACCCATGCCACTACTGCTACCACTACCGTATCCGCCGCCTTTACCTCCCCAGCCGCCGCTGTTGTAGTACGAGTTTTGCCCCTTGTGGCCCTTGGGGGCCCCCATGGCGGACGAGCTGGGAGACGAGGTGAACGGAGAACGGCGTAGGCGGAGTGCGATCAACTCAGAGACCTGGTCCAACCGAAAAGAAATGGCTGTGGAGGTAGGGATAAGATGCTGGCAAGTACGTTTCACCAGGTCTAGACAGAGGTGTACAAGGTCCATGCGTTCACCTGGAGGATAAATATTATACCACATTTTCCTAACACAACCACGAGGGTACCCCATACGATAATAGAATGCCATGTCGATAGTATAGACAACACTCAGGTCGATAGTGTCAGGGTTAAGTCTATCCCAGCAATGAAGACGCCCTTTTAGTTCAGATCGTAATTGTCCCAGCTCACGACGGGTAATGTGTCCAAGGTAAGGCGGAGCACTCTGCGTTTTAAGTCTAGAGAGATCCCCACTAAGTACATACTCATCGTTTTTGTGTTGCGGGATATATCTGACCCGTCAAATCCCCAAAACACAAGAGCATCCAGATAACGAAAGACTATACTTGACCCAATCTGTTGGAAAGAGCTGTCCAATTCAAAAACCAGTCTGTTTATATACACAATACATCTGCTTCCATAAACAAGAACGACAAACCCGATAGGATAACAGGATTGTGTCGTCAACGTATCTCCCTGCAGCCACTTCAAGCGCACGTCATGAAGTAGTAGGCCTAAGTATAGGGTGCTGGTCGTAATGGTATTGGATGTAGGAGAGGACGAGGTGTAGGATGGCCCCCGGTAGCGGCCCACCGATCGGACTACCTGATAATTGAGCTAGGGCAATGCCAGAGAAGACAAAGAACCGAAACCCGAGGAAACCTTCAATCGCACGCTTAAGGCTGCTGAACAAGAATACGGTGCGATCCCAGTGTCGAATGCCAATCCGTCCTCCGAGTGCGACCTGGGCTGCTGTGGTATGTAGAACCGAAAGCGCCCGTGTTCTAAGCTGGGCCTCGGCCTGTTGAAATAGAGAGTCGACGGCAACGCGTATAGACTTGGACTCCAGAGCTTCATATGCCTGTCCCGCGTCAGACACGGTAAACCCCGGGTAGTCCATGCGTGCACGGCAACGTACACAAACAGCCTGTCTCGTACCAGGGAGGTACCAAGGAGGTGCCAGAAGGCCAACAGCGACGTCTAAATCATCAAAGGCAGTATCTAGCCCGCGAAAGGCCCATCCAGGAAATATAATGTTGGTAAGATAAGTAGTACCTCTAGAGATCCTTTGATCAAGCTGTCGTCCTGGAAGTTTGAAAAAGCTGCAGATGTTTCTCATGCATGAGTGCCCCGTCTTACATTTCTTGTTCCCAAAGTCATCGAAGCATGTCCGTTTTACCGTAGGGTAACAGTAAGGTAGATTCTGCATTCCAATAGTTCTCTGTGAGGGTGGCCTGAGACTCTCGGGAACACTGAAGTCGCACGTTAGGCGGTACCACTGGAGGATATGAGGTAAGGGGAGAACGTTTAGTCGCCAACGTTTTTGGGCATGAGCGATGAGAGCTAGCCAGCGGCGCTGCATGTGAACAATGCTGGAACCCCAGAGCGTCCGAGGGTCCTTGTCTTCCACAGTGCAACTAATGATACCACGCGTGGCCTCCAAGCCCCTGCACAAACGATAGAGCGCCTGCCGCGGTGCCGTCATCGCCCGAGGGGGAGACGCTCCAGGATCATCCGTGGCAATCAGAGTGACCGAGAGCGCACGCAGGAAGATGGGGTCCACGGCAGAGCGTCGAAGCCAGGAAGCACACCTGGATATACTGCTGGGTGACACATCCTGGCATACTTCAGGCATCCAGGGAAGACGCCCGCAAACGGGTAACCGAAAAAGATATTCTCCTTCCGCTGGTATCCTCAAATCCTCCAAAGTTATCTTGCCCAGGAAATCGATGTTATGCTCTGCCAGGTCCTGGGCGATGGATTGACATTGTTTTTTTTTGCACGGTCTGCGTTGCCCCCAGGGAGATACGAACCTGTTTCCGCGCAAGTAGGGCCCAGGCAGGTCGGGCGAGGGAGGTGTGGTGGAGGACGAGGTTGACCCATTTTCGCACAGGCTTGAGGTCATCCTCACGATCCAATACGAGCGCGACACCGCCTGGACGAGGCAAACCCATCATCCCCAACTGTGTCGCAAGCGAGGCCTGTGCGATGGCCTTCTCGTGCCAGAAGGGAAAGACTGCACGCAATCCCCACGGCGTATATAAATAATCAGAACCGTGCAGCTTTCCATGGAGAGCGCGCTGCCGCATCACCTCGTGAGACTCCCATGCGCAGAAACGAATAAGCAGGATCGCGTTAGTGGGTCATACGAACACAAAGGCCCAAAGGAATGGTATCTGGCAAGATGACGCCGAAGAAAGAAATCATACACACTATAAGAATGTCAACGTAATACTGTGTTCCATTTCCGAACGCGTTCACGTTTCCTGGTTTGTCTTATATGAAGGGTGCGAAGAGCTTCAAATCGTGTTTGTTGCCATGCCTCATGCATTTCCATATTGTCCAGGGCCCGAGGAAGGTGTAGACGGCGCTCATGACGATGTTTGCGACCCCTGGGACCTTTGTTTCGTTGTTGTCGTGATCGTGCTGACATCGGTTTGTGGGTGGCACAATCGCCGTAGGCTTTCGCAATGTTATTTGCCTCTGGGCACGCAAATGTAATATACGATGCCTCAATCGCCGTGGCTATGTGCGTGGGCATAATGGTCATGAACATGATGGATATGGTACGTGCACTATGCGAAGCAAGCAAGGAAACATAACGTGCTCGATCAGCTAAGGGCTTATCCAGCTTACATATCTTTAAGGCTTTGTAGTGCTCGCGCGTCCTGGCTATAGCTCCACGTAGTGTTCCAGTACGTCGTCGAATACTACCTTGTCCGAAGTTGCCCCCGAGGAGCGAGACGATGACCCCATAATACACGCTACTTGTATACGTAGAAAGTCACGTAGAGCAAGGACGTCGATAAATGTGGCCCCTTGAGGCCTCGACGAGGCTCGCTGCAACTCAACGTCCAATGGAATGCAGATATGCTGTGCCGTCCGTCGAGCCCGTCGTCCCCGAGTCAAGAGATATCGTGTGTAAGTAATCTTGTGAGAGACCAAGAGCGTTACGAACATCGCTGAACAATGAAGGGTTGACACGCAATCATCACCTGCAAATCGGTCGGACAATTGTTGAATAAGATGGTACAGGAGCGAGATATAGTCCATGGACGGCTGCGCACATGATACCTGCCATAGCGTTGCCAACATCAGCTGATCCACGACGTCCGTCGCGCGGGTGTGAGGAATATCGTAGCCCTTGAAGCTAAGTGAAACAGCAAGATGAGGAACCCAACTCGTGATGCTTCGCATCTGCTGCTCAAAGATGGGTTCGACCAAACTTTTGGACATGTAAGAGTGCGTCGTGTTAGAAGACGCAGATGTTCGCAAGCTTGCATCTACCAACTTAGTGATGGATGTAGAGGGTGTCCCCGCGTCGCAAGGCTGAATCGTAGCAGCACATGTTAGTAGAAGTCGAACTACGGGTATGAATATGTTATGAACATTGCGAGAGCAGCACAGTCTGGCATGTCGTCGGACCTCCACACCATCGCAAACACATCGCGATGAGCACATGCGCCAATGAGCCTTAGACCAAATCCCAAGATATGGAGATTTCAACCCCAAGACATCAAAGGATCGGAATGGCCGACAGGCCAGTTCAATAAACTAACGTTTTTATCAGAGGGCGACCAGGGCACGGTAACTGAGCGTCGCCTGCATACCGTGCTCCCGAGACTTATAATCTCCTCTGAGAGATGCGGCTGCAGGGGGCAAAAGCGTACAGTGACCATGAGAACAGGCATGCATACAAGAAAGGTGGCAGCGGTTGGTGTCGACGGTGCTGGCGAGGGCGCCGGCGATCGCAGCGACGCTGGCCTGCCGCGCAGGCTTCAATACCAACAAAGATTGAAAGACAACAAAGCTGAGAAATTATATAAGCACACACACACACACACACACACGCACGCACACGCACGCACACGCACGCACGCACACACGCACACACGCACACACATACACACACACACACACGCAGACGGGGAGAGGAGGAGGAGGAGGAGGAGGAGGAGGACGAAGAAAAAAAGAGTGGAGGAGAAGGAGGAGCTGGAGGATGACGACGAGAAGGATGAAGGAAGTGAGTTGGGCGCCTCGTCGTCTCGTCGTCTCTACAAATGGCGACGGCGTTGCCGCGCGCCCCCGCGCCCCGCCCCCCCGCCCATCGCCCCCCCCTCCTCCGGGCGCCCGGGCCCCGCGCGCCCCCCCCAACTCCCAAAGCGAACCCCTGATCCCCGCCCCGCCGGGGCCCGCGCGAGCTTCCCGAGCCGCGCTCGGCGTCGACCCGTTTCAGGTTCCAGAATCGCCCCGGAAGGGTTCCGGGGTGAAAATTGGAACCTGAAGCTAATGATTTTCCATCTGGGCGCTCTCGGGAGCCTTGCGGGCGCATCTCGGGGATGGGGGGAAGTGCACTCGAGCATCCCAAATTGTCATTTTCCAAATGAAATCTACCATTGAGGGGCTTGTTTTTCGCGGCTGGGCCCACCCGCGCAGCGTCGGGAGGTCCCAAATGGATTTCCTCGGAACCGTTCCAGGGGGAAAATCCATCTGGAACCCTCTCCCGACGCAAAACGTCTCTGTCGGGGATAGGGGGGAGGGGTGTACCCGAGCTCCCAAAATGGTCATTTTCCAAATGAAATCTCTTATTGGGGAGCTTGTTTTTCGCGGCTGGGCCCTCCCGCGCAGCGCCGGGAAGTCCCAAATGGATTTTCACGCTGGAACCGCTCCAGTGTGAAAATCCATCTGGAACCCCTCCCGACGCAAAACGGCTCTGTCGGGGATGGGGGGGGGGTGTGCCCGAGCTCCCAAAATGGCAATTTTCCAAATGAAATATCTTTATTCCCCCCAACCTCCGTTAACTGTCAAGAGGGAAGGAGGGCCCTGTTTTGGCGACGACCGCGAGCACAGCCGCAGGCATTCCGCCCCGGAGCCCTCCGACTGACGGGGGGGGGGGCTCCAGGGCGCGGCTCCTTGAAAATAGTTGCGGGGTGGGAGGTGGAAAAGCACAGCTCGAAGCACAGACGGCTGCGGAAGAGGGGAAAGGGAAAGAAGGGGAGGGAGCCAGAGCACTACGGCCTAGGAGGGAATAAAACCGTTTAGGCATAGCCAAACGAGACCATATTCCCCAAACTCCGTTAACTGTCAAGAGGGAAGGAGGGCCCTGTTTTGGCGACGACCGCGAGCACAGCCGCAGGCATTCCGCCCACGCCCGTCCCGGGCCCCACCCTCCGGTAAAAGTCCAACCAGGCGCCGCGCGCCAGGGCGCGCGGGAAAACGCGCGCGGGGAAGCAGGGGCGCCACCGCCGACCCTCCGGTGGGCAAACTGCTCACAGGCAGGGGGCGGGGCCCCGAGTCGATTAAACAAATGACCGCGGGCCAGCTCCACCGCCGAGCTCCACCTAGGGGGGGCTCCACTCCAGGCGCACCGGGGCATGTCCGCGCAGTGCGCCGCGAGGGGCGGGGAGGGGGGAGTGACCGGGGCCGCGCGGGGGCCGCCCTGCCCGCGCCCTGTACAGCCGCTTAACACGTTCATGACTCGGCGGCTGGCGTGCGTGCAGGGGGCCCCGAAAACGCGGAGCCACCCCTCCAGAGGGAGGAGGGTCCGTGGTGAATTAAAGGAGAGGGCCACCCGCCTCCCGGACGCCCGCACAAGGCCGGGTCCGGCTCAGTCCGTCTCCTCCAGCTGCAGTATCGCCTCCGCCGGGGGCTCCGGGGTCGCCTCCCGTGCACGGCTGGCAGGGCCCCCCCCCTTGTCCCGTGCGGCGGTCTCCCCAGCCTCGCGGGGGGAACGGGGCATCCCGCCCTGGGCTGGTCTCGGGGCTTCTGCCTCCGGCCGGGTCACTTCCAGGCTCCTCCGCATGGCTGCCTCCCTCGTCTCCTGCAACTTCTCCATGACCTCGGGGATCCTGTACTCCCTCCCGGTGGACGGGCTGGTATTGGTCTATAAACACCTACCCCGAACGTGTCCTTCAGGTACTCCGCCGCGATCCGCCCGTTGGTCGGGCCCAGTCCCGCCTGGGCCATGCGGCTGAAGTCCTCCAGGTGGAACAGGCGCTCTCCACCGGGGGGGGGGGAGGCCCCCGCCCTCTGCTCGTCGACGAGGATCTCCACCAGGACCTGCAGGACGTGGCGGAAGCCGCCACCCCTCGGGGCTTGCCGCCACGCGTCCGACCAGAATAGCTCCCGGGTCTCGAAGGTGCCATCCTCCTCGTGGCCCCTCTCCGACCAGAGGCTCTGGCGCGGCTGGAAGCGCCTTCCTCCGCCCGGAGCCGGAGGGCTTCCTCCCCCCGGCACGCTGCGCCCGAGGCGCCCCCCGTCCGCGTCGCCGGCCGGGCCGTCGGGTGACTCTTCCGCTTCCCTCGCGGCCTTCTCCCTCTCAGAGGCCTCCAGGGCGATCTGGAGCTGGAGCTCCTCCACCGTGCCGGAGGCGGGTTCCTCCGGAACCTGCGGCGGGGCCTGCTCCTCGGCCGGCGCCGCCGGCTCCGATCCCGGGGCCCCTGCTCCTCGGCCGGGGGTGCCGGCTCGGGCTCCGGGGGCCCTTCCTCCGGCAGCTGGAAGTGCGGGTGCCTGGACTGGGTGATTCGGCCGGCCCCTCCAACGGACCCGTCCTCCGCCGCGCCCTGAGCCGGGCTGGCAGCCCCGACAGGGTCGGCCTCGCCCTTTGGTCCGCTCCCCCTCCCGGCTCCGCGCCCCCGCCTCCCCGCGCCTCCTCAGCGGGTGCGTCCTGAGGCGGCTCCGCGCCCTGATCTGGGAGGGGTCTCCCGCCCCCGCTCTCCGCGTCAGCGGGGCGCCCCCCCGCGGCCCCGTCCGCCTCCCCGCCGGCGACGGGCTCCGCGGTCTTCCGAAGCGGCGGGGGGGAGAGGCGCCCCGCTCGGAGGTTTTGCTCGCCCCGGTGCGCCCTGAGGTGCTGGGGGACTGGGCCCTGGACCAGGTGCATCAGCCTGTAGACCTCCCGCGCCTCCACGAAGAACAGCAGCATGTGCTTCGGGTGGTAGTAGACCGTCTCCGTACCTCCCTCCTCCAAGCGGAGCGGGGGGGCGCGGTGGGTGTCCAGGCTCCGCGGGCACCCATCAAACTGGATCCACTCATCCCCCCCGACCCGAATGGTGGAGTCCAGCCATGCCGCCAGTTCCGGGGGAAAGTGGCCTATCTCCTGCAGGACCTCGGGCTTCCACAGCTCCACCCAGCTTGCGGGGATGGGCGCCCTGATAGTGTAGCCGCCCGTCGGCAGCATGGGGGTGCACACCCAGTCCGCCGCCATCCCTTCCGGGATCCAGCTGGCCACCCAGTCGTAAGGGTCCTCGTCGGGGTCCTCCTCATCCGCTCCTCCTGCGCTCCCGCCCGACTCCCCCGACTCGCCCTGGGCTTCTCCCTGCGCCGGTCCGGCGGGGCCGGGGGCAACCGGCGCGCTCCCGAGGCCTGCGGGCGCCGGGGGTGGCTCCTCCGGGGGAGGCTCTTCCGCCTCCCGCGCGGGGTCGGGGCCCCCCTCCGCCCGTCGCTGCGCCGGGACCACCTCGGGTCCCAGGGCCGCGCGGAGGGCCCCCTCATGATCTCCCTCCTCGAGTAGCTTCTTCGCGGCCTCGGGCCTGCGGGTGAGCTCCGGGGGCCCGACCCCGGAGGCGAACGCGAGGGCGCGCCGCGACTCCGTGAGGAACGCCAGGTGGACCTCGGAGTACGACTCCTCCAGGGAAGCCACGAGGTCTTCGTGCGTGCAGCCCCGGGCGCCCCGGTCACCGGGCGTGTCGAGGACGCCCAAGAGGGTGATGAGGCGCTCCCGGAGGAGCCGGTGACGCTCCTCGGCGCGCTGGGGGCCCGCTATCCTCTGGAGCGTGATCCGGAGGCTGGGCCGGGCGACGAATGGGTCGGCGCCTGCCGCTCCCCCCGCCGTCCCGGATGCGGGCGCGGCGCCCGCCGCTCCGGCGGGGGCTCCGGCTGGGCACGCGCCCGGGCTCGCTCCACTTCCTCCGCCTGCTCCAGGGCCATCCGGATCATGCGCTGGTCGCTGGCGACGGGGAAGCGCAGCCTCCGGAGGTCGTCCACCGACACCAGGACGTACTCCCTGCCCGGCGTGTCCCTCCACTGCCGCAGGTTCCCTTGTACCGAATAATAGCGGTAGTAGTATGCTCTGTCCTGGGTGGAGTGGAGCCGCCGGGCGTAGGGGCAAGCAGCCCCAGGGGTCTCCTCCGCAGGGTGCTGCGGGCATTCCCAGGCGCGGGGGGCGGTGTTGCAGTTCGTGGACGGGGCGAGGGCGACCCCGAGCTGCTCGTCCAGGGCCCTCCAAGCGGTGACCACGGCCGACGTCTCTCCGCACCGCTCGCTCCCGTGCACCAGGGAGTGGGACCCATCCGAGCGGCGTTCCACCAGGGCCAAGACCGAGGAAGGTGGGCCCCGCATGGTCGCGATCACGCACGCGGTCCGAGGTGGAGGGGGCTCCGCCGGGGGCGGGGGGGCGCCATGGGCCCCGGCGCCCGCTGCGGGCGCCGTGCCCCCCCCTCCGCTGCCCGGCGCGGGCGCCCCGGCTGCCGGGAACGCTGGGGCGGCCTTGTGCGGCGCAGCTGAGCCCCCCGCGCCCTGGGCTGGCGCGCCACCCCCTGCTGTCGCCCCGTGGCCCCCCTCCTTTGGGAGTGGGGGCCCCGCCGGTGGGGGGGCGCCCCCGGGCCCGCTGGGCGCCCCTCTTCCCGGAGCACCTGTTGCCGGGCCTCCCTCCCCCTTCCCCCCCCCGCCGGGGGCCTGGGATGGTGGGGGAGGCCTGTAGCGCACGCTGCAGTCTGGCACCGTCGTGAGCGCATCCGCTTCCGGGGGCCCCTCTCCACGCGGCGGCGGCGGGGGGAGGTAGATCCGTGGATGTGGGCGTAGGGCTTGACGTCCAGGTCGTAGTAGTCGGGGTTGTCGTTCCGCGCCCCCTGCACGACCCCGTTTACGTAGGTGTCGTAGGTCGAGCTGTGGTAGATCACCCGCGCACCTGGCAGCAGGTCGATGTGGCGGGCCCTCGGGCCCAGCCCCCTCCTGCTCTCCCCCTCCCGGGCGGGTGCGGGTCTCTCCGGAGGCCTCGGCTTCGGGCTCCCGCCTTTGGGCGGGGGGGCGGGGCGTCCTGGGCGGCCATCCCCTAGGGCCGCTCCCCAGCCTTCCGCTGGCTCCTCGGTCAGGCGCGCCCGTGCCGGGCCTCCTCCCTCTTGAGGGGGGCCGTCCGTGCTGGACCTCGCCCCGGAAGGGGCTCCCCCCGAGGGTCGGGGGCGTTCGGGCGGGGGCTCCTGGGCCTGGCCCTCCCCGCTCCGCCCGGGGTCCGCGGCCCCTCCCCCGGAAGTCTGGGGGGCCCCCCACGCGGTGGGCTCCCTCCGGGGGGGGGCGACGCGCGCCAAGTAATCACTATAGGCCGCCTGGTGGATCTCCTCCACCACCTCCTCCCGCTTCTGGTTGATTAGGCCCGTGTAGTACTAGGCGAAGTTGTCGTGCCGGGTCATCCCGGGGTCGGAGGGGTGCCAGTCGCGCAGGACCCTCCGGGCCACCTCCGCGGGCTGCCGGTACAGGCACTGCTGCTTCGACCTGGGGTCGGGGGGGTAGTCCGCGATGTGGTCCCGCACCTGGGTGTGGAGATCCTCCCACTCCTCGTTGTCCAGCTGGTCCGCCAGGGACCCGTAATCCTCCACCTGGGACAGGAAGGCGCGGGCAACGCCCGGGGCCCGGTCGGGGTCGAAGTCGCTGCACCCGCACCTCCGCACGAAGTCGTGCCATAACTTGGAGTGCCACTCCCCGCCCCTCTGGAAGCTGCGGATCGCCCACCCCTTCGTCGTCCTGGCTTGGGACCTCTCCACCCCCCGGACGACCAGGGTCGGCCCCCCACGAGCGTGGGTCCGGGGGTCGCCGACCACGTCCTCCGCGTCCGCATCAGGGGGCGGTCCCTCATCCTGAAGGATCAGCCTGAGCATGAGGGCGGCCTCCTCCGGTCGGCCCATAGCCACCAGGTCCCTATGCATCTGCGCCACGGCCTCCTGATGCAGGGGGTTCATAGCGCGCGCGGGAGGGGCCCCCGCCACCTCGGTCGCGCCTGCGGGGGCGCCCCCCCTTCCCGAGGGGGCTCCGCCCTCGGGGAAGGGGTAGAGGGTCAGGCTCTCCGTGGTCGGGTCCCGCCAGGCCTTCCACTGTCCGGGGCGAGCAGGCAGGCCCCCTGAGGGGGCAGGCAGGGTCGCCGTGTAGCAGACGTGGCCTGCCGCGTTTTGGACGATCGGCAGCCCCCGGGCGCCAAGCTCCCAGAGGTCGATAACCCCCTGCGAGTGGAGAATGTCCATCCCGAGGTACTGCTGGTCTGGGACCCCCAGGGTCAGGTCCATGTCCCGGAGGTCGGCACCGAGCAGCTCCGCCGAACGGATGGTGTACTCCCTCCCGTTCGCCGCCAGGCGGAAGTTCCAGACCCGGCGCGCTTGGGCGCTGCCCTGCCCGAGTCCCGGGAACAGGTGGGGCTCCTCGTCCACCCGGAGGTCGAGTCCGAGGGCGCGGGCGACCCGCAGGTACTTGACCCGGAAGTCGGACCCATGGAACGTCATGCCTCCGTTGGCGGTGTCGACCGCGACCAAGAGCTGCGGGTTGGTGTCCGGCTCCAGGCGGGGCGCGAGGAGCGCCTCGGAGGCTCCCTCCACCGTCCATCCTGAGGCCTCCTGCCCGACCGGGATGAAGTCCGCCGGGTCGTCCTCCGTCTCCTCCCCCCCTGGGGTCAGAGGGACTGGCTCCCCTCTAAAGGGGTTCCCCGAGGCAGACTCCTCCCGCAGCCAATCCCGAAACTTGTGCAGCGCATGGAGGCGGGGTTCCTGCTGGCGGCGGCGGAGCTGGCGACGCCGCTCGGGGTACTCCCGGAGGAGGGCGAGGAAGGTCTTGTCGCCCCAGTCTAGGTGGCCGGGAACGCCTTCGGGGACGCGCAGGGTGGCGCGGTCGCGGTGGGCGACCGCCCGGCGGCCCCGCGGGGGTTCGTCCTCCTCCTGGGGGCCCGCGGCCCAGAGTCCTCCGAGGAAGGCGGGTACCCGCTGCGTGAGTGCGCCGGCTCCCGCACGCTCACTCGTCTGGACTGGCCGCCTCGGGTCGCGAGGGTCGGCGACCATGGCAGGGTCTCGGCCCTCCCCGATTGCCAGCCGGGCGAGGCGACTGTCTGGGGGCGGGGGCAAGGGGGCCTCCGTAAGTCCCGTCTTCCACGGATCTGGAAACTTGGCCCGCGCCCTGCGCCCCTCCGTGGTGAAGATCAGGCGCATCACCAGGAACCTCCAAATCTCCTCCGTCTGCTTCTGGGCTACCACCAGGTGCGCGCCTGCCCCCATCCTGCAGAGGTGGCAGCAGATGTAGCGGGAGGTCCCGTTGGCCCCGACGAATAGAGCGTGGGGGGCCACCCGCGCGTGGACACAGGGCACCTCCATGACTCCCATGCCGCGCCGCACGCGGGGTTTGGGCGCGGTCCCTCCCACCTGGCCGCCTGCCGCCTCCACGTGGTGCCGGATGACGGCGATCCGCTTGCGCTGGCTGCCTCCGACGCTCCGCTCCTCGATGACCCTCGGGGGGTCCTCCACGCCCGGCTTCGCCTCCCCTCCCGCGCCGGGTGGGTCCCGAGCCGCAGAGGGGGGGCCCTCCTTGGCCCGGACTGGGGATGGTGGCCCCATCCCCCGGCTTTCCGAGGAGGCGCCCCGGCTCCGCTCCCGGGGCCGGGGCCGCCCCAGGCTTCCGCTCCTCCCTCGCTCTGGGGAGCCGTCCTTGGGCGGGCGGTCTTCCGGTCGGGCCGGCGCGGGGGGGCCCCTCGGGTGGTGGTGGCGGTACTTGCAGCCCGGCGTCTTGCAGGGGCGGCTCTTCCAGTAGTACCGGCACACCCCTGGGGGGGCTGGGTGTTGTCGTAGTACTTCCAGCGCTTGCGCGACGTGGACCCCTTCCCCTTCCCCAAGCGAGACTTCCCTCGGACTTCCCTCGGCCGCCCCGTGGCCCGTTCCCCCGCCCACGCCCCTTTCCTCCTTTCGGGGGTGTGCCGGGCCTCTTCCCCTTCCCGGTGGGACGGTCCTGTGGGGGTGGAGTCCCGCGTCGGAGACCCAGGACGAAGTCCTGCAGGGTGAGGGTCGTCTGGGGTTCGGTCTCGCGGTCCCCCTCGGGGTTCCGCTCGGTGTACCTGGCCCACGCCTCCGCCCCCCTCTCGATCCGCCGCATCCGCCCCACCTCGGCCAGGAGCCACTCCCTCTTGTGGCAGGGCTCGCCGCAGCTACCGCAGCTGCCCCTCCTCCCCAGGCGGTTGGGGCCGCTCTGGCACTTCGGGCACCACCACGCCCCCACCTTGGTCAGGAAGTGCGCGGAGCAGTTCTCGCAGCGACTCCGACGGTCCCCCACCTCCTTCCTGCAGCCGAGGCATAGCCAGAGGCCACCTGGCTGGGCAGGAGGGTGGGGCTCACGCGGCTCTGCCGTGGGAGGCTCGGCCCCGGCCCTTCTTGGGCTGCGGGACCTAGGGGGTGCCGAATCCCGCGTGCGGAGCCCAGGCTCCTCCCCCCCCGGTCCGCTTCCTCGGGGGGCTGGGGCTCCTCTTGCGGGGGCCCAGCGAGACTTCCTGCCGGACGGAGCCCCTGGGGGTGGACACGCGCCGCACGCCCGCGCGGTCCGGTGCCGGCGGCGGGCGGGATCCAGCTTGCTCCCCGACCCTCCTCGTCGGCGCGGGGAGCGTTCACGAGGGGCTCGACTCTCCACCCTTCCCCTCCGGTCTGGTCCCTCTGGGTATGCCCGCCGCCCCGCGCTCCGGGGGCGCGTGTGCTCTTCCGGTCGAGGGCCCCGCGAGGCGCGCGCTCCTCGGCCCGGGTCGCGGCGGGGGCTGACGGGCGAGCGACGGCGGGACCCCTCGATCCGCCGTGGGGGCTCGGAGGCCCCAGCGCCCCTCCGGCTCGGGCGGCTGTCCCGGGGGGCCCTGCTCCCTCTCCTCCCGCCGCTCGCGCTTTCCCCTCTGCGAGCCCCGGCGGTGTCCTCACTTCCCCTGCCTCTCCGGCGCTCTGTGGGGGGGCGCGGGGCAAGGCTCTCGGCGGCTGGTTTCCCATCCCTGGCCTGCCTGCTCCGGCCGCTGGCGGCCTTTCCGCGCTCGCCCTCCGACGTTCCGCCCTGTGGGGACCTCTCTTCCTCCTCCTCACACTTGGCCCCCCCCTTCTCTCCCTTCGGCCTCTCTCCGAAAATAGGGGCCCCTTTGTTCGTTCCCCCTCCATTCTCGAAGGTGGAGTCCGGCGGAGGGTAGACCGTGCCCTTCTTCATCTCACTCAGGAACGTGTCGACCAACCGCTGGGGGTACTTCCGCCTGTCCCCCCACTCCGCCTCCTCCCACCCCGCTCCGACGCTCCGGGCGTAGCGGTGCCATAGGGTGCGGATCCGGGCGCCGTGCTTCTCGTCCTTCCCCAAGAGGTCCAGCATGTCCTGGCCCCGTGCCTCCTCCAGCGCCTGTGTGGCTCGGTTGAACGCGTCCAGGTGCGCCGGGGGCCCCCTCCCCTCGGTCTCCCTCCGCGGTGGCGGGTCTGGTCCCTTCCCCCAAGTCTCGCCGCTTGGGGCGTCCGTGGCGGCTCCGGGTGATGCCCCACCGATGCCGCCTTCCTCCCTCTGGAATTGAAGGTCCGAAGGCCCTTTACCCCCGCCTGCGGGTTTGGGTGGGTGGGGAATTTCGCCGACGGCATCTGGGGCCGGGGGCGCCTCCGCTTGGCGCGGGCGGGGCCGCGCGTCCCGGTAGCGGATCCAGGTGAAAGCCTCCGGCGCGGGCCCCAGTGCGAGGGCGTGCCCCTGGTTGAGGAACAGCCAGGCGTCGGGGGGGTCGCCGCTCGCGCGGCTGGGAATCCGCGCATCGCGGAGGTAGGAGTCCTGGAGCGTGCACACGTGGAGGTCGACACTGGTGAGGGCGGGGCCTCCCAGTAAAGGAAACTCTCGGTAGTCTCTTCCCGAGTGCGGGACGGCGGCTCCCGCCCGGAGTGCATCGTCCAGGGGCGAACTGGAGGCCGGCGGCGCATCGCCGGCCGCCTCCAGCAGCTCCGCCCGGTAGCGGGTGGCCAGGGCGTGCACTTCCTCCTGATAGGGGGGGGTGCCGTGCTGCCGCCACAGCGAGGAGGCGGCGGTGCTCAGGAGCATGCACTGCCCTCCCTCCGGTTCGCCTTCCTGCAGCCCCAGCTTCTCCCGCATGCGATCGGCGTGGGGCCCCGCGGGGTGGAGGCACTGGCCGAAGTCGAGCGTGCCCCAAGCCGTGCGGCGCGGGCAGGCGATGCACGCCAGCACCCCCGGGGCGGGCGCCTGTGTGGCGCGCTGCTCGGGCTCCCCCCTCCCCGTGGTGGGGGGGTCCCCCGGGGGTGCCTCCGTGCCCCGGTTGGCGTTCTGCCCGCCGCGGGTCCTCGGGCGGGGCTTCGGTCCCTTCCGGAGTGCAGCCATGCGGGCATCCACCGCCGCGGGCGTCACGAGGGGGAGCTCGTGGAACCCTCCGAAGCGGAAGAAGAGCAACCTGGTCTCCATGGGGAGGCCCTTCAGATCGTTGATCTTCTGGTGGGCGTCCCGGCAGCCGCTTCCCCGCCAGCGCGTGCTGCGGCAGTTGAAGGGGATGCAAATCCTCTTGCCCTGCGGGTTCTTGGGGATACCCGCCAGGGCCGCCTTATGCTCCTCCGCCTCCAGGGCCGCGCCGATGGGGCACTGCGGGTTGTCGTCCTGGCCGGCGCGCCCCGCCGGGGGCGGGGGTGGCGCCTTCGCTCTGCTCGTCCGCGAGAGGGCAGACAGGGCGGACCGTTGCTCCCAAAACTTACGGGACACCACCCGGGCCCGAAAGAACCCGTTGGGGTGGTCCAGCTGGAAGGAGAGGGGCATCTGGAATCGCGGCCGGCCTCCCGGCCCCTCCAGGAGGTGGAGCCTGAACTCCTCCTCGGCGGGGTTCTGGTTCCTGAGGTCGTGGAGGGCCCGCTGGACGATCAGTCGGATGCCGTCCCACCAGTCCCAGTGGAGCTCCTCCCAGATCGCGAAGAGGTCCCCCTCCGTCCACTGGTTGGGGTTATCGAGGTTGAGCTGCACCAGCCTCCTCAAGGCGCCCCGCCTCTCCCTCTCGTGGTCTTGGCCGTAGAACAGGCAGAAGGTGGTGATGCTCTGGTGGGCCTGGTCGGTCCAGACGGCGAGGATCTTGGTCCAGGCGGGACGCTTCTCCATGTGGGCGGGGTCCGAGTGCGGGATGAACCGTTCGAGCTCCTCCCGAGTGGTCCGCGGGAAGTCCGATGCTCCCAGGGACCACTTGGCCATCCGTTCCAGGTCGCGGCCCCCCCAGAAGCCCCCCGCGATGGCGTAGGCAATCCGGTTCACGACCAGGATGGGGCAGCCTCCCTCGTGCATGATCATCCAGCGTCCGTCTCCCCCCCCCCCGGCTGCGTCGCACAGCTCCCTTCCGACGAGGCCCGGGCAAAGGGCGACGTAGAAGGCGTTGAACCCCCGGGCGGTGTAGACCGCCAGCCGGCACTCAGGGAGCCCCCCACATTCTTGGAGTCGTCGGCCCCCATGCGCTGGGAGAGGTTGAGGTGCTGAACCAAGAGGCGGGTGTTCGGGTCAGTGAGCATCCCCGCCTGCCCTTCCCCCCCTGCCCCGGCGCGTCCTGCGGCGCCCCTCGGTGGGGCGATCCCGTGAATGGCATCCCACTGCGCAGCGGGCGGGAGGGGGTTCGAGCCACCGGACAGCGCGGAGCGCGTGTCGCGGTATTCCCCCTCGGGGAGGCTGGTGAAGATCCCCTCCATGACGCCCGGAGGTTGGAGGGCCTGTGCCGGTGAGGGCGGGGGGGGGTCTCCCTGCTGGGGTAGGCCCCTCCTGCCCCTTCTGGAGCAGGCGCTTCTCGCGGACGTACCGCAAGAGCTTGTCGAGGGCGGCCTGCTCCTCCCGCTCCAGTGAGGCGGGGTTGCGGAGGGCGGTCGCCTCCAACTCCTCCGCGCGCGGAGTGACCAACGCCAGGCAGGTGTCCGGGTCCTCGCCGTAGTAATCCTGGGCCGCCTCAAGTGCGGCCTCCACTCCAACGCCGTCCTGGATGGCGGAGAAGAGGGCCTCGAGGAGCCAGGCCACCGCCGAGGGCTCCCCCGACGGGTCGCGGGAGGCGCCTGTGGAGGGGGTCCCTCCCTCACGAGCCGGAGGGCGCGGTGAGCTTCCCCGGCGGGTGTTCCTCCCCCGTAGGGGGTGCTCTTCCCCACCCGAGGCTTGGCCGGGCTCCTCGCCCATGCGCCGGGCACTCCGATGGCCTGGCGCCATCGGTCCAGCTCCCGGGAGTTCAGCAGCAAGACCACCTCCTTCGAGGAGGCCGGCAGTCTCTCTCCCGGCCGCCCCTGGGGGGGGCCGGCGGACTGCGCCGCATGGAAGGCGCAGAGGAGCCCCCCATCCACCTGCAGGGCCCCGATCTCGTCGCACGGGGGGGAGCCCGCGATGGCGCAGAGGAGGTGCTGGCGGGCAAGCCGGCACATGCGCTTGTGCCGGGCGCATAGGGGGGCCAGAACGCGCCCGCTCAGCCGCCCCCATCCGGTGATGTCCGACTGGGGTTCGTCCTCGACCAGGAGGAGGGTGAACACTTCGTCCGGGGGCTCCGGGCACAGGGCGCGGAGGCCGAGGGTGCCCAGGGTGCTTCCGGGTTGGCGCCAGCCCAAGCGGTCCCCACCACACGTCCCGATGGTGGGCCCCTCGCTCTCCGGCTCGAGCTGGCGATCCCGGAGCCTCCCCGCTCCGGCTGCCGTTCTCCTCTCGCGACAGCGCCACGCCCCCGGCAAGTCTATCCCGATGGCTCGGGACATGGAGCAGAGGAGTCGGCGGGCGCCCCCGAGGGCGCGGCCGAGGAGGCAGGCGAGGCCAAGGAGGAAGCCTTGATAGGGCAGAGCCTCCTCCAGGTTCAGGACGAGCCCCTCCTCCGCGCCGGTGCAGTGGTAATCCAGAAGCCGCATTAAAGTGATCATTTCCCCCCTCTGTGACAGAGGGGGCGTTTTTCGGACCCCCTCTGTGACAGAGGGGGCGCGTTCGGAGGCCCTCTGTGACAGAGGGGGTGCGTTCGGAGTCTCTCTGCGACAGAGTTGCTCGTCATCCCGTTCCTCCTCATCCTGCTTCTTGATTTCGGATATGTCATGCTACCACTGCGCTCATCATCTTTGCGTCTGTGATCCTCGTCGTGTTGTTCCATGCGTCCTTTTCACAATTTCCACCACATTATCCTCCGTTGCCGTTCTGGCCCGCCATCTACCTCGTCACTCTCCTTCGTCTGCATGTCCTTATTCTTTTCCGCTCTTTTTTCGCCTCCCCTCTGGTTCGATTTCCGCTCTTCGTCCACTTCGTTCATTCGTTTCCAAACCCCCTTCCTTTCAAGTTCTCCGCCGTCCAATCACGTCGCGTCGTCCGCCGCCGCTATGCTCAAACCACCCCGCGCCCGTGGGATCGCCCGCGAGCACCGGTGCAGCTGGGCCCGTCGCGGCCTAACGCGCGCCTGCGCCATCGTCTTGCAATGGGCGATGCAGGCGGATACACATGGGATGGCGCGGGAGGATGGTGGGATAGCCGCAGCAGCTGCTGGCGTGGCTGGGAGGACGGCCATGATTGGTCAGCGAGGGGTTGGAGAGACTGGCGACAAGACGGGCACACGCCAACGGAGGACGCCAAATGGCGCGATGGCCCTGCCGCCGCAGCAGCGGCGGCGGTCTCGTCTCAACGGCCGTCTCGCTTCGCCGCGCTTAGCGTTGTGAGCCCCCGCGCCCCTGGTCTCGGCAAGCCCGAATTCGATAATTTCGTGAGGGCTGCCCTCCGAAACGTACCAGAACTTGGGAACACAGTTTCAGGAGAGGGGTCGGGATCCCGAGCCGCGCCTGCGGCGCAGGAGCCCCGCGCCACCGCAGCGGCGGCGGCGCGCGGGCCCCAGGATTTTGAGAAGTTTGATGTTAATTATTTTTTGAGTTATGAAGAGAGGCTCGGCACTTCGTTTAAGCAACAATCAAGCGTTGAAATGGTGGCGCCATCTGAATGAAGACCCAACTGCCCCGTTCGAGTCAGAAGCCAAGTGGTTTGACAATGCGAAGCCCACCATGGTCGCTGTTTGCGACCACGGTGCGAGGACGAGCTTTGGTTTCAAAAGCGACGAGGAAGTCCCTTGGCGGTGGCAAGAGATGGTGGCGACGCTCAGGGAGGAAGATATCAGGGAGGTCGTGGAGGGGCCCCGCAGCAGCGGGGCTCTGATCGGCTGTTCCCTCGAAGTCCGGCCAAACAGCTACGACCACATGCGTCAGAGTATTGTGCGCGCGCGACAGTTCGCGGGGCAGCGGGTGAAAGTGAAGCTGCCGATGTGGGATTTCGTGTTGCACCGCGACGACGGGACAGGCGTCCGTTACACCCGCACTGGGGCGACAGGAAGGTCGAAGCTCTGCCCCTCGTCCCCCACGCGGACACGGTGAGGCCACCAACCGCGGGTTTGGGCGGGAGCGACGGGTCAGGAACTTTTCGCTGGTACAAGGACCTCGGTGTGGAGCGTAAGGTCAAGTTCGACGCCGCCAGGGAGAAGGGGAGGCCGACGCCCTCTCAGGGGCCCCGCAGCAGCGGGGCCGCGGCGTCCAGCACCAGGCCCTCGGCGTCCGCAGCAGCGGGTGGCAAACAGTAGTTTTGGGGCCGAATAACTCCCCAGACGATTTGGTTTCGGAGTAGATGGCTCCGCAGCAGCAGCGGGGCTCGAATGAAGGGCGCGTTGCATTTCTGCAGGGGCGCGCGCGTCGGCCGCCGAGATCGGGGGCGCTCGTGCAGGCGCCGTGGCGCGATCTTCGTAAAGAAGTCTTCCCTCTCCTCCCTGTCCCCCCATCCCGCCGCCCTCAACGTCGGCTCCTCGCCGCCCGTTCCTCGTCGCTCCACGCCTGTTCGTTCTCCTCCAATTTCCTCTCCCGCTTCCTCGTTCTCTCCTTCCCATTTTTCCCTCCATCCCATTGCATCCCTGGCACCCCAGCGAAGTTCGCAGTTCGAAGTTTGAAGTTCGAAGGTCGCAGTTTGAATTTCGAAGCTTCGCACTTCGAGGTTCGATCTTCGAACCTTCGTCATCTCGTCGTCGTGATCGTCGTCCTCGTTCGTCGTCGTCGTTCCTCGTCGGCGTCGATTGTCGTTGTCGTCGTCGCTCGTTGTCGTCGTCGCCGTCGTCGTCGTGGTCGGCGTCGTCGTCGTCGGTCGTTGTCGTCGCTAGTCGTCGTCGCTGGTCGCCGTCGTGGTCCTCGTCCTCGTCGTCGTCGTCGTGGTCGTCGTCGCCCTCGTTGTCGCCGTCGTGGTCATCGTCGTCGTCGTTGTCGTGAAACGCCCCACGTAGGAGGAGCAGAGAAGGGAGTAAGGAGAAATGAGCACGGTGGAGGGAGGAGGGAGGATTGAACAGGAAGAGGAGGGTGCAGATGGAGGTAGAAGGGATGAGGTAGTTCAGAAGTGGGAGCAGCAGACTGGCGCAATGGGAAAAGCCATGTGAGTGCAGGGAGGGATGGGAATGCGATAAAGTGAAGCCGCAGCCGTTGCAGGTCTGCCTCCCGCCGCGCCCGCCCGCCTCCGCGACGGAACCGCGCAGGGGCCTCTGCCGAAGTCTCCGCAGCAGCGGGGACTGCCAGAGGAGGCTGCCCTGCAGTTTGGTTTGTGTTGGCTGGTAGAGGGGGGGAGTTGGGGATTTGGGCGTGGAAGTGGGTGGGGGTGTGGTTGTGGGTGTGTTGTCGTGTGTTGGTGTGGTGGTGTGGGTGTTGTGTGTGTGTTTTGTTTTTGTGTGGGGTGTATTTGGGGGTGGTATTGTTTGGCTGTTTTTTTTCGGTTTTTTGGGGGTGGGTGCGCCGTTTCTTCTAAAACAGGGTGGTGTGTGGCGGTGTTAATCTGGGTGTGGATCGTCGGAGGTCTTTAGGTGGGGTTTGTGTTTGTTGTTGTGGAGCGTGTTGTCTTGTGCTGAGGTTTATTATGGGCTTTTTGGTCTTTTTGGTGTTTAGGGGTGGGTATATGTTAGGTCTAAGGTGCTTTTATTTTGTTTTGTTTGTTTGTTTTTTTTTATGGGTTTTTTTCTGTTCTTTAGGTTGGGTTTTTTTTGTTGGTTTTTTTTTTTGATTTTTAATTTTTTTTCTTTTTTTTTTTTTTTTTGCGCCGGTATGGCGAGCATCGCGGGCAAGTACGACGTCGATGACTTCGAGCTCATCGCGACGGAGGGCCGTGTTTGGCACTGGGCGACCATGGTTGTGCGGTTTCTCCAGTGGCGCAATCGTTGCCGCCATGCACGCGCCGTTGGAGTGAAGGGCCAGATGCTCGTCGACCAGGCGCGGCAGATGATGGAGGAGGCGCGCCGCACCGAGGAGATGGGCAAGATGATGCTTGAGATGTCGAAGAAGAAGGCGAAGGACATCCCAGGCAATATTCGGTACTTTTGCCGCCAGACGCACCAGGAGAGCTGAGCGGCGATCGGAGCTGGGCCGATAGAGGAGGACGAGGAGGAAGAGGAGGGGGGATGAGGAGAGGAGGAGGAGGGGGATGAGGAGTTGGAGGCAGCACGCGCACCCGCACTAAGAGCCGCCAGCCGCGGCCGTCTCCGAGCATGAAACCCGAGCTTGGCTGGAAGGGGGGAGGGCGGTAGCAGAAACAGCGCAGGACAGGGATGGGGGAGGTCACGCATCCGCCGCATTAGCGGCGGTGGTACGACAGTTCTCATGGCGGCGCGGCGGTCGCTGAGAAATGGAGCACGTGCGTGGGCCTGCGTGCGCTTAATTATGAGTGGCTCTCGTCCCCACCCCTCCTCTTCCTCCATGAGATCTCTCTCCTGGTGCATATCCCCTGCCAGTGCTCGTCCTGCTCCTCTATCCGCCCCCCCTCGTCCGGTCCTGCCACCAGCCACATGGGGCGTTCTCAATCAACACCCCATTGAGTGTCCCCATGTGAAGGTTGCCCTTTGTCATGAGGGCGGACTCGCAAGAGCCGAGTGGCTGAAGAACTAGTAGTTTGGGGTCCGAACAGCTCCCCAGACGATTTTGTCGTGGAGTAGGTGGCTCCGCAGCAGCGGGGCTCGAATTAAGGGCGCGTTGCGTTTCTGCAGGGGCGCGCGCGTCGGCCGCCGAGATCGGGAGCGCGCGCGCAGGCGCCGTGGCGCGATTTTCGTTTTGAAGTCTCCCCTCTCCTCCCTGTCCCCCCATCCCGCCGCCCTCAACGTCGGCCCCTCGCCGCCCGTTCCTCGTCGCTCCACGCCTGTTCGTTCTCCTCCAACTTCCTCTCCCGCTTCCTCGCTTTTCCTTCCATTTTCCCTCCATCCCAGTCCATCCCCGGCACCCCAGCGACGTTCGCAGTTAGAAGCTGGAAGTTCGGAGCTCGAAGATCGAAGTTTGAATTTCGAAGCTTCGCACTTCGAGGTTCGATCTTCGATCCTTCGTCATCTCGTCGTCGTAATCGTCGTCCTCGTTCGTCGTCGTCGTTCCTCGTCGGCGTCGGTTGTCGTCGTCGTCGTCGTCGCTCGTTGTCGTCCTCGCCGTCGTCGTCGTGGTCGGCGTCGTCGTCGTCGATCGTCGTCGTCGCTAGTCGTCGTCGCTGGTAGCCGTCGTGGCCATCGTCCTCGTCGTCGTCGTCGTGGTCGTCGTTGCCCTCGTTGTCGCCGTCGTGGTCATCGTTCTCGTCGGCGTCGTCGTCGTCGTTGTCGTGAAACGCCCCACGTAGGAGGAGCAGAGAAGGGAGCAAGGAGAAATGAGCGCGGTGGAGGGAGGAGGGAGGACTGAACAGGAAGAGGAGGGAGCAGGCAGAGGTAGACGGGATGAGGTAGTTCAGAAGTGGGAGCAGCAGAGTGGCGCAAGGGGAAAAGTCATTTGAGCGCAGGGAGGGATGGCATTGCGATAAAGTGAATCCGCAGCCGTTGCAGGTCTGCCCCCCGCCGCGCCCGCCCGCCTCCGCGACGGGCGCGGCCCAGGGCATGGAGCAGCCTGGCGCGACTGGAGCCGCGCAGGAACCTCTGCCGAAGTCTCCGCAGCAGCGGGGGCTGCCAGAGGAGGCCCCTGATGCAGTTCCGCATGGAATGGCAGATCCAGCACCGGCCTCCGCAGCAGCGGGGGGGGAGGTTGCAACGAAACTGCGGTCGTTGTTTTCGTCGATGTCTGATGCCCAGGAAAGCGTTTCGCAGACCCTGCTGGTTGCCCAGGAATTGATGCAGAATGGCCTGATCGAAGATGCGCGGAAGTTAACGGCCGCCGCCAACCGCCTTGTAGTCATAACGGCTGAGGAGGCGGCTTGCGCAGCAGCGGGGGCATCCGTGGAGCCAGGCGCCGCAACAGTGGTAATCGAGCCCTGACAGGGTGGCTCCGATGACCCGAGACCGAGATCTCCCTGCACGACTAATTGGCAACATCGGCAGGCTCTGATCGCAGCACGCAAACTGCGTGAAAGCTCCTCCGCAGCAGCGGGGGCCCGCGTGATCAAGACTCTCGCCTTGACCTCGAAGGCTCGGTCGCCAGCGCTTCCTGTCCAAGAGGGCTTCCCAGAGGAAGGCCGCCCGCACTTCCCATCGGAAGAGCGCGGCCCGAGCCATTCCAAGCCTTGTGCCCCTGCTGTACGACGACGAAGACCAGGTGCAGGAGGGGCAGACAGAGGCGCGCGTGAATCTGGCTTTTGCTTCCCTCGTCCTGCGCGCGGGCGCCCCCCTGTCGGATTGGGTCGCAGCTGTCAGGGGCAGGCGCGAAGGGGTCGTCTTAGTCTCCTTCGAGCCTGGTGCACGCATCAATCGCGATCGGCGGAAGCAACATCTCGACGATCTCATCCGCCACAGTGGCTTCCACGGGGAGGTCGCGCGCGAGTGCGTTGGGGCTCTCCTCTGGGCTACCGAGCGCGTCGAGCAGTGCGAGGTGCTTCGCTGGCACTGCCACGGGAAGTTCCTGGTTCAGGCCTGGTCGGTGACCCTGGCAGCGGTGGCTCACAATCCGAAAGCAAAGGAAGGCAAACTCTCCATAGCAGTGGGGGGCGTGTTCTTCCGACACCAGACGAGCCTCGCGGGGCAACCGTGGCCCGAGAACTTCCGCAACGGGCTGCGGAACCTGGCGTTGTGGAACCGAGTGCGTATTCTCGCTGGGATCTTTGACGCAGGCAGGGAGGATCTTTCGGAGCTGCTCAGAAGTTGCGGCGCGTCTGGTACAGGCGTACTCGGCTTGGCTTTGTGGAGTCCGACAAAAGGTTGTCACGTGACGCACCCGCACTACATCGTGATTCTTGGCCCCGCTCAGGTTCGCGAGTGCCCTGCGGGCGGGCAGCCTGATCTGCCGCACTGGTTGAATCAGGTTTCCCAGCCTCCGCAGCATTGGGGGCTCCTCACCAGCCTGCAGTACCGCCAGTTGGATTGGGTGGCGCGTCCGACCTGGGTCAGGCTCACGGACGCGGAGCGCAAGGAGCAGGATGCATATGACTGGCCGCACTTGCACAGGGTGATCCACAAGGCCCAGGATGCGAGACGCCTCGCGGAACATTGCCACACATTGTTCGTTTTTATAGAAGCCAAGAACAGGAAGTCTGGCAAAGGCGCCGCGGCCAGGAAAAAGGATCGGAAGCGGGAAGCCAAGTGGGAAACACAGCGGGGAGAGTGGGCGGAGACAGAACCCGAAGCAACAGCCTCAGCAGCAGCGGAGGCGCACGGAGACCAGGAGGAGGCGGAGACAGAATCTGAAGCAGCAGCCCCCGCAGCAGCGGGGGCGCACGGAGCCCAGGAGGAGCTTGAGGGCGACGAGGCCCCGCTCTGGATCGACTCCTGCAGCCTCACGCCGCCCCAGGACGAACAGAGCAACCCTGACAGAGGCGAGAGGGAGGAGAAGAAGGAGAAGGAGAAGATGAAGAAAAACAAGAAGAAGAAGAAGAACAAGAAGAAAGATATCAGGAGCAGAACCCCAAAGAGGAAGAAGCCCTCGCAGCGGCGGGGGGGCAGCCGTTCCACACGCAGAAAGCGGGAGCAGAGGAGCAAAGACCGAATGAGGAGAGTGCCTTCGCAGCAGCGGGGGCGCAGCCGCTCCAGACGCAGAGGGCAGGAGCAGAGGGGGCGCAGCCGCTCCAGACGCAGTGGGCAGGTGGAGGGCGGCGACCGCAGGGCGGCGTGGGCAGGGCGGTTCCTGCCCGCGCCGCCCGCGCACCCCCCCCGCACAGGTCAGGTGATGCTGAGGCCGAGGGCATGGCGCCCGCTCCTCCCAGGCCAGATATGCCGTCCGCCAGGCATGCCGCCAATGATGCCACCACCACCGCCATTTCCCCCGCGTGGGGGAGGACGCCGCGGGGCCCCCCCGCTGGAGGAGACACCGCACCCTACGCCACCGCGGCTTGTCCCGAGCCAGCCGCCGCACCCTCCGCCGAAGCGGCTCCTGCCAAGAGAGTCGCAGACGCCCCGCCCTCTGGCAGCGCCGCTCGTCCCGAGGCCGCCGCCGCAGCCTCCCCCGCCGCAGCTCCTCTCCAGGGAGTCGCCGCTTCCTGCGGACACGTTTGCGTTCAACCGTGACGCGTTCGAGGCATTGTCGCGGCGCCGCAGCCCTTCAAGCGACTCCAGCTGACGGCGCGCGGCTGCGGAGACCTCCGCAGCAGCGGGGGTGGTCTCCGCTGAGGATCATGTTAACGAAGCTTTTCTGGGGACTTTTCATATCGATCTGCCGCCTCGGATATCGATAGAACTGCTCCCTCGGGGGGTGGATGTAGAGATATCTGAGGCGGTCCTCCTGGGCAAACGTTTTTTTATCAGGCCTCGACGGCTCCTTATTTGCACTATCGAGCAGCTCGCCTCCCGTCGTTTAGCTTGAGAAGGGGGCGCGGCGGAATAATAATAGAAGGGTTGCGAAGCAGGCCAAAAGAGTAAACTGTGTCAGGTGGACCCTGCATTATTCCCCAACACGACGTCGCACGCGAGAGCAGAAATCAAAGAGCGAGGGTGGATGAGGAACGCGCGTTCTGGTCAGGGGAGGGAAAGGGTAGCGATGAGAGGCTAGGGGGAGGGAGGTCAGAGTCAGAGGAGGGGGGCGGAGAGGATGTAGCGTGGTAGCTGTTTTTGGCACAATGTCTCGGGCGGCCCTCGTCGAAGACATTCGACGTTTCATTACCAAACGGGGGCTGACCGCTGCCACCTCCATTTCATACAGAGATGCAGCGAATATGGTTGTCAGTTTGTCTGATTCCGACGGGATATCGCATAGATCAGTGAAGCGTCGCATCATTTCATATTGCGTCAGTCGAGGTGTTCCCAGGGCCAGCGACAGTTTCGACATACATATGTTTCGAGATGTGATGGGCAACGCCTTTGACACAAACATCACGGACCAAGACTTCAGCAAAATATTCGATCACTCTCAAGCACGACCCCCACGTCCAGCGATTCTCGATGATGACCACCACCAGCTCATACAATCAGAACAACCCAACGCTGACGAACGGCCTGACTTCTTGGAGCTTGTGGAACGGTACACCACCTGGGATCGCGATGAGCTCGTATCAACGCTGGCGCAGATGACGTCGCACATTTCGCAGAAGAACGATGTCATTCGGTCCCTGAGAAGAGCGAATGGCAGACTGGCCAGCAAACTCACCCGCACAACAAACCAGCTCGACGCTACGAGAGAGCAGCTTGACACCATCGTCCAGCAAATCAACGTCAGGGGTAGCAACAAGAGACGGGTGTCAGCATTTGGCGGATACAGTTTGGCAATCAGGAGGAACTACGGCCAAGTTAGTGAGATCAGTGCGCTGGCCATGCTGGCTGGCCCCGAGGTTCATGGAGCTCTCAAGGATCCTGGCGTCATCTCGAGGTTTCAGCACAAGGCTGCCTTGTGCGACAGAGTGCGGCTCAGGATTGAGCACCAGCGGCACGAATCGTCGATGGTGAATGGCGCAGACTTTGCAGTTTTGGTGTGCGAGTACAAAGGCGACGCAACCCACCAGAATGCCATCGAAAAGGAGTCCGTGCAGATGGGCACCGTCTCGACGATGGCATTTACGACCAGCCACATTGACAAAGCAACCGCTGACGACGGCAAGTTTTCGTTGGATCTGTTCGAAAAAAACGTCATCTACACCCGTGGGTTCTGCGACCTCGCTGTCGTCAATGACAAGTCGTCGCAAGGCAACTACGTCCGCACCATGAAGCAGTTTCTCTCCGTGGGGGCGAAGTCGCCTGCTGAGCGAGCAGCCGATCTTTCTGGAGGCTCAGCAGCAGCCGCGCCGCCCACTGCCCGATAATACTATATGTACTCGTTCGGTGCGGGGAATCGCTCTCATCGTCTCCGCACGCCCCCCCCCCCCTCTCTTGCCCCCGACCCCCCGCGTCAGCCCTTCGCCCCTCCGACTGCCATCGCAAGCGAGAGGACATGGGGGGATCGGGTGGCTGGAAGGGGGGCGGGGAGAAGGGGGGGGAAGCGGGCGACGACGATGGAGGCGCTTCCCTACAGGTCTCGACGCTGGCGGCGACAATCAGGGGATGATGAGGATGCTGCGCAACCTTGCTTCGCCCATCCCGACACTCTTCATACTCAAAACGTTCTGCTTGTTTCACCAATACCACCTCATCGTCCTAAGCATGTTGAAAACGTTGGATGCATTCGAGTGGCCAGACGGACCAATGCAGGTGAAGTATTTTTCTGGCGTGTCTGCGGTTTCTGGCTTTTGGAGGTCGACTGGCATGCTGAGCAAGTTGCGGGACGTGGCCGTCGATCTCTTTGATGACGAGGTTGCGACTAACAACTTCTCGACCGTGCCCAGTCGATGCCTTCGGGGGCGATGGGGGTCTATGGATGACGTCGAGGCTTTCTTGATGGGCAGGCTTCCGCTAGTCCACGCCGTGCTCCGCAGGTGGATGGATGTGAATAAAAAGAAGGTCACCATCGCAGCAGTCGGCGGCGATGAAGACGCAGCCTACCAGGCGCACGCCAGGGCCATGATATCAAACGCATGCGCTATGTCGGGGGACCGTCGTTTCCAATTCATGGTGGCCGCTTCGCTCATTGCGAAGAATCCTCTGGTGGGATATTTCAATTGGGCCCAGAAGCGCATTCGGGAAACAAACAAGTATCAAGACGATGCCGTCGCGAATGGGCAGTCGTACTTCGGCCCGACGTTTGTGTCCGACCTTGTGCAGTTTAAGGCGAAGGAGGTCGCTGGTCAGATACGTGCGTTGATGGACCCTGCTGCGTTTCGCACTACAGATCTATGGGGCGGCCCTCTTTCAGAACTCCCTCCTGCTGCTCTTCCACGGGCGAATCTCCTAATCATGGCGCTTACCTTGAAGGCGCAGGCCCAGTGGCACATGCGGTTCACAAAGATGTGCTCATCGTTTCCTTTGGCGGCCCTTGCGTTCTGCGAGAAGTCTGCAGACATTGATTGTCCACGTCGGAGGGAGGTGGCGTCCGCGTTGCTAGATACTGACGACTGTTGTCTGCAGGATGAGTTCTCAGACTTTGCAATAAAGTTCAAGGCAGCATTTCGCGCAGAGATCGGAGTGGCCAAGGAACTTGGCATATGCCACCATGCGTTGTACGGCTTCTGCTTGTCGCTGAGGGCTTCGATATCAGGGCACACTCAAGACATCGAGGGCTTCAACAACGTGATTCAATGCATGGCTAACCGAGCCCCAGCGATGAAAGCGTCCACGGCCAACGCTCGCATGATCATCAAGAGTAGGCAGTTCAGGTTGACCGTGGAGGATTGCTGCTATCTTGATGAGCAGGCACCCCGCTCATCCTTCTCCTTTCCTGCATCTTTCTCCTGGCTCATTCTCTTCTCTCGGCCCTCGCTCCGAGGCAACGGTGCTGGCCGACACGGCATGGCACCGAGAACGCCTTTGCCGCGCCGTGGTCCCAGTCGGTGGCGGCGGGTTGCCGTCAGAGAAGAAGCTCGTGGAGTCGTGCGCCCATGTGTTTCCAGTCGACAAGCTATACTGCGCGAGGGCTGCGCTGTCTGCTTACCATATCGTGGACGAGCTCCCCGATTTTGTCTACGATATCAGCGACAAGGCTGGGCACGTCATCACTGCTGGGTTTGTTGTGGCTTTTACGTATGGAACCAAAGTAACTGTTCGCAGGGGAGTGTGCTCCGACGACGGGGCAGGCAATTTGATTTTCAAGTTGAACGAAGGATGGCCAGACCCAATCCCGCTGCTCGATTATTGCTATAGCATCGACTTCCTCCGCACATACAAGGATCACCCAAAGAAGCCTGTCTACTTGGTCTGGAGATCGCTTTCGTGGTCCAACGGCGTGGCGGCTGTGAGCTCTGAGAACAGCGGGCACCAACGGCTCACGATGGCTCTCAAGACGGCCAAGGCTGCGCCCGCGGGCGCTGGCGCGGCCGCGCCAGCACGGCACCGCGCCGCAGTGCGACAGCTCCCCGCCAGACTCGAGGGCATCGAGGCGGCCGCGACGTCGGCCACGCTCTCGCGACGCTGTGGACGAGCCGCGGGGGGGGGGGTTCTTTACGAGGATGGTCGACACCGGGGACGTTTTCGGCCGACGACGGGCGCACCAGGCATCGCAGACGAGAGCTCCTCCGGCCGACGGCTCGGCGGTGCAGGGCCTGACCCGCCCGGCTGCACAGGCAGCGGCGCGGCGGCGCGGCGTGGCACCCTGGCCCTGACACTCCGCTCGTAGCCAGCAGCCCCGAGACGCGGGCGGCTGCATTGGCAGCTGTCGCGTCGACGCGGGAAGCGATGCGAGCGCGAGTTGTGGAGGCCTTCGACAACTCGAGGGAGCCCGACCATTTGAGGCCGCCCAGGAAAGGCGGGATGTCATTAGTCGAAACTAGCGATCGCAACGTTCAATCACGACGCCTAGCGGCGACACCCGCCTTCGGCAGATCTCCGGCCCAAGAGGGTCAATTCTTGGGGGGTGGGGGGAGTGGCTGTTGGATGGTTCCCACGCACCCCGATGCACTCAGTGGTTGCCTCTTCTGGGAAGGGCCAATGTTCTCGAGGCGCTATGGGGATCGATCGGAGAACTGTCGGGGCTGTCGCTTTCCCTAGCTTCGGAAGGGCATGGCACGACCCAGCAGCTAAGGCCCAGCCACGTGGCCACTATTGGCTGGCGGATATGTGTATTGGGAGAACCCTGATTCGAAGATGGGTAGGACTCTGACTTTATGGCCACGGGGCCACATCAAAGCACTCATTTACAAAAATAACCCTAGCCGTTCGTTTCGAGATGCAAGGGTGATTGTGGCGAACATTCCTGCTGTGTACCTTAAGCGCAAGAGAACGGAGGATGCAGAGATGATGCCAGCCTGGGTTAGATTACTCGGGTCGGCAGAGAATGCCAAGTTGTACGCTGGACCGCAGGGTGCAACGAGTGAGGCATGCGTTTGCTTGCTGTGCTCAAGCCTGCAGGAGCACGCCATAGGCGTGGCACCCCTTCCCGCAAGTGAGGACGTGTTCATGTGTTTCCGCTGCACGTCATGTTGGCACGCGCGTTGCGCACATGTTGTGCATGTTGCTGCGGGCGTCCCTTCGGGATTCGCAAGGCCAGCTTTCGCAGCAGAGTCGTGGGCATGCCCTCTGTGTTGCGCAGGCGATGCATAGCGCCAACTTGTTTCTCTCGCGCCAGGCGCGTGGCAGCCTGGGCAGCCTTGAGCAATCGAGCATGAGCCAATGTTGCGACAGAGCGGGGGAGTAGACGAAGCAATCAAGTCCTGACCAGTCTAGCCTCTCCTCTCCCCGTCTGGAGGGGGTAGGCTGGGAGAGCGAAGTGGGCTGGTGGAGGTGGGAACCTTTCTCGCTGTCCAGAATCCACCTCCACGTCCATCTCCATCTCCTCCTGCTCGTCCTCCTCCTCGTCTCCTCTCCGTCAC
>CAUYUJ010003076.1:72500-82435 GCA_963575745.1 Prorocentrum cordatum | reverse complement strand
AACGAGAAGGGTTCCTTCTTCAGCGCCCCGACTGTAGTGAAGGGATTGGCCATCCTTGAGCCAGCCTCCCCCACTTCCTTGGTCAGGCCGCGGGAGCGAGCGCTCGAGGCGTCAGCCCCCCCCCCCCACTCCAGCCCCTCACTCCTGCAGGGGAGGAGAGGCCCTGGCGCTGAGCGCACGGCCTCGTCGAGGTCGGCGGCGGCCGCCGCCTCAGGAGGCGGGCACCCGAACATGTCGTCGTCGACGGAGCCGAGGTAGCGCCTCTCGGGCGCGACCTAACCGACCCCTGGCAAACCAGCCCCTTCCGTGACGTCATCCTCGCCTTCCGAGCTCCCCTCGGGCCGCGTACACGCGTCCTGGCGCGAGGCGAGGGGGACGCCACGGAAGGGGATGGTCTGCTAGGGGTCGGTCCGGCCGCCCCGGAGCCTCTCTACCTCCAGGTAGTCTGGTCCTCTGCAGGGTCAGTCGGCGGCGAGTCGGAACTCTGGGTCGCATCGGACTCAGCACCGAACCAGGCCGCCCCAGCGCGGCGTCGGACTCGGATCGGCCGGCTGCGCCGACAGCGCCACGGGAGCACCAGGCCGCGTCGGATCGTCGGGAGACCGATGTCGAGTGGAATCGGGCAGGCCGAAACTGACATCGAGAAGAAGCGATCGGATCGAAAGGTACCCTTCCTCTGGGGAAGCAAAAAGGTACTGATTCCACAACTCCCCGGACTTTTCCCGGGGTGCGTTCTGACCAGGATTTCGAGGCGAATCCAGCGGTAGCGACGAGGGCCGCCCAGGAGGCCCAAAAAAGGGGAAACGAGGCAGGGCAGCGGTATGGGCACCGTGTCCTCTCCTCTGCGGGTCCAAGTAAATCCTGCCAGAGATCTGACGTAGCGCAAATTCAAGGCCGGGGCCCTGGGCCCCATCTGTCTGCGCCACTTTTCGAGCGGCACCGATCTTTGAGGGTCATGCAGGGCCCGAAGCTGGGCAAAGACGCCCGGCTCGAAAAACGTGAGACGCCAGGATCACAGGGGAGGCGAGGGTAGCGGTAATAGGGAACCGAAGAAATACATCATCGTTAAAAATTCGGAGGTTCACGCAGACCTCCGAGTTTTTATGTTTATGTTTTTGTTCGTTCCCCTAGGTACGGGTTGTGTGTGTGTGTCTGGGGGGGCCAGCTCTTTAGAGATCCCCCGCGTCAACGACGAACGACGATCGGCGCCGACACTCGGCGCGTCAACGACGATCGGCACCGACACTCGGCACCGACACTCGGCACCGACACTCGGCATCGACACTCGGCAACGACACTCGGCAACGACACTCGGTAACGACACTCGGCAGCGACACTCGGCACGCGCACCCACCAGAGTACACGCTCATCGCCCTAGAGAGAGAGAGAGAGAGAGAGAGAGAGAGAGAGAAAAACAAAAAAAAAAAAAAAAAAAAAAAAAAAGAGAGGCGATCTCTGCCACCCAGACGCGCACAAGGTATGGGTACTCCTTTTCTGAACGCATGAAGACCGACCCCCGACCCCCACAGGAGGAACCTTAGACCAACTGCACCGCGCGCGCGCCCTCCCCACCCCTGCAGAAGCTGGCAGTGGACTCGCGTACAGGGCGCCTACACCTTCGCCGCACACTCGCCACGATAGCAACACGTGGACGTGCAAAATCCATTGCTGTGGGGGCTGGGTGTCGGCTTCCCACTGTTAGAGTTATGTCGGGCGTGTCCCCCTACAGGGGGATTTTCGACGAGAAATAAAAAATACCCCAAACATAGTTTTTAAGATAATCCAGAAATAATCCGGGAACTATTTGTTGAGTATGTTTGTTGCCTTTTTTGGTGGCATTTTGGGGGGTATCTCTTATTTTTCGTCGGAAATCCCCCTGTAGGGGGACAGGCCCGACTTAACGTGAGAGCGTTCCTCCTCCCACCCTGCCTCCGTCGCCGGGCGCCAGGAGCACCCGCAGCAGCTGCGACAGCCCCTCGGGCCTCCACGCCGCGGGCTCGGCGCCGGCGGGCGCCGGCGCGGTGCCTGCGCCGCCACCGCCGCCCCGGCCGCCGGCCCACGGGAGCGCCTGCGGGGGAGGATCCCGCAGCAGCAGCTCGCCGACGAGCTCCAGGAGCCTGCCGTGTGCCAGGCGCTCCTGGGAGGGCGCCGGCTCTACGCCCAGAGGTCCGACGCTCCCGCCCCTTCCCCCTCCTGCTCCTCCTCCTCCTCCTGCTCCTCCTCCTCCTCCTCTTCCCCCTCCTCCTCCTCCTCCTTCCCCTCCTCCTCCTCCTTCCCCTCCTCCCCTCCTCCTCCTCCTCCTCCTCCTCCTCCTCCTCCTCCTCCTCCTCCTCCTCCTCCTCCCCAAAAGATTGGAGCGGCGGGTTTGGGGGCGCTGTCGGCCGCCGAGGGCTCCCGCCAGGCCTCAGGACGGACAGAAAAAAAACGACGCAGGACGGAAAAAAAACTTGCCTTATATCGGGGAGACGTAAGACCCGGGTACGGGGGACTCGGAAATCCCCGACGAGGTCGTCAAAAAAATGACGAGGCCGAGCCTGCATTTTGACGAGGCCTCCCGCTGCAGACATCCCACGAAACTCCTCCTCGTCAAAATTCGAGGCGCGGTCGTCAAAAAACGATGGCGAACCCGAGTCCTGGCAAACCCGGGTCTTACGCTCCCCCGATTATAGAGAGGGGCCCATGCCTCCAGGGCCCACGCATCGAGAAGACTGGAGCGGCCAGATGTCTGGGCAATGGGAGGCCTCCTAGATGGGGTCCGAGCACAGGGGGTCGGAGGATCGCGCCGCATCGCCGATGCATCGGCCATACATCGCCGATGCGTCAGTGACGCATCGGCGACGTCAGCGGTGCCATCGGCGCCGTCTGCGTTGAGAAAGCAGGGCTCCGCATCGAGACGCATCGCCATGCATCGGCGATGCCGCGCAATCCTCCGACCCCATCTACTCGAACCCCATCTGGGAGGCCAGGAGCAATACACCCACTTCCCTTCGAGATCCTGGCGTCGACAAATTTTTCGAGCCAGGCGTTTTCGCACAGCTTCGGGCCCCGGGACCCTCGCAGGTCGGTCCGGCCAAAGAAGTGGCGCAGACAAAGGGGGTCCAGGGCTCCAGCCACGAGTTTTCACAGCGTCTCGACTCCTGTTGAGACGTCGGATCTCAGGGTACACTGGGGAGACGCAAGACTCGGGTTCGGGGGACTCGGACCATCCTGGCAGGGCCGCTGGGGAAGTGACGACGGCCCAGCCGGAAAATTGACGCGAGCTCTCGCCGCAGACGTCCCACGCAAACCGCAGACGTCCCCCGTACCACGGGCTCGTCGGAGAGCGTCGACCATCCCGAGCTCCGGCGACCTCGAGCCCGACGCTTCCCCGACAGACAGTAGGGGCCCGACCACGAGAAACCTTCCACAAGAAAAACCATCCCTGAGACCCAGGACGTCCATGGATGTTTTGGCGTGGGAACGCCACGCTGCACATCGCAGAACCATCGAAACCCAAGAAACGCAGGGCTCCGTGGACACAAGCAGGGTGCTTCTTGGCATGGGCCCCAACTGTACGCTTCCCCGACATGCACGGCCGTTTGACGTGGGACCGCCACGTCTTCCAGAGAACACCCATCGAAACCCAGAAACCAGGGCACCCTGGTAGGGCGACGCAATCTATACATATCCACTGCTCCCTGGCCAGGCCCATCCTGAACACAGCAGCTGTGTACACGCCACGCCCTCCTGGTTTGGCCAGGAGGGCGTATACACAGCTCCTGGGCTCAGGATGGGCCTGGCCAGGGAGCAGTGGATATGTATAGACCTCGTCCCCCGACCCAGGGCACCCTGGAGGCAAGCAGGGTGCTTCTTAACGTGGGCCCCCACTGCACGCTTCCCAGGCATCCGCGCCCACTCCGCTCCTGGACGGCCCGCTTCCTGGGCCCGGCATCGGCCTGCCCAGGAGGGGCGTGAGTGCTCGGCAGCAGGGATCGACCTAAGCTGTGCGCTTCGTCTTCGTCTTGCTTTTCATGCTTCTCCCTTGACTACCTGCCAGACCACCCCAACCCAACCCGAAGACCCGAATTTCGGGTTGGGGGGGGTAAGGGTTCCACACGTGTTTTTTCGACGTTTCCCGACCCCCCCCCCACTGGAAATCGAGGGTAAATCTGAGCCTTCGGGTTGGGTTGGGGTGGTTTGGTGGGTGGTGATCCCTTGTGTCTTCAATCGGCCTTTGCTGCAAAACGAAGTCGAAACGAAAGCGGCCCACGACATCGCCGAAACACCGTTCAGATCGACCTCTGTCCGGCAGCGAGCCCGGGGAGGAAGCGAGAAGGGGCGGGCCTTCTCTGGACAAGCGCGTTCCGCTACTCGCAAAGTAATTACTCGCAGATGGCACGAATCCGCCGCGAGGGATCTACGATTAATTACATAAGAAGGAACACATGCGCTTTTCGGACGTGTGCGAGCAGGCACTTTGCAAGCAGTGGAACGCGCTCGGTGATTGTCAGAAGGCTCGGAAGCCCCCCTGGCCTTCTGTCAAGTCTTCCGAGCCTTCCCCGCAGGCAGAGAAAGCTTAAGAAGCCCCGCCGCCTCCTGTCGGCGGTGGACAAACCTCCCTTTAGTAAACCTCCCCTTAGTGAAAACGGCCTGGGACCGAAACCGACGGACCCGGACCTGCAAAATGACGGCCGCGACACCCTCTGGCGAACCGAAAACGGCCAATTTCTTGATCGACGTGTCAGGGTAGGAGGTCTATCCACCCCGATTCTGAGAATAGAAGCAGGAGAAAAAAACGATGGAGACACAAACTGTTGGCGCTCCGCGCGGATTTCTTGGATCTGCGCTGGACCCCCCTCCACGGCGCGCGGAGCGCGCAGGGGGCGCCGCCGGAGGCGCCGCCAGGGGGTCCAGCGCAGATCCAAGAAATCCGCGCCGAGCGCCAACAGTTGATATGTATAGCGCTTTGTCTCCTTATTCAGATGTTTTATCACTATTCTGATTCGAGTTCTTCTTTTCATTGTCATGATTCTTCTTTATTAGTATTAGTAGTATTATTATTCATATTATCAGTAGTCTTCTTATTCTGATGATTAGTATTATTAGTACTATTATTATTATTATGATTATTATTCGAGAGAGAGAGAGAGGGAACAAACAAAATGCCTTCTCCTTCTCGTTTCCCCCCCATCGCTCGCCGCCGAGGCGTGCAGTTGGCGCCCTCCGAGCTCCGCCGGCGCTTCCCGCGCGTGCCTCAGCAGATCCAGCAGCCCGGCATGCCGGCCCCCGCAGGCGGGGCACCTGCGCGGGCGGCCTGCTGGTCCGGGCGGCCCGTCTCTTCGGGTCGGGCACGTCCCCCCTTGCGGGCGGGCTCTCGACGAGGAGCCACAACAGAGCTCCAAAATACCCTCCCCAAAGAAACCAGGACAAAGACCCCGAAGCCATCCGACTCGTTCTGAACGACGATCCTCCTGCAGGCGCCCCCAAAGTCGAATCGGCAAGTCGGATCGGCGATCGAAATGAGTCGGATCGGCGGAAATCGGCAGCCGAGTCGGGAGAAGTCGAATCGGCGGAAATCGGCAGGCTAGTGTGCCTCCCAATAAGACATCGGAGCCCAAATCGGAATCCGACGTCGAACCGAATCGGAGTCGGAAACCATCGAGATCGAATCGACGCGAATCGAATCGGAGGAATCGAAACGAGCCCTGCTCCTGTGGAGGGGCGCCGCGCGACTGGAACCCATCTCGGGGGGGGGGGGGGGGGGGGGGGGCGCGCGGGGCCAGGCCAGCCAGGGCACGGCAGAGGCTCAGCCTCGCGCAGGGGAGCCGTTCCCTCCTGGGGGCACTCAGCGCCGGGAGGCGCCCGAGGATGCTTCGAGGAGCCTGGTCGATGCACGGGCGCCTCCTTGAAGACCAAGGAGGGGGAGGAGGAGGAGGAGGAGGAGGAGGAGGAGGAGGAGGAGGAGGAGGAGGAGGAGGAGGAGGGGAGGAGGAAGAGGAGGAGAGGGAAGAGAGAGAGGAGGAGGGGGAAGAGGAGGAGGAGGAGGAAGAGGAGGAGGCGCCCAAGGATGCTTCGAGGAGCCTGCTCGATGCACGGGCGCCTCCCGGAGCCGGGAGGCGCCAGGAAGAGCCGACTACCCCCACCTGCCCATTTCACCCCTTTCCCCCCCGTTCCCCCCCCTTCCCCCTTACATCCCTTCCCCCCCCCCCCCCATTCCCGCCCCGTTCCCCTCTCCTCTCCCTTTCCCCCTGTCCCCCCTTTGCCCCTTCCCTCCTTCCCCTTTTCCCCCCCCGCCCTTCCCCATTTCCCCCCTTCCCCCTGCTTCCCCTCGTTCCCCCCTTGCTCCCTTCCCCCCTTCCCCCTCCTTCCCCCGTTCCCCCCCTTCCCCCTTCCCCCCTTCCCCCCTTCCCCTTCCTCCCCCTTCCCCTATGCTACCCCTTCGTCCGGCCCGAACCTCCAGGACTCCGCGGCGCCCCCGCTCGCCACCATGGCGCCGGCCAGCGCCTCCAGCGCGTCGCGGTCGAAGTGGTCGGGGTCGAAGCTGCTCTGCAGGTCGACGGGGTCGCGCGTCGAGCGCGCGAGGAGCCGCTGGAGTCAGGTCGGGCCTGTCCCCCTCCAAACCTATTTTTGGACGAGAACAATGACAAGAGATACCCCAGAAACGTCAAACAAAGAAACAAAAATGGTCAAACATCGTCCCCACTATTTTGTACTATGTTTGAATATTCCTCCTGTAGAGGGACAGGCCCGACCTAACGCTGGAGCACGTGCTCGCTGAGCGCCCGCCTACTGGGGAACCTGGGGAAACCAGAAGGTGATGATACCGCTGCTCCTGGGACCTCTCCCGGGGGGGTGCTCTGGCCAGAACTTCGAGGCGAATCCGGCGGTGGCAACGAGGGCCTCCGAGGAGGCCCCACAAGGCGAAAACACAGGAGGGGGGGTAGGGGTACGGGCTCATGTCGGACGAACAAAAGGTTATCCCAGAGCGACCCTACCTAGGAGTTGGAGCCCCGAAGAGAACAATATTAGTAGTAACGGTAAACGCCGTCCTCCTATGCTGCGCTATGCTATGCTATGCTGAGGTATGCTATGCTATGCTATGATATGATATGTTATGCTATTATATGTTATGCTATGATATGTTATGATATGATATGATATGATGCGCAATGCTGCGCTATGCTGCGCTATGCTATGATATGCTATGCTAGGGTATACTAGACTGCGCTATGGTATGCTAGGTTATACTATGATATGCTATGTTGCGTTATGATATGATGTGCTATGCTATGATATGCTATGCTATGATATGCTGCGTTATAATATGATATAATGGGCTATGATATGCTATGCTGCGCTATGCTATGATATGGTAGGCAATGGTATGATATGATGTGCTAGGCTATGCTGTGCTATGCTATGCTGCGCTGTGGTGTGCTATGATATGCTTTGTTATGCTGTGCTGCCCTATGCTATGATATGCGATGCTATGATATGATATGCTGCGCTATGTTATGCGATGATATGATATGTTATGTTATGATATGATATGAGATGCTATGGTGTGCTGCGCTGTGCTGTGCTAAGCAAAGCTATGATATGCTATGCTGCACTATGCTATGCTATGATATGCTATGCTATGCTATGCTACGCCATGATATGCTGCGCTATGATATGCTATGCTATGAGACTCTATGTTATGCTATGATATGATATGCTAATGCTGCGCTGCGCTGCGCTAAGCTAAGCGGAGCTAAGCTAGGCTAAGCTAAGCTAAGCTGAGCTAAGCTAAGCTAAGCTAGGCCAGGCTAAGCTCAGCTAATTAAGCTAGGCTGAGCTGAGCTAAACTAAGTTAAGCTAGGCTAAGCTAACATGAGATAAGCAAAGCTAAGCTAAGGGGCGCAACTGGGGGAACCGCGGGGCGGATACTGGGGGAACCGCCCGGCCCCTTTTAAGCCCAGCGAGTAAGAACCTTCTAGGCAGAGCCTAGGTAGGGAACAAATCCTCCTCCTCCTCCTCAAGACTCCCTTACGGCACGGCACCAACACGAACAACGACAATAATGCCAGCAATAAGACTTACATCTAGAACAATGAAATAAGCTAAGCTAAGATGCGATCGGCAACGCTAAGCTAAGGGGACGTAACTGGGGGAACCGCGGGGCGGATACTGGGGGAACCGCCCGGGCCGGTTCCCACTGCCCGGCCCTTTAAGCCAAGAGAGTAAGAACCCTTCTAGGCAGAGCCTAGGTAGGGAATAAACACATCATGAAGTAGGAAGGCGGATAGAGTAGATTGGGTTCAGGCCCTCCCAGAGAAAAAGAATACATGTATGTGGATATACATATATATATATATACATATATATACACAAATATACATACACGCGTACGTATACATATATATATATATATATATATATATATATATATATATACATATACAGATAAGCAGAAGCATATCGAATCTTGGAGTAGGAAGGCGTCTGAAATAGATCGGGGTCAGGGGAGCCCACAGCACCTACTCTCAACGACTGACGGGCACCCCCTCTTCCTCCGAGGCACCCGCGCAGGCAGCCGTGGCACTCCCAGGCCGCGGCGGCCGCCAGGGCCCCACGCTGGGCCGCCGTCGAGGCGGCCCCGGCGGGCCCCGCGGACGCCTCGGAGCTGCTGGACGAGCCCACCTCCTCTCGGAGGCCTGGAGATGGGCACCAGCGCCACCACAGGGGGGGTTGCCTCCGCAGGGGGGAAGACGATCCTTTTGGACGCCCGAAATGGGTACGGAAAGAATGGGTACAATGCCCAACAACAAGTGTTGTCCCATACCAAGAGCGGCCGCTGTTGGGCAGGCGGTCTTCTGTCTCAAACGGACACAGGCCGCGGCGGCGCGGACAGCGAGTCCTGTTCAAAATGAACAGGAACTGCTGTTGTGCATTGTACCCATTCTTTCCGTGCCAATTTCGTTCGTGCAGAATCCTGGATCTCGGTATGGGTGGTCCTGCTTCGGCCCTCTCCTCTCAGGAGCCAGAACACTGCCCACCATCACCGAGATGGGGCTCTTCGCCCCTCGGTGGAAGAACACCGCCGATACTGGTGCTGGTGTCAACATCTGGGCCTCCGATCCTCGCTCTCCGCTCCCTCGGCCAGGGCGCCGCCTGCGCCGCCCGGCCCCGAGCGCAGCGAGACCACCGCGGCGCCCCGCCGCGCCGCGCGCTCCCACCCCGGCGCGGAGCCCGCGGCCGAGAGCTCCTTCCAGCCCGGCAGCGACCTTGAAGGGGCCCTGGGACGCACAAATAAATACACACAAATAAAAAGATTCCCTATATTTTCCAATATTTTCTGGGTTTTTGTCTTCCCGCCCAATTCCCATATTTTCCCATATTTTCCTGGGAATCGACGATTAATTGTGTCTGTGTGTTTTTTCCCCTCCTGAGACCTGCCGATGCGGCAGGACGGGACGCTGTCGCGGACGAACCGCCCCACGAAGCGCAGGGCCTGGCGGCCGCCGCCGCCGGCCGCGGAGCCAGACGCCAGCAGGGCCCGGCGGACCCGCGGCTTGCGCACGAGCTCCTCCAGCTGCGTCCTGCCGCCAGGGCACTGGCGCAGCGACGTCAGGATCGCGCGCCGCAGCCGCGGCTCGCTGGGCATCTCATCGTCTGTGGTGCCGCTGCTGCTGGCCTGGCCTGGCGGCTGCCCCACCAGCTCGTCGGATGGGTCGGGCGCCAGCGTCGTGGCAGCCAGTGCCCTTCTGTCCCTGCGCCGCCGCTTCCCCAGCGCGCAGCTCTGGTCCACCGCGCGCTCCTCGTCGTCCTGAAGGGCCACGCGGTCCTGCCGCTTCACGGCCGTGAGCGGCACCATGCCTCCACCAGCGTAGCCCATCTTCGCGAGCAGCTCGTAGCCCCTGCCACTTAGGGGTCTGAACTGGTTAGGACACCAGCAACTCGACCACGAGAGAGGA
>CAUYUJ010003076.1:47500-67500 GCA_963575745.1 Prorocentrum cordatum | reverse complement strand
TAGAGGGACAGGCCCACAGTCCCGATTTCAGTGAGGGCAGGATAGCAAAGGGTGGGGTGGAGAACCAGCTCAAGCGGTTCATTGTCCTGGCGCCTCCTGGCGCCGGGGGAGGCGCCCATGCATCGAGGCATGGGCACGGCGGCGAAACCAGCTGCATGCGGCAGACTTCGCAGGCCCCCCTCTCGAGATCCCCAGACCCATGACGGCAGGTCTCGACCCCCTCCTGGGGACCAGGCGTCTCATCCTGAGCCGTTCGTGGACAGCCCTGGCTGCCCAGCAGCGGCCCCCAGAGGCCGGAAATAGCGAAGCACTCCCCGAGGAGGAGGAGGAGGAGGAGGAGGAGGAGGGGGAGAGGAGGAGGAGGAGGAGGAGGAGAAGGAGGAGGAGGAGGAGGAGGAGGAGGAGGAGGAGGAGGAGGAGGAGGAGGAGGAGGAGGAGGGGGAGGAGGAGGAGGAGGAGGAGGAGGAGGAGGAGGAGGAGGGAGAGGGGGCATGATCTCTTCATGACGCAAGGGGATCTGGGCCTCGGGGATCTAGTGACCATGGTCAATCCAAGCCTGGGTCGGTCGGGCTCTGCAGGATCCTGCAGGATCCTGCAGGGTCCTGCGCACTGGCCCAGGTCAACGCAGCCTTGGCTCCGCAGGATCCTGCAAGATGTGGCGCTCTGGCTGACCCCCGTGTGCATTGACCCCGTCTCTTGCAGCTCGAGGGCCCCCCTACAGCCGGAACGATGACAGAAGAACATCCTTCAAGAGCGTGAGACCCTCAAATAGCCAAAACACACAGAGCACCCGAGGGTAGCCCCCCCAGGATGCACAAGAATATCCAGCAAACACGAAGAACTTGTGGAATCCAAAACCCGAATAGCAGGGCAGCAAACGAAGGGCGGAAAGACCTGGGGGGGAACTATGAAGGACCTGGAGAGAGCTTCCGAAGGGCCTTCTGGAGAGCTTCTGGGCACGCGTATTGGGAAACGCCTTCTGGAGAGCTTCGGGACACGCTGCAACTTCAAGCAACTCGCGCCGAGGTGTGTGGACCGCCGCCGGAACGATCTCCGGGGCGACCTCGCGGCTCCGCCTTCTCAATCTGAAGCCCTCTTTAGCTCTCTGCGAGCTATCCGCGAACATGAGGGCACCCTCCCCGCACCGACCTCGACCCTTGGCACCTCGGCCCGGCCCCGCGGCGGCGGACAAGCGGCATCGCTCTGGACCCCCACATGGCGGCGGACACGCTGCATGCCGAGCGCGCACGCGCCCAGAGAAGCGAGGAGGGGGGGGGCGAGAGTCGAACTTCGCTTCGCCCTGGTGAATCCGAATTTGCATTGATCCCCGTCTCAGAGGAGGAGGAGGAGGAGGAGGAGGAGGAGGAGGAGGAGGAGGAGGAGGAGGGGAGGAGGAGGGGGAGGAGAGGAGGAGGAGGAGGAGGAGGAGGAGAGGAGGAGGAGGAGGGAGGAGGAGGAGGGAGGAGGGAGGGAGGAGGAGGAGGAGAAGGAGAAGGGAGGAGGAGGAGGGAGGAGGAGGAGGGAGGAGGAGGGAGGAGGAAGGAGGAGGAGGGAGGAGGAGGAGGAGGAGGAGGAGGAGGAGGAGGAGGACGGGGCATCTTGGGCTGGGGTCAGCTCGAGAGCCTATATCCTGAGCAGGGACCGACCGTCCCGGCGTGTCTGTCGGCCTACCACGGACTGTTCTTATGAGAGAAGAGCGTTGTGATAATAACAACGATGTTCTGAGAACAGGAAGCCGATGTACTAAAACAAGACTGTCGCAGTCAGAAATGTTCTCAGAACATCTTCGGCAAACCGCTGCAGGTTCCTAGAACATTATCTGGCGGGCCTACAGGCGAACCAGGGCGCTTCGCCAACGCTTGAATATTCTGCCCTTTCTGGGGAATTCAAACAATACCGATACCGCTACTCCCTGGACATCTCCCGGGGTGCGTTCTGACCAGGATTTCGAAGCGAATCCAGCAGTGGCGACGAGGGTCTCCCTGGAGGTCGAAGACAAGGAAAACAGGCGAAGGGTACGGGCATCGGTACCTCTCCCTCCTCTGACACTTTCGTCTGGACCGAGTGCAACAGCTGGCGCTAGGTCGGGCGTGTCCCCCTACTGGCGGATTTTGAACGAACAATGGAACATGCTCAACAAATGCTAAAGAAAAAAATGCCGCAAAGGAATCAAAAGGATCGTCCCCAGACGATGTTTCCTCCTGTGGAGGGACGGGCCCGACTGCAAGCTGGCGCCCTCCGCGCAGGCCTCGAAGGCCACGGCCAGGCCGGGCGCCTCTCGGGTCGGGCGAAAGGGGGGGATAGCAAAGGGGAGGGTCTGAGAATCAGCTCACGTAGCTGCTTTTTTTCCGGCGCCTCCCGGCGCCGGGGGCGCTGATGCATCGAGGAATGGGCCCCTCGGGGGGGCCGAAACCAGCTGCATGCAGCTAATTTCGTACCCCCCCCTTTCCCAATCCCCCCCTTTCGTTGACCACGAAAAAACACGTCCCCAATCCCAAAATCGCGGATTCACCGAGGATTCGAAGATCGGCCAAAGATTTCGGGGTATGTTTTGCGTTCGTCGTCGTCGCCCTGGTGAAACCCTACCCCAAAATCTCCCTCCCCGAAGTCTCGAGGAGCCTGCATTTTGTCTTGGCCCTCGCGTTTTTGGGATTGGGCATCTGCTTTAACCTAGTGATTCGCCCGGCCCGCGCCTCCCGCGCGGCGGGCGCCCCGTCCACCGGCGGCGCCCTCGCCAGGAAGTCCTCGTCGACGCCGCGCGCGCGGAGCTCCGCCGCGGAGAGGCGACGCCCGGCGGGCGCCCGCCCGCGCGCCGGGCCGCGGCCGCCGCGCCGCGCCGGCCTCGAGGCCGCCTGCACCGTGGGGCGCGGGAGGGCGTGCTGGCAAAAAAAAATTGGATGTTCAGTATATGGTTAATCTATGAATTGATTCATGCATGATCTCATCGTTGCTGTTAGTACTAAATCCCTTTATGTTTAATACATGATCCGCACGCGGAGCATGTATTAAAAACGGCACTGTACTGTCAAAAACCCTAATAAGGACGCGCGGTAAGGAAGCAAGACCCTTGGAAGCCGAGGTTGGGATTTTTCGTCAAGCGGGCAAGCGAAAGAGGCCAAGGACGAGCCGCAAGAGCAAGGAAGAGCAAGGAAGAGCAAGGACGCAAGGGTACCCTGAGCAAAGTCGCGCGTCCTTATTAGGGTTTTTGACTGTAAGGACGCCCGACAGTGACCGACCACAACGATGTCTTCAACGACAGGGCGTTTGCAACGAAGCACGAAACGAGGCCCAACGGTTTCAAAACGAGCGTTCGAAGCGAAGCCGGTGCCAAACGAAAACGAAGGGCGGAACGGGGCGTCTGGAGCAATAACGTAAAACGAAACGAAACAACAACGGACAACGAAACGAAAAACACAACAAGGGCCCAAACCAAGCTAAACAGCGTCGTGGTCGGTCCTTGACGCCCGATGAGGATGCCAGGGCCTTGGAAGGCCATTCCGGGGATTGTCGAAGGGGGGCGCGGCCAGCGAACGTGGCCAAGGATGGGGCGAGGAGGCAAGGATGCAGGGGTACCATTGTGAATGATGCCCACCCTGACTATGCGGGTCGACTGTACTGCGCGCATCGGAGGCACACGTCCGGGCCGAACGTGTAGCACCATGACAGTCGGACCTGGGCCAGAAGAGCACGCTTCAAGAACATGAGACCCTCCGCCGGCCAAAGCAAGCAGAACGTCCAAGGGTAATTACCTTCCCCTGGATGCACAAGAGCATCCAACAACCACGAAGAACACGAGGGATCCTCCCCGAACCGACCTCGATATTACACCTCGGACTGACTCTAGCACGATGATCTCATCCGCCACCATCGCCTGCACGGAGCGGGCGTGCTAGCCTGCTCGTCTGCTGTCTGGGAGGTCGTTGGAAGCTCTCTTAGGCCCCCTCCCCCCCGTTCACCGCGCGCCTGCTCGAGAGCTCGCCCCCCCAGAAAGTGCTCTCCTGCGGCCGGCTCGGTCTCCAAACGGCCAGGGTGGCCCCCGGAGGGGGCTCCGGAGACAGCCGAGACGGCACCGAAACGGCTCCAGATGGCGCAAGACGGCCGATCCCGAGAGGGCCGCAGGACGGCCCTGGAGCGCTCCAAGAGGGCACCAGGACGGCCCACAGAGAGACCCCCAAAGCAACCTCCGAAAGCATAGACGGGCCAATCGCCTCCCTACGACGGCCCGGGAGGCCCCAAGAGGCCACAGGAGGATCCCAAGGGGCCCCCCAGGGCCCCCAAGAAACTCAAAGAAAGCCTCCAGCAAGCCCCGAGAGAGCCCCAAGAAGCGTTCTCCTCATCGTCCTCATTGTTTCCTCTCCTCCTCATCCTCCTCCTCCTCCTCCTCCTCCGCCTCCTTCTCCGCATCATCCTCCGCCTTCTCCTCCTCCTTCTCCTCCCCCCCATTCATTTTCCTTATGAATATCTCCTCCCCGTCGCACCCTGAGGCCAGTCGGAAGGGCGGGCCTGGCGTTTTGCCTGAGCTTCCTTACACTTTAGGGCCTTTAGCTGAGAAACCGGCAGCAGTTTCACAAATGGAGGGCGGGTCAGTTTCAAAATGTGGCTCTCGCCTGAGCACCGCGCACATTTGTATTAAACATTGGAGAGAGTTTCACGGCTTGAGGGCGGCTCTCATTGGCTCAAGGCTCGCCTTCCATCCTACGCCTGAGTTCTGTCCTGACAAACTACATACCCGCATACCCAACCCTGTCATTCTTTTCTCAGTCTCCAGAATGGCGGCGAAAAGGTACGGCATGGGAACCCCGATCGGTGGCAAGCTCGGTACGACTCCCCTTGAGACCGGATGGATGGCGACGACGCGGATGGCGCTGAGAAGTCGCCGAAGTCGCCCATCCGGCAGCCAGACTTCGGCCAGGCAGCAGAAGGGACTGGGGATGCGGGTTCGAATGATTTCGAAAACGGTGACCCAGACCGGAAGTCCATGATGACGAAGATGATGGGGATGATGACGAATATGACGAAGGATATGAACGCGGTGAGGACGGGGATGGAGGAAGCGCAGACCAACGCGCAGCAGGCCTTAGACATTGCGAAGGAGACGGATGCGAAGGTACTGGAGGTGCAGAAAAAGAAGATCACCAGAGACACTGTGCAGAGCATGATCGACGCATCCATCCCGGAGCTCCAGAAGGCCGCGATGACCAAAGACGACGTGCAAACGATGCTCGATGAGACGTTGTCCCGGTGTTAGACCCCACGTACGGAGAGGTCAGCGTCAGCTTCCTTCATATCGACGGCAGTTGTTGGCAACGTCCCAAACGCAGACTCCTTTGAGAAAGCAAGGCAGTTGGCTATGGCTATCATGGAGGAACGCCCAGCTTGGTCGTAGACGAGCCGGGGAGGAAGACATCATGGGCGAGGAAAGTTTTGGAAGGGAGGTAATCAAGCAGATTGAACTTCCAAATCGGGACTTGTTCGTTGATTTCTGCATGACTTTCGACCTCTTGGTGGCAAATACGGTGTTGGACCTTCCCGACACCTTCAAAGCAACCTTCCACGAGGCAGGCGTCAAGCCGAGCTCGCCGGTCACGGGGGAGAACTTCAACGCTTTGGACTTGCTAACCATTCTGGATACTATGGAGCAGGACTTCGTGGACATCAGAAGCAATACGTCTGCGACGATGGCATCGGACCATGTTCCTGTTATTGCTCGGCATTCGTGACAAGGCGCCGGAATCTCAACAGAACCAGAGGACAGCAAAGAAGCACTGGCGGACGCTGCGCACGCCAGGGGCCAGGACAAAAGCTCGCGGGACACATCGGGGCCGTAACCGAAGGAATACACGCAGACGCAACCCTGTCGCAACGCTGGCGGTCGGCTGCAGGGCGAGAGCGGCAAGCAGTGGCGGCGGTGGTCCCTGACCTGATGCCCCGAAGCCGCCGAACAAACCGTGGATCTCGCAGACGACGCCTGTCCTTGCTCGCAGAGGAGCGGAAGGCTCGCCGCACTGGCAACCGGGAAGCGGAGGAGGCCATCCGCAAGCGGGCCAAACTGTCGGCAAAGCGCGATCGTGCTGCCTGGCTCGAGTCTCTGACAGCAGACGGCAAGTGGAACTGCATCAAACAGATTACCAAACGGAAGCCTTGCCCACAAGGGCGTCTGCGGGACACTGGGGGGACATGCGTGGCCACGGACGAAAGGGCCGATACATTCGCTGAACATTTGAGCAATATCCAATGGCATGTTCGTCCCGTCACGCTTACGCCTGGGGCGGATAACTCGTTGTTCCCGTGGCTGGACATGGATGTTGGCCCTTTTACGGAACCGGAGCTTCGTGAGGTGATCGCGAAGATGCGTTGTGGCAAGGCGTGCAAGCCAGATGACATACCAGCAGAGGTTTCCAAAGCATTAGCAGAGGAGCTAGGGCAACTTGACTGGGTGCTCGACATGTGTAACGAGGCATGGGAGCACAAAGACATTCCAGAGGATTGGGCTTCCTCTCGCGTGCGTCTGCTGTACAAGAAGAGCGACCCAGCGCGCTACGATAACTACCAGCCACTTTCCTTGCAGTGCGTTGCTCTGAAAGCGTTCTCCGCGATGCTGAAGAACCGCTTGCTCGCTGCAGGCGTGGAAGAACGCATCTGGCACAGTCAATTTGGCTTCCGGAAAAAGCGCGGCACGGAGCACGCCATCTACGTCGCACGCCGGTGGATCGAGATGGCGCGAGCGAGCAAAAACGGCGCGGTGACGCGGGTAACCCTGGATTGGAAGAAGGCCTTTGACAGTATACGCAGGGAAAGCATGCACTCATGACGCAAAAGAGGCTCGTTGTCAGCGACAACGGAAGTCAATCGGCTAAACGCCCGCAGGAATCTGGCATCTCGCAAGGCTGCACGCTGAGCCCTCTGCTGTTCGTTCTCGTGATGACAGCCATACTGCATGACGCAGTGACGCTGCTCCCTGTAGGAGCCCGCCGGGCGTACGACGCGGGCGAGCTGGCTGATTGCGTTTACGCCGACGACACTCTCTTAACCGGTAAGTGCGACGCACACGTGAACGACTTCTTGGCAGCAGTTGCTGGGTAAGTGCGACGCACACGTGAACGACTTCTTGGCAGCAGTTGCTGCTGCAGGCAAGCGGTATGCCATGGAACTGCACTGGCAGAAGTTCCAAGTCTTAGCTGTGCGGTCGGCGGGCGACATCCGCGCCCCCGATGGCTCGCAGTTGAAGCACGGGGAGCACATGCAGTACCTGGGCGCGCAGCTCAAGGCTGACGCAAACATGAGCCACGAGCTGGGCAGAAAAATCGGGGAAGCTAGACGTTCCTTCACGGCTCTGCGCAAGGTACATATGGTCCCACTCATCTCTGACGTGGAATCGCAAGCTCCGCATCGATGCTTCCATAGTCGAGTCGAAGTTGCTGTACGGGCTCAGCAGCGCGTGCTTCACGGAAGCGCAGCTGCGTCGCCCCGACGGATCATCGTGCGTTGCCCCGTCTGTCGAAGACAGATGTCTGCGACAGATCATCGGAGCGAAGCCATCGTACATATCACGCATCTCTAACTGCGACGTCCTGGCGAGAGCGGGATGCGAGGCGGCCAGCACGCAGTTACTGTTCCGACAGCTACAACTCTTCGGCCAAGTGCTTCGCGCCGATCCCGGTCATCCAACTCCACGCTTGTCCTTTCGCCGCAGGCACGAGGCCGGCCACAGCGAGGTACGTGAGGCGAGTGGGCCGCCCGCACAAGGAGTTCGTCCCCGAAATGTCCAAGCACGCGGCGTGCATGTTCGGCAGCATGCCAGCGGCGGTGCGGACCGCCTGCACCCCGCGCTCTGGGAGCGCCGATGCGGACAGCCCGTCTTCCATCAGTGCCACGCGTGCGCCCTGCTAGCTTGTCCTGTGTGTCCTTCCTTCCCTTTCTTCCTGTCTTGCCCCGTCTCTGCTCTCGGCTTCCCCCTCTCTCCTCTCCCCTCCGTGTCCTCCCCCGTGCCCTCGTGCCTCCCTGCCCTTGTGCCTTGTGTGTCTTTTCCCTCCGTCTCCCTGACTCCCCCTCCCCGTCTCCTCGCCTCTCCGTCCGTCGGCCCGGTCTGTCCTTTCCTGCCGTCCCTTTCCCCCCTCTCCCGCTCTCGCTCCTCGGCTCCTCGCTCTCCCGCCGGCCCCGGCACCTGGCCTTGCCCGCGCTTCTCTGTCGGCCCGCCCTGTGGTCCAGATAGGAGTTCGCTGTGTTTTCCGCCTGTGCTCACGCTCGCGCACCGCCTGGTGTATGGCTTCAGTCAGTCAGTCAGGGCGGCTCCAATTCAAAATGTGGCTCTCGCCTTCGCGCCGCGCACATTCTTTTTCAACAGCTGCAAGATGATTGAAGGATCGAGGGCAGGTCGTTTTCAAAATGTGGTTTGTGCATTAGCGCCACGCACACTCATTGGAACAATTTGCAAGAGCTCCACGGATTCAGAGCGGGTCGTTTTCAACATGTGGTTGTTGCCTTCGCGCCGCGCGCATTCGTTTAAACCATTCGAGTAGCTTCAAAGATTGAGGGCGGTTCCATATTAAAAATGTGAGTAACGTCTTAGCGCCGCGTACATTATATAAATATATACACTGAGATATGTGTGAATGTATGCATGCCTACATATCTATGTATAGATAGAGAGAGAGGGAATCATGGCAGGAGTTTCGCGGATTCTCCTGGTTGACCTTCCAGATATGTTGTTTCCGAACGATTCAGGACTGTCTGGGCGCAACAGTGACGTTGATTCGCGGTGTTGAAGTCCCAGGGGCGGTGTTCTGGCACGGTTCAGGATCGTCAAGACGCAACAGTCAGGCTGACTCGTGGCGTCGAAGCCCTAAGAATAGTGAGAGTTTTGGCACGCTTCAAGATTTTCACACGGTTGCCTCCCAACGGGGCACGTGCCTCAGTGAAAGCGAACCCTCAGAATAGGGTTCACTTTCACTGAGGGAGTTGGAGGAAGCTTGGAGGGAGGGTGTATCCCAACATCCTTGATGAATCTTGGATTTACACTGGTCCTCCTCCTCCTCCTCCTCCTCCTCCTCCTCCTCCTCCTCCTCCTCCTCCTCCTCTACCGCGCGGACGAAACAAATGACGGAATCGCGACCGTTCCCAGCCCAAACCACTCGCTGAACTGCCGTGCAATGTGAACTGGACCTCCTTCCTACCGCGCGGACAAAGACGAAATCGAGTTCACGACCCGTTCTTATCAGACCACTCGTAAGGATTGCGCTGTTCCTACACTCGGTCTCCTTCCTGTGGCGCTGTTGCACAAGCGCGGTGCTGGGGTTTGCCGCGGGCTGCTCATTTCCGGAGCGGTATGGCCCGAAGGAGCCCGCTGCGGCGCATATACTTTTAGATGTGTAAGCGCGCGTCGCCCCTTCAGGGGCGGCGCCAGAGGCGCCGCCATGGAGGCCCAGCATAGGTCCAAGAAATGCGCGCGGAGCGCCAAAAAATAACGTTTGTAGCGTAGTTTTTTCTTCGGCACACAATACTCGTATGTCTTGTTGACGCCCGATATGGGTACGGAACAATGGGCACAATGCCTAACAACAAATGTTGTCCCAAACCAACAGCGGCCGCTGTTGGGCAGGCGGCCTTCCGTCTCGAGTGGATACAAGCTGCGGCGGCGCGGACAGCGAGTCCTGCTCAGATTGAATAGGTACTGCTGTTGGGCATCGTTCCCAAATCTTTCCGTAGCCATGTCGTTCGTGCCGATCTTTGGGAGGCGCCGATGTCAAACGAGACCAGGGCTGGTACAGCATCGGACCGTGACACATCGGGGGTCTCTGAGTTCCAGCGGTTCCGGAGGATGCACCAGGCACCGCGGCCGTCCCAGGACGGCGCTCTGCAACGATTTATCCTGGCCCTACACTTGAGTCGGGCATGCCATTCTACAGGGGACATAGTCTAAACTACTTGTGATGCCTATACGCATCATCCCGTGGCCAAGGCGAAGAGACCACGAACGAGATGACAATGGGGGGGCCCTGAGCCTACGGGCGAGCTTTGGGCCTCACCCTTTTTCACACGCGAGAACTCTGTGGCGGCACAGGGCGCCGCCGAGGTTCAAAACAAGTGCGCCGTGGGACCCGAAAGAGGTCACTACTGAATTTCCATTACATCCTTGCGAGGCCCGAAAGGGGCACGACAAAATTCCCGCACTTGTCAAAATAAGCCGTCTCAGGGAGAGCCGGTGGGGCACTATCCTCGGCAGACCCTCCAGCGCGCTGTCACATCCAGGCGCGAGAGATCATTCCGAAATTACGAGCCACGCGGGCACTCGAAAAAACACGGGCCAAGTGGAGGCACAATTCTAAAGGATACTGTTCCGCCTTTTCTGTGAGCTAACCGCGGGGCCCATCGAAACCAGACAGGGTGAGATGGGGGCGGCGGGTGCGGCGGCAAAGTCGACCTGAGCAGCCTCTCGCAACACTCGCGAGGTCGAGGCGGTAGCCCAGAAAACGACCCGGCCTCTTCCATCTCTCACCAAACACGCAAAAAGAAGTGTCGATAATAGATGTGTCTCGCCACGCCGGAGCTTTCTGCAAACAGGGCAACAACCAAAAACGGGGCCATGTAGAATTTCCCCGCTGTCGCTGACAACTGCCGGCGCTTCATTTGTTCGAGCAAACTAATGCTGAACCGTGCTAATTCATTTCCGATCCACGCAGCTTTCTTGTCATCAAGGTGCAGGAGGCCAGCCAGACCAAACAACGAGGCATCGCTGCGCAGTCTGGAGGGTGGACCTGGCCGAGGGTGGGCCGGGTCTCCGATCGGGCCTCTCTCCTGCGTCCTGGACCAAGAATTGCGCGGCATCGCCGCGCGCAGGCCCCAGACTCGGCCGCCCGCGATCCACCCGCGGATCAGCTGGTTCGAGCGGGGCATCAAATCCGAGGTAGGAGGTCGCAGCACATCCCATTCCAGCACCAGGCACCCCAGCTCGCCCTGCGTCGTCGCCAGACGGCCGCAGCCACAAAGACCTACAAAAAAATATGCGGCCGCACGCGCCCTGGACGCCCGGGGGGGCGAGGCGCTCGAAGGCCCCGCGAGGAGCGAGTCCAACTCAGTCTCCGAAGCCAGAACGCGCGCCTGGACATCCGCGGGGAGCCGGCGCAGCTGCGCCGCCACTCGCCCCTCCTTTCGGCACCTATGCACCGCGGTGTCCGACAGCCACCGCCCGCGCAGATTGATCTCGCGCAGCGCGCTCTGCTGCGCGGCCCGGTCGAAGGTAGGCCCGCTGGGGCGCGGCATGCACCGCGCTGGCTTCAGGGCGCCGACCTTCCTCTGCTCGGCCGTGCTCCGAAACCGTTCCACCAGCTGAGCCCGGCAGCAGGCGAACAGGGCCTGGCCCGCCGGAGTCGCCTGCCCCACCCAGCGCAGCGCCGGGCCCAGCAGCACCCCGACGTCGGCCCGGCCCATCAATCACCGCGGACTCGTCGAACTGGCACGTCTTGCTGGCCACGGCGGCCTCGAGGGCGCGAAGCACCAGCGACCAGTTCTGGCAACGACTCCGCGGCATTGGCGGCACGACCACCTCGCATGTCAGCCCGCAGCCCTCGGCGGGTCGCAAGTAGCAGAAGACGGCGAGGAGCGCGAGCACTGCCGACGCCCAGCAGCCGATCCGCACCAGCTGCCCAGCCACCAGCGCCACAGCCTCCCAGGACAGCGGGAGGCGCGTTCGGCCTGGGGCCTGGGGCAAGCCGCCTCCAGCCTCGCAGCGCCCGCACTGCCCTCGGGAGCTTGCCGCCGCCCCCGCGGCCGAACTCGGGCAGGTAGAACTCGCCTCCGCCATCAGGAGGGACCCCGACAGCGCGGGCTCGCCGCCGAGGAACTCGACGTCCACCCACAGCGCCAGCCAGTCGCCGAGGAGCTCCGCCAGCGTCGCCCCTGCCGTCTCGCCGCGGCGGCGTAGCCGCTCGGCCACTGCTCGCTGCTCCGTCACACCGCGACGCGCTGCCAGAGGGCCCGGTAGGTCGCCAGCGTCCTCGGCGTCACAGAGCGCCACTGCAACCGCGCCCTTCCCTCGGGCGGGGGAGCTCGCGCAGCTTTCGCCGCGGCTCCGCGCAGGCGGCTGCGCCCTGCCCCTGCCGCTTCGCAGAGGAACTTCCGCCCCCCGCGGCCCGCGAGGGGGCGGCGGCGGCGCGCGGCGCGGCCTGCGATGGGGCAGCGCCCGGCGTCGAGCTCAGCGATCTCGGCAGCGACCTGCCGACAGTCGCGGCGATGGCCGTCGTCGCCTCCGCCCCGCCCTGGCCAGCGGCCGATCTCGCCGGCCTCGGCACTGCGGCAGAGTTCCAGCCAAAACCCGATCAGGATGAGCCTCCGCGAGGGAGCATCCGCCAGGTTTCGCTCGGACGGAAGTCAGCGCAGCGCAGGCGTCACACGCCAGGCGAAGCACCATGCCGCACACTGCCGCGAGACCCGCAGCAGGCGGCGAGACGACGAGCGGCCCTTGGTCAGGGCCAGAACCGACGAAGAGGTCATCCGAAAGGAAGAGGACCCGCTTCCCGAAGGTGCGTGGATCACGGAGTGCGCGACAAATGGCATGAACGAGGGCTCGACCTTCGACGGCCACGATGCGCCCCGCCCGAGTCCGACCCCCACTAGATACCACCTGCCAGCTCCCATCAATAATCTCCTGGGGCACCTCCTGGACACCTGGGGCTGCGCTGCCTTCGCCTGAAGCCCCGCCGCCAGGACAACCACGAGGACGCACTGGCCCCTCTCCGACTTCCTGGGCGCGGAACCGCCAGCGATCACTCTCGCGCCCCATCTCTCTCACCGCGTCGGTCGGGCCCTCTGTCTGCGCGACGCCGAGGCCCCGTGCGCTCGCGTCAGTTGCACGCACCCTAGAGAGCCCCACTCGGCCCTAAGATCAGCCCACAGCAGCGGCAACAGACTGACTGCCGAGCGGAGCTCGCATCGCTCCTTCCGACAGCGGCCGTCAGACGCCTCGGAGCGCGGCTGAGAACCGATACGCAGCATCGAAAACTGACAGGAACTGCCTGCGAGCAAGACCCGCGAAAGCGAAATGACCTACGACCCCGCTTATTTGGCGGCCCGACGCAGAACCCCCATCCAAGAAGGCCAAGGCGCCAATCCTCAAACGCAGACCCTTCCTCCCCCGCGAAGACCCACCCCAGACTCTCGTCAGACTGGGAGGCCACATCGGGCACGCGGAGGGGGGGGGGCCTGCCGCGGTCAGCGACTCCGTCGCCAACGAGAGGAGCTCGCTGGCCAAGCCCAAGAAATTATCGACATACTTCAAATGCACGCAGCGCGATATGGGAGGAGCGATTCGACCATCGACCACGATATGGGAGGAGCGATTCGACCATCGACCAAACGATCAGCATCACCGAGCCCCGCGTGCTCTCTCAGCACACACACACACACACGTGAACTCGTTGACAAAAAGCCAAAGCACGAGACCACCCCATTGGGACACTGCGAAACGAGGCCTCAGCCACTTTCGCGGACTGACTGGCTGCCCATCTAAAATCGAGACCCCAACGTCCTCGGCCACCACGCAAGGGAACGAGAAAATTGGACGGAGGCTATGAAGGGGGCCTGCTTATTAGTATTAATCTACTCCCGAGACCCACAACCCCCCCCCCTCTGGGGAGTTCGATCGCAACCAGGGTGAGCACGCCAGCCCCCAGCACCCCACGACCGAACTGTACTCGGACGACGGCCCACGAAAGGATGGATCGAGATGCGGCTTCGAGAACTGCGCCCCCGCTTTCCGCCCCCCGGCAAGTCGACTCGGCAAAACCTTGCTGCCAACCAAGAAAAACTCCAACCAGATGCGGACCACCCCGCCTCGACAACTCTTCCAGAGGGCGCGGCCGCGCGCCCGCCGTCGGCAGCGAGGCGAGATCAAAACTCAAAGGCGCCAGCGTCTGGGACTCCTCAGCCCCATAAGCCGAACTGGCCCGCAACTCCCGGAGGGCCGTCCAGAGCCACCTCCTGGACTCGGCACGGCCTATCCAGCGGGCGCCCATGCAACTCATCCTCCCCAGCATCCATCCGATCCAGTGTCTGCACCAGCTCGCGAAGAAGGCCCGCCTGTCAAGCCCGCCCGACAACGCAGGGGCGCCCGCGGCGCCCCGAGGGCCGCCCAGCGGGCGTCGCGCACCAGGCTGGCAGCGGCAGCGGCAGCAGGGACCGATTGCGACCCTGCGCATCCGCCACCTTCCCCCGATCATGAGGGCCACCTGGGCGGGGGAGCCCAGGCGGCGCGCGCTGCATCATCCTTTCGGGGGAGGAGCCCGCGCCTTCTTCGCCATAGCGGCCTGTTCCTACCGAAGTCTCCTCGCATTCTTCTTGGCGCCTGCAACCCTCCCCGACTCCTCCGCCGCCTGATCCAATATATATATATATATATATATGTATGTATGTGTGTGTGGGCACACCACGCTGGGCGGTCAAATTGCGCTGTCAAATTGCGCGGCTGGTGCCAACAGCGCACTGCAGCGCGCAGATTCGTGACGGATGACCAGGGCCGGCCGTCCATCTGGGCAAGCAACAGCATGAATGTCACGTTTGAGTCGCACGGCAAAAGTTGCAGCCCTGAGGAATTTTCGAAAGAATCTACGGCAGTACGCAGGGAGCTGCTGTGCCGCTTCTTTGCGCTCTCCTCCACGGATGCTTGGAGGCAGCAGCGAATTGCTGATATGGCCCTGCTGCGCTGTGCTCCCTGTTCCACAGAGGTGCTCTCGCGTATTAAAAACAAGAGGTCGGGGCCCTCACTCAGAAGCTGGCGCGCACCTGGTGCGTCCACCGGCGGGGCTCGAAGCTGTTCGTGTAGCAGCGCGGGGGCCCCAACAGGCCCGGCGCCAGTGTGCGTCGCCGGGGCGGGTCTCCCCCACAGGCACCGCGGATGCCTGCGAAGGTGGAGCGCGGGGCCCGTCGAAGACGCTCTGTCGGCCGCCAGCCCGGGGCGATCGAAATCGTCGCGGTGCAAACAGGCGGGGCCGCGGCGCTGGCGGCGCGGGGGCTCTGGCGATCCTGGGCCGCGCTTCTTCTCGAGCCCCAAAGGCTCTGGGTCGCGGCGGCAATTCCCTGTCGACCAACAGGTTGGGGGGGGCGGCGACGAAGGCGTTTTCCCCCGCCAGGGGGCAAAAAGGCACCGATCGTACGTTTTCTTGCACGTTTTATTGGCGGTCGGGGGCCGCCTGGGCCCTGCCGTGTGTGGCCCCCGGGGATATCGCGGCCACGGCAATACTCATGGTGCGCGGATCCGGTAAACCAAGCGCCAGAGCGGCAAAAAAGTTAAGCAATCGTACGTCTTAATACACAAAACTGTGTTGAATGAGGCCGCCAGGGCCGCGGCCCCGGTCCCCGGTGATTTCTCTGCCCCCCAGCAGTAGCTAATGTGTATGGCGCGCGTGCCCGGTGACCGCCGACCCGCGCCCGCCGACGATCCCTGGGCGGGATTGCGTAGGAAAGGGGAGGGGCGGAGCGGGAGGGGCGAAAGCGAAGGGCAGGCGAGGGACAGAGAAAGCAGGGTGAGAGGGGGAGCACACGGTGATGCGACGACTGGCGTTTTTTTTTTCAAGGCGTGCACTGGGCGGCGGGGCCTCAACCTGGTTTGCGGGGGCCGGCCCCGGGCGCGCGCCTGCTTGAGGCGAAGGCGCCTATCTAAGAGATGTGCGTAGAACGCCAGAAGAAGAAGAAGACGTCGTGCACGTCAGAGGTGCATGGGCAAAAAAAGTACGCGCCGACGCTAGTGCAGCCAAGCGCTGTGAAACGATGAAGCCACCCAGCGTAGCCTATGCCACGGCCAGGCGGTCTCTAAAAATCCGCCGACCCCTTGTGGGTCTCTAGGCGTGTGAGATGGTTCCCCCCCCGTAACCCCCCCAAGGGACCCCAAACCGGAGATTTGACCCCTCCCCCGGCCCCAGGCGACCCCGGACCGAACGCGTCACGGGGGAGCGGGTGGTTCCAAAACTGGCCATGAATTCACCAGAACGCTCCCCAGACGGTCCCAGGGGGCCACGATTCACCGAAATATGGCCCTGGACGCCCACGATGGCCTCCAGGCGGCCTCCGAAGCTGGCAAGGCGCCCCAAAAGGCCCCCAAGATGCGCCCCAAAAGGGTCCCAAGCAACAAAAATCGACCCATTCCCTTTGAAAAACAAGCATTGTTTAGCATGCTCGCCTATTCGGTTTTCACAACGTCCCAGACGGGCAAAAAAACCTTCAATATCGCCCCCAAACAGTCAAAGGGGCCCCCAAGAAGGGTCGAAGACGGTCCAACAACAGCCCCCGAAGCCCCCAAGACAGCCCAAAAAGGCCCCCAGACGGCCCCAAGACGACACCTGTTCGAGCCTTCGGCCCCAAGACGCCCCCAGCGCGCCCCAAGAACAGCCCAAGAGGCCCTGAGGGACCCCCAAAAGAACCTCAAAGGCCTCCAAGAAGCGCCCAGGAAGCCCCAAAGAGGCCCCAAAACTTGGCCCAAGATGCCTCGAGGCGGCCGGATATGGCCTGCAGACAGGCCAAGATGCCACCAAGAGGCCACAAAAAAACACCAAGAGGTACGATAACAGCAACGAAGCAACAGGAACGATGTCGAGCGCCGTGTCATGATTCGGACAAGCCTCGTGAAATGCAGTCCTGGAGGCGCAGTACCTTATATAGGGGTCGGCGGATGTGGCGTAAGCCTATAGAATCGTTTAGTAGATCCCCATCCCCAGCGGCGTGGGCTGGGACCAGCTGGCCGATTTACCCCCCATCTGGTCGTTCTCTTCGGGTTTCGAAGGGTGTATCCCCAACTGGGGTGATAATTTGGTGGGGGTCTCGAAGGGGATGGAGATGGGGGTTGGTGAAACGATACCGAAGACAGAAGGCAGGAAGGCGCCGCCAACAGCGGCAAAAGCCTCGCAAAAAAAAGAGCGACGCCCTGCACTCCGTGCTATAACTCAGACATCCCGCACCTTGAAACATCGAGACGGGGCCCCTTTCACGGGCCTCGGGACCGTCGAATCACGACTCGGGATGAAGCGGTCGTGAGGTCAGGGGCCCGCGTCTCGACCAAGTCGAACAAGTCGAGAGGGGGGGGGCAGTGACAAGGAGAAGGCCTTCTCGGGAGGCTCGGAAGTCCCCCGGCCCTCCCAAAGTTTTCTGAGTCTTCCCCGAAGACTCAGAAAACTTCTCAGAAGGCGCGCGGGCTTCTTAGAAGTCTGCCGCCTTCTGAGAAGGCCTTCTCCTTATGACTTCCCCCCCTTGCTCGCCGCCGAGACGCTCCTCTGGGTGCCCCACTCCCCGGCAGGGGTCAGCCTCCTATCGCCAGGTCAGGGTTCCAGCGCGCTGCGGCGTTGGAACGCCGTCGGCGCGTGGCGTCTACCCGACACAATGGTCGCTTTTGTTGGCCGTCGGCGCCCCCCCCCGTGTCCCCCTGCGTTTACAGTAGGTTTGTGCGGCGATCACCGCTCATGCTAAGGTTTTGACACCGCGTCGATCGTTCAACCTCGAACCGATCGCGGCCCCAATCGTTCAAGGTTGAATTCCCTGGGGTCGTGTGGCGTTACCATCTCTCGGTGCTTTCGCGTCGCTCTACCGTGTGTAACTCAACCTTGAACGCCTTCATTTGAGCTTCTTGGGAGCCTCTTGGGGGCATCTGGGGGGGCTCTTGGGAGCCTCTCGAGGCGACTCGTTGGGCCCCCTGGAAACCTCTTTGGGCGGAAGGTTTGGATTTTCGGCGTCTTTCGGCCCTCTTGGCCTCTTTGGGCCGCCTCTGTGAGTATCGTTTAACGATCCCCATCCCCAGCGGCGTGGCCTGGGACCCGCTGGCCGATTTACCCCCCTAGATGGGGATATAGGTCGTTCCCTGCGGGTTTCGAAGGGTGTATTCCCAACTGGGGTGGTAACTTGGTGGGGGTCTCGAAGGGGATGAGGATGTGGATGAGGGTCGGTTAAACGATACTGACTCTGGGAAGCGAACCGGGAGGGTAGCAGAAAGCTTCCCTGGATGGCCAGGGGGGGTCTATGAAGTTCAGCTATAGAGATTCTATCAGACACACCTATACACATCTATATATATACAACATAAAGCATATATATATATATATATCATTCTAAATTTGCGATGTCGTACTATGTTTTATCACACATATAAACCGAGTATGCATTACTGCATATATACACGCTAAAGGAATGATTTATCATGTATGTATAGTATATCATACAACACCTGATCATACTCTATAAATACATACTAGTGCCACGCGCGCGCTTCGCCCGCGCTTAAGTTCTAGCCGCGCCCCAAAAACTCGCATCGCAAGCTGCCGTTGAGGACTGCGGGGGCGATTCCGGAGCTCTTCCGGGGGTGGAGGGACCAGCGGCAAGCGAGTTTGGGGATGCCAGCGACGTGTAGGGGAGTCCTGGGGCTTCTTCAAGGCTTCTTGCGTTTCTCTGGATTCACTCGAAGACCGGAAGAGGAAGTGGAGGAAGAGGAGGAGGAGGAGGAGGAGGAGGAGCTGAACAAAGAAGGATTGTGCCCGAATCTGGCTCCGAAGTGCACGCCATTGGGGCCAAATCACGGAGCATCGAAGGTCGCCCCCTCCCCTCCTGACCACGCATCAGGGGCCAAACCATGGTGCAACGAAGGCACGAAAACCCATCTGGGTCGCACTGGCAGGGCCTCAAATTCGATGATAGTAGCTTCTCGGGGACTTTATTCAAGAGCTTCCAGGCCACATCCAGCTGTCTTTGGGCCGTCTTGGAGCATCTTAGACGCCTGCTGGAGATGCAAGATTGGGTGCCTTTGGCGGTCGTTGTTGGAGCCGTCTTGGAAGCATCCTCGGCTATGTTGGAAGTCAATTGGGACCCGTGGGACCGTTTCTGGAGCCGCTTGGGGTGTCTTGGGGCCCTCTTGGGGCCATGATGGGGCCGTCTTGCGCCCCTCATGTTGGGCCATCTGAGAGTCCTCTTGGATCTCTTGGGCCGTCTTGCATTCTTTCGGGTGTCCTTTTAGGCCATTTGGGGCCCGTTGGGGGCCCTCTGGAGCCGTCTTACGCCCATCTTAGGCCCTGTTGGGGCTCTTTGGGCCGTCTAGGGGCCGGGCGCGCTTCTCAAGCAAACGACGCGAATTCGCCGACCATGTCGGCGTGTGACAGGGCTGTCCGAACGCCATCTTGCCGCAAATTACCGGGACCCTAGCCGCCCTACAGGCAATCACAGAGAGATCTTGGTGCTGGTGCCACTTCGCACGGCAGCCGAGCTGTTCTCCGCGGCATGCTCGTTCACGGAGTGGGCGTCCATTGTCTTCCCGAAATATGCTTCCTTGGCCTTCCGCTGCAGGCGACGCCGCTGTGACCGGCTTTTCCCCTGAGGCTTCGAGCACATGTCCGAATCATCCAAGCTGTCGTTCCCATCCTTCTCCGCGTTGCTGTCAGACTGTTGCTCGGGGCCCTCCTCCTTTGCCAGGCGGCCTCCCCCGAAGGCTCCCGCCCGAAGGCTGAGTACGACAGCCGATAACCCAACCACTGGCCTGTTGCTGCTGGCCAGGCTCTCTCTGCTCGCCAGATCCGACTCTGAGGTCGTTGTGGCGTCAGAGGTGGGGTCCGACTTGGGGCGCTCGACCACGGTGACGTAGTCGATCCAGGGCGACGGGCAATCCAGGAAGGTGTTCTTGGCAGTCAAGCAGATTGGCCCGTCGGCCGCCAGCGGCGCCATGGTCCTATGAAGGCTCATTGTCCGTGGAGCCCAGAAGGCTCGCGGCTCGAACTGCAACGGATTGCGTCAAACAGGTGACAGAGGGTCAGCCTTGGCTCAGCCTCGGAAGCGGCCCCAGCCTCGAAGCGCCATCCTGAGGCCATGCTGGGGTCCTCGCGGGCCCGCTTGGAGCCCTCCTGGAGCCTGCCTCTTGGGGCCATCTTGGGGCCACCACCTGGCGCACCCAGGATGCCGCAGCCGGCCGCGGCCCGACTGCACTGGCTAGGCCATGGCCGTGGTCTGCCGAGGCCGCTCCCGAAGCCCCACCGGGGGTGACG
>CAUYUJ010003076.1:0-40000 GCA_963575745.1 Prorocentrum cordatum | reverse complement strand
GGGCGCCGAAAACCAACAGAACGCCGGGAACCGAAAAGTCACCAAAAACGGAAAGGGCACCGAAAAGGAAGCCGGCGCCGAAAACCAACAAGGGCGCCGCAAAACCGAAAGTGGCGCCAGAAACCAAAGGAGAACCGAAAACCAAAAGGGGCCGACAACCGAAACTGCGCCGAAAACCGGGGAGCGCTGAAAACCATCAGGGCGCCGAAAGCCAAAGCGGCGCCGAAAACTGGATGGCGGCACGCCGAAAACCAAAGGGGCGCCGAAAACCAAAAGGGGGCCGACAACCGAAACTGCACCGAAAACCAAAGTGCGCTGAAAACCAACAGGGCGCCGAAAACCAAAGCGGCGCCGAAAACTGGAAGGCGCCGAAAACTGAAAGAACGCCGAAAACCAAAGGGGCGTCGAACTCCAAAAAAGGCGCCGAAAACCAACGAGGCGGCGAAAAACGAAGAGGCGCCGAAAACCCAAAGGGCACCGAAAACCAAAGGGTCGCCGAAAACCACAGGGGCGCCGACAATCAAAAGGATGCCGAAATCCAAAGGGTTGCCAAACACCAAAAAGGCACCGAAAACCAACAGGGCACCGAAAACCAAAGGAGTGCCGGAAAAAACAAAAGGGGAGCCGACAACCAAACGAACACCGAAAACCAAAGGGGCGCCGAAAACAAAACGGGGGCCGAAAACCAAAGAAACGACGAAAACCAAAGGGGCGCCGAAAACAAAATGGGGGTCGAAAACCAAAGGGACGACAGAAACCAGAGGGTGCCGAAAACCAAAGTGGAACCGAACACCAAAAGGGCGTCGAAAATCAGAGGGGCCTTGAAAACCAAAGGGGCGCCGAGGGCCGACAGCCAAAGCAACGCCAAACATCAAAAAGGGCGCCGAAAACCAAAACGGGCGCCGAAAACCAAAGGGCGCAAAAACCAAAGGTGCGCAGAAAACCAAAGAGGCGCCGAACACAGAAAGGGCACCGAAAACAAACAGGTCAAAGAGTGCGCAGAAAACCACAGAAGCGCCGAAAACCAAAACGACGCCGAAAACAAAGGAGCTCCAAAAACCAAACATGCGCCGAATACCAAAAATCTCAAAACCAAGACGGCGCCGAAAACTAACGCCGAAAATCAAGAGGCCGAAAACCATAAGGGAACCGAAAACCAAAGGGACGCCGAAAACCAAAAGGACGCGGGAAGACAACTGAGCGCCGCAAACCAAGAGGGCGCCGAAAACCAAAAACAAAGACGGACAACCAAAACGGCGCCGAAAACTAGCACCGAAAACAAAGAGGCGCCCGGAAACGAGAAGGGCGCCAAAAACCAAGGAGGCGCCGAAAACCAAAAGGACGCCGGAAGACAAATGAGCGTCGAAAACCAAAGGGGCGCCGAAGACCGAAGGGGCGCCGAAAATCAAAGGGGCGACGAAAACCAAAAGCGATGAAAACTCCAGGGGCGCAGAGAACCAAATGCGCGCCGAAAACCAAGAGGGCGCCGAAAACCAAAGAGGCCAGGGGGTGCCGAAAACCAAAAGGCCAGGGAAATCAAAAGGGCGCCGACAACCAACGATGCGCCGAAAACCAAAAGGGCGCGCAGAAAACCAAAGGGGCGACGAAAACCAAAGGGGCCCCGAACACCACAGGGTCGCCGAAAACCACAGGGGTGCGGAAAACCAACGGGGCACCGAAAACCAAAGGGGCGCCGACAACCGAAGGGGAAAGGTAGCTTCGCAGCCCCCCCCCTTCAGCCAGGGCCAGGTAGAAATGCCAACAGAAGGCGGGGAGGGGGGTAGCTTCGGAAGCCTCCCCCTTTTGGAAAGGGAGCCCAGGCTTGCGCTGGGCCCCGAACTGGGAGGGAGGCAGGGAGTAGCTTCCAAGCCCCTCCCCCTTTAGCTAGGGACCCCCAGCTGCAAAATCCAGACAAAAGGGGGCGGAGGTAGCTTCGGAAGCCCCCCCCCTTGTGGAAACGAGGGACGGGCTTGCCCTGGGCCTCGGACAGAGGCGGGGGGGGGGTAGCTTCCAAGCCCCCTCCCGTTTAGCCAGGGCCCGGCCAGCTAGCAAAAAAGTACCCCAAAGAAGGGGGAAGGGGGGATCGCTTTGGAAGCCCCCCCCCCTTTTCAAAGAGGGGTGGCTGGGCCCCCCTCTTGTCTTATTCCGGGCGCTGCGTGCGCGCTCGTCTACACATAAGTTAAAGCTGCTCTAACACTGCGAATCGTTGGCGCCTCTCCTAACGGTTCGAACCACTTCCTATCCTTCTTGTCCACGTGTCTCTTCTCATTCTCTCCTAAGTCTAGCCAATTCAACTCGACTACCTCTCACGCAGCTTCGCCCCGCCCGTGCGCGCGACAAGAACCGCAAAGAGGATTCGACTTAACGATTCGGAGATACACGAAGAAGGGGCGCGCGTCCTCGATATCGGGCTCGTCCGAACAACCCCCCAGGAGTGTATCGTCAAGTTTCCAGTATCTTCTGAGCGACCATTTTCTTAGGGCTGAACTTACAAGTTCGGGTATAGACATCATCTACGACTGAGGAGGAGTCCAGTCGAGTCCAGTCCGCTCCTGGAGGGCCGAGTGTCCGAGAGTGCCGCTGCTCTCTAGACTTCTGAGCGTCACTTCCGCGACGGCCTCTCATCATGGAACTACTTCCAGGCTTATGTTGCTCGCATCGTACTTACGGGCCACATCCCAGAAACAATGTCGAGCACCCCAAACAAGTGTCGAAACAGTGTCGAACGTGTGTCACCCTCCAGGGCCCGACACTTGAAGACCCTGAAGTTTCGGTGCCTTCTTGGTGCTAGAAATCCTTCCTGGTGACCAAGGCCCAAGTAGGCTGGAACATTATAGTTCCAGGCCGTCACTGCCCTCGCGAGCGCCGCTCGCAGTGCCCCACTGGGGCGACCACTGCTCGGGCGCGCAGACCACATCGGGGGCGCGCAAACATGGATTAGCGATCCATGGACTTGGCGCGCGGTCGCCTAATCCATGGATCGGGGGAGGTGCCCTTCCCCAAATGCGACCAGTGCCGCCTCGCTCGGCGGCGGATATTCGCGATTCCCCATGCAAACGGGGCCCGTCGCTAATCCATGCCCCCTTGATCCATGTTTGCGATCGCCTGAGTTAAGACGAAGCCAGGACGATGACGCGCTCGTCTTAGGTCGGGCGTGTCCCCCTACAGGCGGATGCTGGACGAACCATAGAAAATAGACAAACATACTTCAAGCGGACGTTGAACGAACCATAGAAAATGTTAGACGCACCATAGAAAAATGGCCCCCTTGATCCATGTTTGCGATCGCCTGGCCACAGGAAGAGCGCGCACGCAGTTCCCACCACCCGTCCGCTCCTCCCCCTCGGGCGTGCTTGCGGCGCGCCCAGAGATGAACCCAGCCTCGGCCCGGCTCCCCCTGAAGAAGCCGCCAGGCAAGAGCAGAAGCAGCAACGATCGACCGAGAACGAGTGCAGAGGAGGAGGAGGAGGAGGAGGAGGAGGAGGAGAAGGAGGAGGAGGAGGAGGAGGAGGAGGAGAAGGAGGAGGAGAAGGAGGAGGAGGGGGGGTGGGGCGGAGGGGCTCACAGTCATCAGACGAAGCTAGGACGAGGATACCGTCGGATGAGGATAACACCCGAGTCTTGGTGAGCGTTGTTTTATGTTTTTCGGTGTTACGACATTGGGCGGAAAGGGGGGAGGGGGGGGGGTCTGGTTCCAGACCTCTGCTTAGTGCGACTGTTTGAAGCAGTGCGGCCGATGGGGGAGGGACCCCTCCTGCTCGAAACATGCACCAAAAACAGCCAAGATCTAATCCATGGGGCGGGGGAGAGGGGGGGTTTGAAGGCCGGCGCCGATCGGCAAAACAATGAATAGAAAAAGCCCACCTGAGATCTGGCGGCTCTGGAGGACGTCTCGGGCGCCGCGGCCTTCTCGAACCGCTCCAGGACGCTTTGACAGCGTTCCGGAACGCTCTGGAACGGATCTGTCCTCGCAGCAGGAGAAGGACGGAGGGGGGAGGGGCTCACAATTACGTCGGGCATGTCTCCATACAGGCGGATTTTGGAGGAAGCATAAAAAATAGCCAAACAATATTCAAAGAGGATCACCAAAATCGTCCCCAGACTACTTTCTCCCTATTTTTGAACGGTCCTCCTGTAGAGGGAGACGCCCGACTAAACTCACAGCCAGGCCAGGAGGCCGCTGCTCCGTCGCCGCGCGCGGGCCCGGCGGGGGCCGCCGCCCGCCTCCGGCCAGGAGCAGCTGGAGCGTCGGGAAGCCGCCCTCCTCCTCCCGTTTCTTCTTCTCCTCCTCCTCTCGCCTCTTCTTCTCCTCCGCCTCAACGCTGCCCCGATACGCGCCACGCAACACGTATCTGCGAGGCGGAGATTTATCCATATCCACCGCCTGGGAACCGACGTCCTGGTGCCCCAGCGGGCGGTGGATATGGATATACGTTGCCCCCGGGGGCCCGAATATATCCATATCCACCGCCTGCGAGGTCCCCGAAACATGATCCTCCAGGCGGTGGTCATGTATAAATTCCCGACTCGGAACATCGTGATGATACGGAGCTTACAGAGTAAACTGAGCACATAGGTCTGACGCGATGCGTTCGCCAAAGCGTGGGCCAAAGCGTTGGACCAACACGCAGCGTACTGAAACATACGTTTTAGCCACGGTACGTGTTGCGTATCAGAACGGGCATGTCGAGGCAGCTAAGCTCCGCCTCCTTCTTTTTGCGCTCCTCCTCCTTCCTCTTGCTCTCCTCCTCTCGCCGCTTCTTCTCCTCCGCCTCGCGCTTCGTCTTGCCCTAAGGGCGCGCCGCCCGTGGTTTGGGCGGGCGAAGGGGGAACGGGAGGGGGGCGGGAAACTGGAGGAGAGACTTTTATGATAAAACAATCCTCGAGACCTCGCGCCAGAACTTGAGATCCAATTTACGCCGGATCCACCTCTCGGATTTACGTAGAAGCGTCGGATTCCAGTCGGATTTGCATCGGAACATCGCCGCGCGAGCAGCGTCCCATATGTGACGGGGCCAACGTGCGGACTAGAGACTAAAAAATACTACTATTGTGATCCGCGCGAGACCCCCGGGACTTCTCCCTTAGAAGATAGAGGGGCCGCACTGGGAAAGGTGATGCGGGAGAGGTTCGAGCCTGGAAACGATGGGGAGAACGACTGCTCCCATGGCTGACAGCGGAGGACACAGCTCCGTAGAGCGTGGACAGATCTGATAGCGTCTGCGCGAAAACGCCAATGCGCACCTCGGCCACCTTCACTCTTCCACTCATGTTTGTAATGGCCGCGCAAAATCTAGCAGAAGAAAATTATTCACTGCGTGGGGATCCCCACATGTGCATCTCCTTGCTGGCGCTCCCTTGGTGGTGGGACTCGGTGAGGACGAATCTGGATTTAAGTGTGACTGAGCTGCCTCTCTCTCTCTCTCTGCTCTCTCTGTCTCTCTCTCTCTCTGCCCTCTCTCTGTCTCTGCCTCTCTTTCCCTGCCTCTCTCTCTCTCTGCCTCTCTCTCTGCCTCTCTCTCTCTGCCTCTCTCTCTCTCTCTGCCTCTCTCTCTGTGCCTCTCTCTCTCTGCCTCTATCTCTGCCTCTCTCTCTCTCTCTCTCCTCTCTCTCTTCTCTCTATTCTCTCTCTGCTCTCTCCTCTCTCTTTCACTCTCCCTCTCTCTCTCTCTCGCTCTCTCTCTTCTCTTCTCTTCTCTTCTCTTCTCTCTCTCTCTATCTCTCTCTCTCTCTCTCTCTCTCTTTCTCTCTCTATCTCTCTCCCTCTCTCTCTTCCCTCGCTCTCTCTCTCTCTCTTCTCTCTCTCTCTCTCTTTCGCTCTCTCGCTCTCTCTTGCTCTCTCTCGCTCTCTGTCGCTCTCTCTCGCTCATTCTCTCTCTCTCTCTCTCTTTTCTCTCTCTCTCTCTCTCTCTCTCTCGCTCTCACTCGCTCTCTCTCGCTCTCTCTCGCTCTCCCTCGCTCTCTCCCGCTCTCTCTCTCTCTCTCTGCTCTCTCTCTCTCTCTCTCTCTCGTCTCTCGCTCTCTCTCTCTCTCTCTATCTCTCTCTTCTCTTCGCTTCGCTTCTCTTCTCTCTCTCTCTCTCTCTCTCTCTCTCTCTCTATCTCCTCTCCTCTCGCTCTCTCTCTCCTCGTCTCTCTCTCGCTCATCCTCTCCCCCCCCCCCTCGCTCTCGCACTTTTCTCTCTCTCTCTCTCTCTCTCTCTCATCTCTCTCTCTCTTCTATCTCATCTCTCTCTCTCCTCTCTCTCTCTCTCTCTCCTCTCTTGCTCCTCATTCTCTCTTCTCTCTTCTCTCTTCTCTCTCTCTCTCACTCTCTCTCTCTCTCTCTTCTCTCTTCTCTCTTTCTCTCGCCTGTCTCCTCTCTCAACTCCCCCTCTCTCTCTCTCCGCTCTCTCTCTCTCTCCTCTCCCTCTCTCTCGCTGCCTCTCTCTCTCTCTCTCTCTCTAGTCTCGGCTCGAGAGTGCCCTGCACTCAGACCGCAGCCGCGACGCGAAGCGCCCCGCCTCGGAGTCAGACTCCCAGGCCTCGCGAGACCGGAGGGGTCCCAGCAGGGCCCTACTGATTCGCGTCACCTCTCCGCACCAGAGTGCCCGCAGCAATGGCCCCAAGAAGCCGGAGCGCCGTCACTCTTCAAAGCAGCCTCCGAGCTCCCGTCCCACGCGCCCTGCTGCTGAAGGCATCCTCTTACAACGCCAAAAGAAAAAAAAAAAAAAAAGAAAAAAAAAAAAAAAAAAGAAAATAAAAAAAAAGAAAAAAAAAAAAAAATAAAACGAAAGAAAAAAAAAGAAAAAAAAAAAAACAAAAAAAAAAAAAAAAAAAAAACAAAAGAAAAAAAAAAAAAAAAAGAAAAAAGCAGGACTGCATCGAGCATTCAGGCAAAAAAAAAGCGGGGTCTGACCGCCCCACGGCCGCCTATAACGGGCTAGCCGAAATGAACGCGGACGAGCTCCAGGCAAAGTACGACATGCACAAGTCCAACACGAAGAAGCTTGGCAGCGCCCTTAACCGCATGTGCGCCGCCAACCAGATCAGCTACACGCTCGACCACTACCAGCGCAGCAAGCCTAAGCGCACTGGCGGTGACACATCGCACCCACCATCGGGATCCGCACGTCTTCAGGCTGCGGACACCCAATTCATTGCCTTGGACCCTGCCTTTTGGAAGGTCCCTGTTCTTGCCGAACCCACCTCGCCTGACGACGGCAAGACGTACAAGCCCAGCATCAGCCTCCACTACTTCGAGAGTGGCGAACGGCTGCTGCAACACCACCTCGGGCAGGGCAAGCGAGCCACGGGCCAGCTCGCGATTGCTGTCATGGGCCCGAAAAACGACAACTACGTCGGCACCGAGCTCGCCGTCCCCGTCCTGAAGCGCCACCCCAAGGCGCCCAAAGTGGTCCACACGCACGTCCCCGTGATCGTGTACCAGCTGGGCACCAAGGAGGTCGCCTGCACGGAAAAGGTAGCCGCCGCCACCATCGACCCCGCCGACCACGTCTGCTGGATTCGGGCGACCATACACGAGACCGAGGCCATTGCCACAGTCCCCTCCATGCACCAGGCCTTCGAGGACCAGTTCTCGGGAGGTGCCCCCGTGAACGGTGGTCCACGCGCCAAGGTCCCTTTTCGAGGCGACTCCGCTCCACAGGACAAGGCGCGCCAAAAGCACAAGGAGTCCAAGAAAGACGCTCGCCGCCAGGAGCTCGATGGCCAGCTCCACGACACCTTCAAGGCCCTCTTCCACGGCAACTTTAAAGCCGTCACCATCCTCGAACCCTGCAAAAGCCTAGGCAGGTTTGGATCGGGCGTCGGAAAGAGGTCCCTGGCTGCAACCTTCGGCGTCAGTCTCCAAGCGGTCGACAAGGTCCTGGCGGGATCAGGGCAACTCGGTGCCACCTACGACCTCAGCAACGTAGGTGCAGACGAGCCAACCGCCGACAAGTATCAGACCGTGTGGTTCCCTGAGGACCAGCCCATCACGATGGCAGACGCGTTCCAGAAGTCGGTGGAGCTCAAGGCCCTGGGAGTCGTCAGGCACGGCAAGTCAGGCCTGCTGGGGATCCGTGTTCCGCGGGGGTCTGACGTCGCCAAGGCCGCTGCCGTCAGCATCCGCGGCTGCGAGGCCACCCTCGCCAAGACGCGCTACCGCATCACTGGCATTGCGTCACGCCACGCCACGCTGACCCAGCTCGCCAAGACTCTCACGGGCCCGTCCGTCAAATGGGACTGTGAGGTCTACCACACCGCCTGGGACCTAGCCACTGCGGCCCAGTTTGCCCTAGTGCGCGCCCATCGACCCCCACTCACCTATACGGTGCAGGTCGCGGGGTGCTCCATCCCGTGGAGCATCGCCGAGGCCCCGCTGGCTGAGGTGGCGCCGAAGCGGGACAACGTTACCATCGTCACGCCTACCATCATCACAGAGCCTGCGACGCCGCCAGCCGGTGGTGGCGGCTTCAGCCCCGCCACCGGCACAGTCCTCACCAAAGCAGCCCAGAGCCCCTACCTCCACGACCTCATGACAGCCACGCCCAAAGGCAAGGGCGTCGCACCGCTCCTGACCCCCAAGGAGGAGCCTTTAGCCAAGCGCCACCGCTCCTCCAGCGGGAAACGTGACGCCACGCCGCCCGCACGGCCACCCCGCGCCCCAGGCCGCAGCTCTTCTGCGCCCCCTCACGGCACGGACGGAGCCGCTGAACCGACGGCCGCCCCAGGACCAGGTGGCCACGACCCCTGGCTAGGCACGGCGGCGGCGGAAGGAGGGGGCCACACCGAAGGCGCCGCTGCCACAGCCGCCGAAGTACCAGGTGACGTCGTTGACGTCGAGATCCTCTCATCAGGCGATGAATACAGCGTGGCCTCCCACGAACTCAACACCTTCGGCTAGCGCTTCGCATCGGCCTCTAAACCGCCCGATGCTGCCACGACCCGCATCCAGCACATGGAACAGCAGCACGAGCTACTAGCCACCACGGTGGATAACCTGCAGATGCAGCTTGCGGGCGTTCTCTCCTCCCCGGCCACACTCACGGAGCACGTTTCAGGGCTGGAACGGGGGCTTGCCACCGTCGTCACCCAGCAACAGACGGCAACCGCCGACGCCGCTGCACTGCGCGGCGACATCCAGACCCTCCTCGGGCACCTCACGGGAGGCACCATCCACCTGCCACAAGCGGCCACTCTGGAAGTTAAGAAGGAGGAAGCCGCAGCGGCCGCTGAGCCCGCGGCAGCCTGCAGTGCGACCGACCAGCCAGGCCAGGCCACCCCAGGGACGGGGCCCCCAGGGGCCGACAAAGGCAAGGACAAGGGTCGGGCCACCCAGGACCCATATTGAAGGTGCCTCAGAGAGCCCGCTTCAGCCCTCCGAGGAAGCGCCTTCAGAGGCACCGCTCCCCTCTTCGCGTCGTATCTCTTTCTTGTTACCTCATGTCTGTTTTGGCAGCAGCACGCGCAAGCTCTCTGGTGTAGGGACACCCGTAGTCTTGCAGGGGGCGTGATTGTAGCGATGTACATGAGCATTCAGGGGTGTATGAGGACGTGCGCTGCCACGCAGCTTTCGGCTCATCGCTCGCGCCGCCCGCCAGGCCTCGCCATCATGCGGCGCCTCGCCTGCGGCCTGACCCTCCCCTCGCTGGCTGGAGCACACCCGTCTTCAGGCGGTGCGCCCCAGCACGGAGGAGAGGCTTTCCTGCGACATGCGGAGCGTAGGACGTACTTCTACCTTTACGATGACAGCATCTACAAATACGATCACAGCGCCATTTTGGACCCGATCGTGAACAGCACCGCCGCCGCTGGTCCGTGCGGCGCCGGGCTGCTGGGCGCCCCCGCGAGCGCCTGGCCTGAGCAGCACCAGGGGCCCTGCCCCACGCGCTGCCCCCCTGGGACTTCGACGGCTACTACTATGCCTACGCCGAGTACCAGCACGTCTCCTACGAGCACGCCCTCGTCAACTACGACACATGCATCGCAGTCGACCGCCGATTTTTGCCGCAGCTGAGCTGACTCCTGCGTCCTCCGGCCACGCCTCGCACCGCATGCAAGTTCAGCTACGAGGGCTACCATCACTCAATACGACGCCTGCGGTCGACCGTCGTACAGCATATCCTCGATGGCACCCTGTCTTCAGCTTGTCCTCGACCGTCGCGCAGCATATCCTCGACAGGGCCGCTGGCAAGGCCCAGGCACGCAGTGGCGGCTTCAGCCCCGCTGCAGTGCCCTGCTGCCACCGCCCCCGCATGAGGCAACGCACGCCGCGCACGACCACCTGCGAGAGTTACCACCGACCACGACGCCTGCCGCCGTACGTCGCACCGTGTACCCTCCAGAGTGTCGCACCCCACAGCGTGCCGACCTGACAGCTTCGACATTACTGACAGCGGTGGGCCGTGCCACGCTGGAAACCACGCCGCTGAGCCAGCGCCGCAGACGGCTCCACCGTGGCCCCCACAGACCACAGGCGCCTCGCTGCGAGCCATCTGGCTCCTCGTGCCCTACCTGTGCATCACCGTGGAGCCCAACACGCTCTGTGGGCTGCTAATTATGGCCGTGCTTAGCACCCACGCACACGGCCTGACTACCAGCAACACAGAGAGTCCCGCTTCCCCTCTGTGCGCCAGGGGTGAACCTGAAGAGGATCCCGCCTTCTGGCACCTGATGAACATCCGAGCACGGCTCATCCCGTGCGCCGCGGCGTGGGCACCAGGTGAGGACCATCAGGACGTTTACTGGGCATGGCTCGAAGACTGCGTCCCGCACGTCCTGGCGACGCTCCATCTGCCACAGTACGACCACCTTTTCCAGGAGGACTCCGCGGAGAAAAACGACGCCCTGCTTCACCGCACCGCTTTCGACATGTGCGAGGATATCTGGCACAGAGCGGGCCCCGACAGACAGCGCACCAACCGCAACCTCACTCGTATTCAGGGCAGCCCCGAGTACCCCACCCGCTACCTTGGCCTCCTTCTGGAATACCAGCGCGCGCGTGCCCAGCTCGTCGGCCCTGAAGCTTTCGCGGCACCACTGCCGCCATACCTCTCACGGGCCCACGCCTTGCTGCCAAGAGGCCTCCCTCCGCCCGACCAAGACGCCCTGGCGTATCTCGTGGATGCGATCCCGCACCACCCGCCAGACCTGCAGCCGCTTGTCGAGGCGGAGCTCGCCGCGGCACCGATGGAACCGCTAAACCTACCACCGCCCGCTGGCCCCCCCGCCCAAAACGCCGCGTGTGACCAGCCCGCGGCCGACGCTGAACCGCTTCTGCTCCAGCACGCAGCTGCCAGCGATATCAGCAACATATCCCTGGACTCGTTCCACGTGTCGGACGATAGCCAGAACGACCCCACCCACGACACGGAAACCCAGGACCCCGACGGCACGCCACCGCCAAGTGACGCTGCCCAGCGCGACCGTGACAGCGATCCCCACACAGGGCGCTCCCTGTCGCGCAGCAGTGCGCCCAACAACTCGGCCCAGGCCGACCCCAGCGCACAGCTCAGCGACGCCGAAGGTGCCACCGCCGCCGACGAGCCAGGCCATGCCACCGCACCGCCAGCTCCCACCAGCCCGCGCAGTGGCGGCTTCAGCCCCGCTGCAGCACTGGCTGTACCTGGGCGTCTTCAGACCTCAGGTGGCAGGACCCCGTCCCGCACCCTTGTCCGCCGAGCTAACTCGACTGACTCCAACTCCAGCCCCGTCGACCACTGGCAGGCTGGCCTCGACAACGATCCCATCGAGGACGCGGACCCCGACGCCAGCGGCTCCCATGAGGCCCCGCACAGCGCAGCGGCCTCTCGACGCTGCGGCTTTCTCATCTGCCTCTTCGTGGTCACGTACGCCATCTTGGTAGCCATGCCGTACCAGGACCAGATCGACGGGTACCTGCCGACACCGAGCCGAGACCCCAGCTACCGGCAGCGACGACGCCGTGAAGCTGCGGCACCAGGCCCATCCGTGTCCACTACGCCCCGACGCACAATAGCATACGTCGCCGCGACCGCCCTGTGGGGTCTTCTCAGGTGGACCAGCGCCAAACTCAAAGACACTGCCTCGGGCGGAGCCAGCGCAGTCGGGTCTGGCCTCTGGGGCGCCCTGAAATGGGCCAGCGGCAAACTCGGAGCTATCGCCACAGGCGGAGTGGTTTGCGGCCTACTCCTGGTCGGCGCCAAGCTTCTCGCTCAAGGAGCCGTCGGACACGTAGGAGCCCGCATCTGTGCGCGCGTCCTGGACTCACCCACGGCCCAGTGGTGCCTCCGCTGTTGCCAACCGATCAGGAGCCCGCGCGATGAGGCCCCACACACGCTTCCGCGCACGCATCCCGACGACCCCGAGAGCCAGCACGTGCAGCCCCTTCGACACCCGCTGCTACAGGAACACTACGCCGCTGCAGTTGCCGCCGCAGTCGCCGATGTCACCACCGCCACCACCGCCGCCATCGTTGAAGTCACTGCCGCGGTATCGCGAGCCTCGTCTGTCACGCCACGGTCGACCAGCCCGTCCCCGCGAGACGGCCCCACAAGCGGCGCGGCCTCTGGCAACCCGCCGACTCACGAAACCGCCGCAGCTCAGGCCACCGACGCCGAGGCAAGTGAAGCACGTGAGCGCACCCTCGACGGCGACGGCGTGCACGGAGCGCCCGACGACGAAGCGGATGCAAGCAACGCCCGTGGTTACTTTTTTCCTCTTTTTTTTTTTTTTTTTTTTTTTTTTTTTTTTTTTTATTTTTTTCTTTCTCTTTTTTTTTTTTTTTTTTGGTCTTTTTCTCTTGTTCCTCTTCCGACATGGACACCCAACCACCACGACGGCGAGCACGCCACGCATCACCCGCCAGGCCCCAGGCGCCTCCAGGCCCTGGTACGCCCCACCCAGCCCTCAGGCCACCGACGCGCAACTTACGCAACACCATCCAGCGCGACTCAGCGGTCCCCGTGCCGCCGACGAGCATCCTCACCTCCCTGTACCAGAACGGCTTTGCGCTTGGTAACAGTGGCGTGACTACGGAGGACATCGAAGACGCCCTGCGACTCTACGACCATCCTCGATTCACCCATGACCCAACGCTCCAAGCGTTGGCGCCGTGGACTGACATCATGCAGAGGCCCCCGAACCGACTCATTTGGGTGCTGGAAGACTCGGGCGGGAACTCAGGCGAGACGATCTTCCCCTACCTCGCGTGGGACCTCCGTACTCCTACCACTGACACGCCCACGGTCTTCTGGCACGGGGCCCGCGGCGACCTTGCGGCCCGTCTCGCTTTCAACGGAGGTCACCTCCTGCCGGGCCCCCGCCGTGAAGCGAAGGGCCGAACCGCCACAAATGTCGGCCGCACGTACGTGGGTGTGCACCCGTCGCTGGCCGCGTGGTACGCGGTGCCGCCTCGCCCGCCCCGCAGCCTCGAAGACGACACCCTCGCCTGGGGACCCATCGCGCTCTGGATGTGCGAGGCTACCAAACCGCCGCGCGGTGAGAACTGGCACAACTTCGTGAACGGGGAGGCTCACGGAGCGCGCCTCAGCTACCCGCGGGTCCTGGGCCTCCTCATCCGCATGGACTGGTGTGCCCCCACCGAAGCTGCCTCCAGGTGCCGTGCCCTCCCGCACACCTGTGGCATGGGCGACTGCACGCACGCCCTCCACATTGCCGGCTTCGATCACCCAGACCTCCGCGAGGCGGCTGAAGCCCGCGACCAGGAAGCAAACACATGGCGCCGGCTGGACACCGCGGCAGCGTGGCCACCGCCGCAGGCACTATACTCGCCAGAGGCAGCGCGAGCATGGGCTACACAGCACTACGACACCGAAGCAGCCACCAGGGCCGACCCCAACCAGCCCCGTCCGCGTGCCTCGCTTCGCCAGCTCCAGCTGGACCCGCAGCCACTGATCGACCTGGTGTACACTGCCACGGCGCAGGCTGTACCCGAGCGGTGGCAGTCTGACGTACGAGCGCCGCGCCCCAGCGGCTCCAGCCCTGGGCCGCGTCTGGCCCATCGCACACCTCTCAGCCAGGTGCCGCCTCGGGACACAGTCCAGACCGCTCACCGACGGCATCGGGAGCCGACGACCGCCGTACGCCGTCCCTTATCAGCGCGGCCGCCGCCCTCGCCCGAGGCCATGCTCGCTCACGGCGCTCCGCCTCGCGTTCGTCACGGCAGAGCGGCGGCAACTCCGCCTCTGACAGCAGCGACATCGATACGTGGGAGCACATCGAGACGGAAGAGGAGCCGACCGCCTACCACATCCTCGCCTTCCACGTCCGCGATGCGCGGTCCCGTGTCAACGCCCCTGGCGTCGAGGTCTGGCTCGACCCAGGCGAGCATCACGATGGCGCCAACCTACCGTGGGGCACGACCGTTGTGGGCCACCGCGTCACTGACCCTGCGGTTGCGGGTCGCGATGGCTGGGTCATCCTTCACCACGACCACGGCGACACTACCACCGGGCTCTGGGCACCGACCCAAGTCCACGTCAAGGCGGACGACACTTGGCGCACGGTCATGATCGCAGCGGACCTGGGGCCCCAGTGGATCCAGCGCCATGCTGACGACGCTCGCCTCCCCGCGGAGGCGGTCCGCACTACAGGCCAGTCCTGGTTCGCCGACGTCTGGCTTTTGTGGGATCGACCCCGACCCCACCCAGACGACGCAGTCACCGACGAGCAAGCGTTCCCGCCCCTACCAGGACGCTGGATTTGCCTACAGTGCCGATTTCAATGCTGCCAGTATTGTGCTGCCCGCCGCAACACGCAGCTCGGCACCTCGGGCCAACCGACGTGCCCGGACTGCTCCCTCAGCGGACTGCGTGCACCTATGGACTGGTCACGGACTACTCTTGCAACAGCTGGACGTGCGTGTACAGCACCGACGACAGGGCCGCCGACACATGCTGCCTCTCCAGCAGATGCCCGCATCCGCCTCGTCCGCGCAGCCTGTTCGACGTCCGTGCCACAGGGATGCCTCCGCACATCCTCGCCCGCCAATACGGCAACGCGCCAGCCCAGCACGACCTCATGGAGCCCCCCCGAGCGCCTTCAGGCCCCGGGGGGGAGCCTCCGCAACAAGGCCAAGCAGGATACCAGGGCCAATGGTATCTACCACCGAGGCCGCGTCGCGTCCCCAAGCAGGGATTGCCCGACGGCGCGAGGCGGCCACCAGGGTTCACAGGGACGGGGATGCCTGAAGACCCGTCTCCCGACCAACCGCTGTGGAAGGAAGGCTACGTGCTCTTCGGCCCGCACCAGGCCCTCAAGGAGGATTTCATCTTCAACAAAGCGGCGCGCCGACCTTACTCCCTAGCCATCACCAACATGCACAGGGATCGTGTCACAGTCAGGACCGTCTGCGAGTCTATCGCCGAGCGCATCCACACTACCCGCACGCGCTGGCGGGATGTGGTACTGTACTGGGATGCCGAGGGCGGCCCTGGGCCTCAAGCTCTTGACTACGACATGCGCCTCTGTGACGCCATGGTGAGTCGTGCCACGACCGAAGCCGAGTTGAACCACGAACGCAGCAACCGTGGTAGCTTCTGTCTCTATGGACCAGCGCACCAGCGGGCTGTGAACATCACGGTGCTCCCCGAGCCGCAGAACATTGACTTCGTGGAGCATGTACGGCGCTACTCACCTGACGGGGAGACTTACCCAGACCATGACTTCGAGCACGTCTACCAGGGCTGGCGGCGGCCCGACGTGCCGCCCATCCTCCCCGACACCCGCCCGCTCTCGAGAGCCGACCAGCAGCGCTACCAGCCGCACCAGCAGCGCACCCAGCAGCGCGACCAACGCGACGCAGGTCAGCCGAGCACGCCACGCAACCGCTCTCCCGCGCGCGTCCCGACAGGCGACAGAGCGGTGTGCGGCGGGGGCGCCGCCTACCACCGTGGCCCCATTGGTGCCATGCCCGCGGCGGCAGGGGCAGCCGCCTCCAGCTACGGCCACGTCCCCCACGCCAGGGTGCACCCAGCGGTCGTCGGCTACCCGCGCGCACTCGGGCAGGCTCCCCCACGGGCCACCTCGCCCGCGCCAGGGTCCACGCGTGCCTGGGGCCATTGCCCAGGCCGCCACGACAGCACCGCCAGCAACCAGTCCGCAGCGGCACCCCCTGCGGCTTCAGCCCAGGGGGCTGCGCCAAGCCGCGGCTGGACAGGGCGCCCCGCAGGATGGCGCGAGGCGAACGTGCGCGCCTGGCAACCGCGCCAACACACGCCCCCGCCAACCGTGGCCGCAGCGCAGCGCCCTGCCCAGGCAAAGCCCGCCCCCCCTGAGCGCGAGCGGCAGCCGCTCGTCCCGCTCGTCCTCACGCACACCCAGGCACACCACAGCGCCTCCCCGCGGCACAGCGAGGGTAGTGCCCACCGCGTCAGCCCCCGGCCTGACGCCGCCGACCCTGACCAGGCTGCAGCCTCGGCGGCGGGCGGCACAGGCGGCTCCCGCCCGCCAGCCCAGCACCCAGCGCAGCGCCGATCCGCTCCCCGAGCAGGGCGGACTCTGCGCGCGCCAACGCCCAGGCGGCCTCGCCACGTGACCGCCACACGGGCGGGCGCGTCCCGTGCAGCCGGCCCAGCAGCCGCCACCGCGCGCGCAAGCCCCCTGGGAGTTCCACGAGCTCGCCGCCCCGCGAGACTCAGGCTGACGCCCAAGCCCCCGAGGTGGTGCCACGTTTCGGTGCCGGCGCCAAAGACCCTAACGAGGTCGACCTCGAGCCGACGCCGTCCACGGTCCAGGAGCTGCCACCGCCCACCCGCGTCGTCGCCCCCGACGAGGCGCCGACCTTCGACCCCTTCAAGCACAAGTACTCCGTCAAGGACCTCGCGGCGGGCTTCGGCGGCGGCTCACCGCTGTCTCCTCAGAGCCACGGCGGCGCCCCCGCCACCCCTGCCGCTGCCGCGGCAGCGGCGGCCCCGCGTGGAGTCAGCCCTGTCCGCAACGCGAGCCTCACGGCAGCGGGCATGGACGAGGCTCAGCGCCAGGCCACCGACCGCGCCGCTCGCCACGCCCAGCTAGTGGCTGACGCGCTGGCAGGGCGTGCGCCGCCGCAGCCACAGGGCCCACCGCCCGAGGCGAGCGCGGATGGCGCACACGAACAAGCTGTTCCAGCTGATGCTGCTCATCACGGCACTGACGGGGCGGGCGCGCCGCCGCAGGACGGACCAGCGGTGTCGCGTGCGCAGTATTCGCGCGCGCGCTGCGCCGCTGCCGCGCCGCGCTGCCGCCGCTGGTCGCTTTTGCTCTTGCGCTCGGCAGGATGGATCGAGGAGTCGCCTCCCTCTCCCCCTGCTGCCGTCTCACCTTTCCTCCCTCCGTCCCCCACGGTACAGGAGTGAGGAGGTTTTTTCGAGGCAGTTTTGCCGATGTTTATGAACCCCCCCCGGCGCAGCGTCGACCATGCCTTGCCTACATTTTTGGCCCGACGGCGGCTTCAGCCCCGTCCAAGCCAATCTGCTGCGACGCCATGAGCTCCTACTGTGGCCAAGCCTCCTACCTGGGTGACGGCCCTCCACCGCGCGGGGCGTGCTAACCCCAGCTCCACCGACGGAGATGGGCCAGGTCGCTCCATCCACCTCGTCAGCCTCAACATCACGAGTCTTCCAGCGAACTGGCCAACCATTACCGCCCTAGGTGTCGACCACAACGCCGCAGGCATAGCGCTGCAGGAGACCCGTCATGCCAAGCCTACCAGGCAAGCCATCGTCACCAACGCCGCCAATCCACACCACGGAGGATACCAGGCCAGTCTGGGACCTGACCTGGACCTGGCGCGTGCCCAGCGCAAAGCTGCTCACGGTGGCACGGACCACACGGTCGAGGGCAACACCGGCGCCTCGGGCGGGGTTGCCATACTCTCTAAGGACGCCATCGTCGACTCCACCGTCGACGACATTGCGACCTGTATCGCCACCCTCAAGGCCAAGAAACGATGGCACGAGGCCTTCCTTCCGCTCTGCACCCAGCACCGCCGCAGGCGGCGACGAAACAACCACGGTCCCGCTGGGATCTACATTGCGAGCCTCTACGGGGTCGCTGGAGGGGACAGCGCCGATATATTTCGGCTCGCTGATTGCGCCGCCGCGAGGGTCGGCTCAGCCCCGTATTTCATTTGTATGGACGCCAACACGAACATCGACGACAATCCACACCTGCTGCACATGATGCAGCACGGATGGTCCAACGTCGCTGAAGGCACACCAGACCACACCATGCACACATATGGCAATATCCCTGACTGGGACCGCGTCACCAAGTGCCCCCGCACTTCGGGCATCGACTATGTCATCGCCAACCAAGCTGCGCGATCCCTTGTCACCGACTTCTGCTATCTGCGTGACTTGCCAGCGAAGTCCCATGTTGGCCTGCAGGTCACACTCGACCTAAGCCGCCTCGATCACACGGCCCCACGCCTTTTGGCCCCCACGCCTTACCCTCCAAACGACGGAGCTCATGAGGACCACGAACTCCAGGCACTAGGGACCCACATCGCCGGACGATACCACGACCGCATGGAGCAGGCTGACGCACGCGACGATGTGGAACGCATGTTGGCCCTGGCAAACGAGGCCAGCCATGAGTACCATCTCACCCGGCTGCGGGACCTGCCGCCCCCACCGCCAGACCACCCAAAAAAGAAGGCCCCTACCATGCACGGGCTCACACCCACGTTCGAGGAGCGACCCGCTGTCCCCCGCGCCTTTCCCACCCACGGAGCTTCCACGATTCACATGAACCGCCTTCGCAAGCTCCATCGGCAACTTTGCGAGCTTCGCTTCATCGGACTGCACCATCATATAGACTGCCGTGCTATCCCGCCGCACCTGGCGCAACGCATCGACTGCACGTGGGCCGCGGCCCGCCTTCTCTGCCACAAGCTGCGCCCCACGGCCCTCCTGGCTTTTCCTGGCGCCTGGGCCCCCGACGTGCCAGCGCCGCGCGGAGAGCAGCTCGATCGTCTGATCCAAAATCTAGACTCGGAGCTGGCGCGACGTGCAAACCGAGCCAAAGCTGAACGCATCAAGATCTGGTCTGAGGGCGTCCGCGAGCCAAGCGGGCGAAAGGCGGCCATGTACGCGCGGGCTGCCGACTGCTCGCCCACGGCGTATCTCCGCACGCCTACCACTCCCGACGATGCACAGCTCCACTGCGACATCACCGCCTTCAACCCTGACCAAGCTAGCACGGACGACAGTGACGCCGACACCGACGCCGGCGGCTTCAGCCCCGGCGACGGTAGCTCGCCCGACACGGACAACGCCGACGGCCCCATTCGTGGCCCACTACCAGCCCAGGTTCCCGACGCCCTCCCCGCCAACGCTATCGTTGCCAACACCAAAGACATGCTCAAGCTCATGGTCGACACCTGGGAGCCCATCCTGGGCACGTACCGCGCTCGCGCGGCATGAGAGAAGCTATGCCGAGGGGCGGGACTTTTTTTTGTGTTTGTTTTTTTTTTGTTTTTTTTTTTTTTTTTTTTATTTTTTTTTTTTTTTTTTTTTTTTGTTTTTTTTTTTTTTTTTTGTTTTTTTTTTTTTTTTTTTTTTTTTTTTTTTTTTTTTTTTTTTTTTTTTTTTTTTTTTTTTTTTTTTTTTTTTTTTTTTTTTTTTTTTTTTTTTTTTTGTTTTTTTTTTATACGACGAATACCGCCAAGAGCTGCCTACGCCATCACCAGCAGCCCCCTTCCACCTTACCGACGACCAACTCATCCACTTCATTCGCACCCGTTCACCGCGCCGCGCGGGGGGACTCGACGGCTGACGACCAAGGAGGCAAAGGAGTTACCCGACGACATCCTTCGCCTCTTCGCCAGCGTCTTACGTGCTATGCAACGCACTGGCACCATCCCCGAGCCCCTCCTGCACGTGCCAAACCCGTGCCTCCGAAAAGGCCGAGGGGAACTCCCGACGGACCAACGGCTTCTCTCGGTTCTTTCCGTGTGGATGTATGCGTGGAGGCGCCGGCCTACCGTAGCCTCACGACCTGGCGGCAAGGATGGACCCATGCCACGAGCTTCGGCGCCGTTCCCAAAGCCACCATTGGGGATGTCAGCACTTCTCTCGCCCTGCGCATCGAACACGCCAGGACTTTACTCCTCCCCTTGGCTGGAGCAGCCCTTGACCGACAGAAGTGCTTCGACTACCTCATCACGGACATCTGTCTAAACCTTGCGCTGCACGCGGGGTGCCCACAAGACGTCGTTACTGTCCGCCGAAACTTCTACAGACACCACAAACGCTACATCCGCATGAACGGAGCGTACTCCAGGGACCTGGCCAGGACAAACGGTCACCTCCAGGGCAGCTCGTGGTCCCTGGATGACATCAAGCTGCTCATGTGCGTGTGGACAAATGGGCAGCACCGATACGTTCCTCGATCACTCAGCACTACCTTCGTTGACGACAGCAACTCCACTACCCACGCCGCTCCTGAGCTGCAGAAATCTCTCGACGAAACCGCCAAGTTTGACCGATTCTCCAGTCAACGCATTCACCCTGGTAAAGTGGCAGGGTGGGCGCTCACCGATGAGCTGCACGCCGCCGTCACCCAGCTCACACTGGCGGATCGCCCCCTCCGAGTGGTCGAATCCTTCAAGCTCGTCGGGAGTTACATCAACGCCGAGGCAGCGCCGGCTCCAGCCGCGCTTAACCTCACGGCCACCGCAGACGCCCGTGTGCGGAGGGCGACTATCCGCCTGCCGCGCATTGGCAAGCTCCCGTCGCCGATGCTTATCAAGGCGCGGCACGCCCGATCCCTGGCTGCCAGCGTCTGCACCACGGGCACCGACATTCAAGCACATCAGGCCCAGCCAAGACTGCCTACAACCACGCCCTCAAGGCGGCTATCCGCCCCAAGGGGAACAAGTGGGTCGAGTTCTGGACTCTCATGGCCGTGTGCGTGCAGGGACACGCCCTTGAGATCGACGCCATCACGCAGCGTGAAGCATTCCTGTGCCTGCGGCGTCAGGTTAACCGCGACGTCACACTCTGCGGGCTCGCCAGAGACCTCCACCACCACGTCCAGACCCTGTTTGGTGGAGGACCCGTCGGGCGACTCGTCCAGTCGCTCCAGCAGCTCCGATGGACCTGGCCCACATTTGGCATCATGTACGATGACTGGGGCTGCCCGATAAGCTGGCTGAATCTACCCCAAAACGCCTTCCTGCACATGCTGCGGGCCTCACAACGCAGGGCATTTCTGCGGAAGATCAAGCCACGGCGACACGACCTTGGCTACCTCGCCTCGGTCAGACAGGGCCTTGACCTCTTCGCCAGCACGTGGCTCGCGCGAACCAAAGGAGCAGCCAAATGCACTGCCTGGCAGCTGGCGCTCCTCCTGAACTACCTGTCGGGCGGGGACCACACCCAACAGCGACGATCCCGATCCAACACGTCGGCAGACCCCAGCCCAATGTGCCGCTACTGCGACGAGGAAGAGGAAACTCAGGAGCACACTGTCCGCGACTGTAAGTGCTGGGCCCGAGAAAGAGTTCCTCTTACCACCCTCATCAGTGACGACCAGTGGGCCCGTCTTCCGCCGCACACAAGACACTGCGGGCTCTTCGACGACGACCCAGCCCTCCTCGACCTGCAGGCCGACCTCGCGAGGGACCCGCTGCCACAGCCCATCCCGCGGCCCCCCCCTGAGGGTGATCCTGCGGCTTCAGCCCAGGACACCTACACCACCTACCTTGACAACGACACTGGATGGACATGGGTCTATGCTGCCACGGACGGTGCGTGCACCAACCAAGCCATCCCACTCCTAGCACGAGCGGGCTACGGCGTCTACTACGGCATCGACCACCGCATGAACTACAGTGCACGCGTTCACGGCCTAACGCAGAACGCCCAGGTTGCGGAGACCCCTGCCATCGTCCACCTTACGGCGTGTGCCGAACGGCCCGTGCACGTCTTCGTGGACAACCAGGCGGTGGTCGATGGGTTCCAAAGCATCATCGACGGACATCCAGCGCCGCAGGGCACCCACGCGGAGCTCTGGGCAATGATTCACCGATGTGCCAGGGCCAAGCCCGACATGTTTCGCGTCGAAAAAGTCGCCAGCCACCTGGGAGACCTGGGCATCGACCTTGGGCTCATCGGGCCCATCGCGGAGGAGTTCAACCGTCAGGCCGACGCCCTTGCCACAGCGGCGGCACGCACGCACAACCTCCCCGACGACATTGTTGAAGCTGCCAAAACACGACATCGCCAAGCGACCGTGCTTCATGGGGTCGCTGTCGCTATCTACGAGCGCAGACACTGTACTCTGCCGCTCCCACACCGCAGGGCTGGGTTTACAGCAGCGGAACTCAGCAAAATGGAACCGAACCCCCTGCTGTCGGACCAGGCACCACCCGCGGCTGGACCAGACATCCCGCAGAACCCGGACGAGCTCTGGGCCGAGGCCCAACGGGCGATATACGACGAACAGGAGGACGACCCGATCGGCTTCGGCGGGGGACTAGACTTCCTGGACGACGGGCCAGCCAGCGCCAACCCTGCCCCGTCGGGCATCCGCACGACGCCCACCTCGACTCCGCCACCGAGAGCGGCACCGCACCCACACGATGACGTCGCTCACCTCCAAGACGCCGACGAGGACTTTTATGACCCCCTCGGATTGGGTGGCAGCATAGACGACTTCCCGCCGACACCCCACGCTGCCGACGATGCCGCTTCATCGAGTCGCCACCCGGTCACGCGGCCGACCTCTGAGCCCTCGCACGGCATCATGATTGGTCCCTCCGTGCCACCAACCCCGTCCCCCCACCAGCGCCAGCCCGCGGGGGCGGCTTCAGCCCCCCCGCGGGGCACTGAGCCAGTCAGGCCGTCGCGCCCCGTCCACGCTCCTACTGTTGCAGGCTGCGAGGCTGCGGCTCCTCCGTCCTCAGGGGGCGTGGCCCCAGCGGCTTCAGCCCTGGGACCGCGCGACACCCTCCAGTCGCCTCGCCACGGCGACGGCCGCCAGCGCACGGACCGCCGCACCGCGCTGGTCCACCACCTGGCCAGGCGCACCGATGACCTCGTCCCCGCCGCGAGGCCCGCGGCCGCGGGCGCAGAGCAGCCGCCCCGCACCGACCGCGAAGCCGAGCTGTCCCAGTCTATGGCCGCTCTCCAGCAGAGGTGCGCAGCTCTCGCCGCCGACCTTGCCGCTGCCCAAGCCCGTCAAGGCCCTTTGCTCCAGCGCCTCCACCGCGCCGGTCGTGCCTTCGCCGAGCTGCTTACACCCCCGCCCGATGGTGCTGCGCCGCCACTCACCCTCCATGCTATGCTGTCATCGCTCCGCGGCGCTCAGCCTGGAGCCCCGCGCTAATCTCCGCCATTCTGCCTGCCCGTGTGCACGCGTGGCCCCGCGTCCACGGTGTCAGGGCGTGGGGGCGGGGGGTGCCCCGTCCCTGCGCGCCGCGCTGCGGCCAAGCGCCCAACTGGCGGTCTGCCAAGCCGCCTAGCCACGTGTCCGCACGTCGCCTTTCTTGTTGGGGCCTTCTTCGTCACGCGGTCTGCCACGTGAGATCTTCACAGTCTGTCCGCCGTCCGTAGCTTCAGACGCAATGCGCCGGGGGAGGGGGTCTGTTGCCCGCCCTCGTATCTTAAGGCTGCACCGCCGCTAATAGTGTTTTGCGGGTTGTCGCACCGCAGTGCGCCTCGCGGACGGACCCTGGTTCGCCTACTTGTCCGGTCTCTCTCTCTCTCTCTCTCTCTCTCTCTCTCTCTCTCTCTCTCTCTCTCTCTCTCTCTCTCTCTCTCTCTCTCTCTCTCACTCTCCCTCTCCCTCTCCCTCTCCCTCTCCCTCTCCCTCTCCATCTCTCTCTCTATCTCCGATCCTGCTGCCGTTGCAGCGCTGCAGGTTGACCCGGGCTGGCGCGTCGGGATTCCCCCCCCCGGGCGGGGTCGCTTCCCCGTTTTCTCAAGAGGATCGCCTCTCCTCGCGCGGCCCATCACTTGCGCAGGCCGAAAGATTTCCCTCTTGAGCCCCCCATGTCGGACCGTCCGCCCCCTCCTCTCCCCCCCCGTCCTCCCTCCTCCTCCTTTCTCTTCCTCCTTCTCCTCCTCCTTCCTCCTCTCCCCCCTCTCTTCCCTGATTTTTCCTCTTCTCTCCCCTCGTGCGCCCCCTCTGTTCTCCCCCCACCTCCGCTTGCCTCTCCCTTCATCCTTCCCCATTTCATCTTGGGAAGACCCCCCATCCCCTGTAGAATGATAGCATTGGTCTGCAGATCCACAGCTCCGTGGGTGGCATGCTGCTTCGCGCGCGGTCATCCGCGGCTCCCACTTCCCCAGGGTCCCGGGTTATTAATTATCATTATATGTGTGTATATATACACACAACTTCCCGGGAAATCAATGGATCCCCCGTTTGTTCACACACAGGAAATTGGATCCGCGCAACACAGAAATAGGATCCACGAAGCTCCCCCGCACCCGAGAAAAAGGGATCCAATTGGATCCATTGATGTGCTCATACTTTCAGCCCAAGAGGAAAAACTTTCGGCTTGGGGATGAAGGGTTTTGCACCCCTCTCGCACTTCCACGCGGGAGACGCAGTTCGAAATCCCAACCCCTCTCGCATTTCCACGCGGGGGGCGCCCTTCGAAATCCCATGCGTGACCAATTGAAGCGCGCTTTGCAAATCCCTTGCTTCACGTTCCATGCTGCTTTGAATAACTCAGCACTGTTCTCTGCCAGGATCGCGCCCACTGCGCCCCCCCCCCGCCCTGCTGACTCCCCCCAGCTGTCGCGAGGGCTGGGGGTCGTGTCCCTATCATTTGTGAAGCTGGACGGCCCGTGGCAAATGCGCAAGCGGTGGACTTCCCGTTCGCTGGGCGCGCGCGGGTGGCTTCGACATTTCGCCGGTTGTTTGAGCCGCTGGGGGCGCCCGCGCGTCGTTAGCATGCGTGTTCCTCGGCGGCCTCTTCTCCTCGCCCTCCCCCCATTCCGCCCGAGCCACGGGCCCGGCGTTTCCAGCGCGGGCCTTTGCATTTGGTGCTGCAGGGGCCCCTTCGCGACGTCGAGCTCAGCAGGCTTTATCGGGGCGCCAGCGCGCAGAGGATTGGCGCTAAAGCGTGCGCAAGTCGTTCGGCCGCCGCCGGAAGCCCCGGGAGCTCTTCGTCCCCGGGTCGCGTTTAAGCGACTCTCTGCTGCTGTGTCTACGTCGAAAATAGGTTGCCACGTTTGTCGCCGCGCGTTTTGATCGCCCCCATCGACGGGGCCCCCGCGATTCCACGCGGCGCGATCAGCGCGAGATTCCGCCAACGTGAACAAGTCATTAGGCTTGAGATGGCATGGGCATTCTCGTTCCCCATTGAACTCGAAAGCGGATATGCGCTGGCCCGCTTGGGCGCGCTCGAGCAAGGGGGCGAGGTGGGAAGGGGCTGGGTGCGAATGCTATCGCGCGCAGTTGGTTCCCGGCCCCAGCGCCACGCGCTCTCCTCGCTAAACTGGCGCTGGGGGGCGACGAAGGAACTAGCTGCGCGCAGCTGATTCGCTACCCCGCCTTGATTGCCCCGCCCGCCCGTCCGCCCCGCGCAGGGTTGCTCGCGGGCCGCGCCGAGCAGGCTCAGACTAGCCGCGGCAGGGGGAGCTGTGCTCCCAGACCTCCGGCGTCATTATTGCGTTGATCCTGGCGATTGCTCGGCTTCGGTGTCCGGACTTTTGTTTCGGGCCTTCGGATCGCTATGGGGATCCCGGACGAAAGTTCCCCCGAGAGAATTCATTGGTCGACGACATTTCGGCCCGCGGATTGAGCGCGCCACGTCGCCGGGCGCCGCGGCTATCCAGTCCCCGGCGAGATCCATCGGGTTCGATCCCCCCTAGAGGCATCGTCGACGCGACAAGCCCCCGATGGAGATCAGGAGCGCAACTCCCGCAGTCATGACCGAACGGAGCCTTTTGCTGCAGTTTTGGGGTCAGTTTGCGGATCAGGGGCGGCTGCGCAGGAGGGCGGGGGCGCAGACCCATTGGCGCGTCCGATCCACTGCAATGCAGCACCTAAAAAAATATCCTGGCGAAGGGCCCAACCATATGCAATTGTGAATAACTCTTTGTGGGTGCCGCTTTCGGTGGGGCTCCTTATGGGGCCGCGAAAGGCGTGCCTCGAAACGTTGTCCTGGGCGCACGGGGCGCATGAGGGCGGTGGCACTGGGGCCTTCGGTGGAGCTCCCTATGGGGCCACGAAGCGTGTGAGGGGTGTGCCAAATTGGGTGCGGCGCCGCCATGCGAACGCAGCCACTGGGGCCTTCGGCGGAGCTCCCTGGGGCCACGAAGCGTGTGAAGGGGTGTGCCAAATTGGGTGCGGCGCCGCCGGCCAACGCGCCGTTGGGGGGCCTTCGGTGGAGCTGCCTATGGGCCACGAAGCGTTGAGGGGGTCGCCGAAGAAACGTGAGGGGGTGTGTGCCGAAATGGGTGGGCGCCGCCAGCACCATTGCGACGGCACCAACGGGGCCTTTCGGGTGGAGCCTATCCTATGGGGCCACGAAACGTGGCGGAGGGGGTTGTGCCGAAATTGGGTTGCGGCGCCGCCATTGCGAAAACGCAGGCCACTGGGGCCCGTCCTCCGTGGAGCTTCCCCAATTGGGTCCACGGAAGCGTGTGAGGGGTTGTGCCGACATTGGGTGCGGCGCCGCCATGCCAAAACGCAGGCCACTGGGCCGTCCCGGTGGAAGCTCCCTATGGGGCCACGAATCGTGTGAGGGGTGTGCCGAAATGGGTGCGGCGCCGCCATGCCAACGCAGCCACTGGGGCCTTCGGTGGAGCTCCCAATGGGACCACGAAACGTGTGAGGGGTGTGCCGAAATGTTTGCGGCGCCGCCATGCCAACGCAGCCACTGAGGCCTTCGGTGGGGCTCCCTATGTGACCACGAAGCGTGTGAGGGGTGTGCCGAAATTGGTGGCGGCGCCGCCATGCCAGCGCAGCCCCTGGGGCCTTCGGTGGAGCTCCCTATGAGCCACGAAACGTGTGAGGGTTTTGCCGAAATGGGCGCGGCGCCGCCATGCCGACGCAGCCACTGGGGCCTTCGGTGGAGCTCCCTATGGGGCCGCGAAACGTGTGAGGGGTGTGCCGACATGGGGGCGCGGCCGGCCGCCATTTTTTGCCAAAACGGCAGCCGTGGAGGCCGTGGTTGGGCTCCTATGGGGCCACGAAGGCGTGGTTGAGGGGGTTTGGCCGAAAATGGGTGGCGGCGCCCGCCATGCCGACGGCAGCCAATTGGGGCCTGCGGTGGAGCCTCCTTAGGGGCCACGAAACAAAAAAAAACGTTGTGAGGGGTTGCCCAAGTTGGCGGGGGCGCCGCCATGACCAAACGCAGCGATGGGGCCTTTCTGTTGGAGCTCTGGAGCTTCCCCTATGGGCCCACGAAGGCGTGTGAGGGGTTGTGCCGGAAATGGGCGGCGGCGCCGGCCGTGCCACGCCAGCATGCTGGGGCCCTAGGGGAAGCTCCCTATGGGGCCACGAAGCGTGTGAGGGGTGTGCCGAAAATGGGTGGTGGGGAGGCATGCGAACGCAGCCACTGGGGCCTTCGGTGGAGCTCCCTATGGGGCCACGAAACGTGTGAGGGGTGTGCCGAAATGGGTGGTGGGGAGGCATTCGGACCCTGCCACTGGGGCCTTCGGTGGAGCTCCCTTATGGGGCCACGAAACGTGTGAGGGGTGTGTTGCCGAAATGGGTGCGGCGCCGCCCATGGCCGAACGCAGCCCACTGGGGGCCTTCGGTGAGCTTCCCTATGGGGCACGAAAACGTGTGAGGGTGTGCCAAATTGGGTTGGGCGGCGCCCGCCATTTGCCAACGCAAAGCCGCGGGGCCTTTCGGTGGGAGCTTCCCTATATGGCCCACGAAAAAAAACGTGTAACGTGCGAGGGGTGTTTGCCGAAATGCCGAATTGGTGCGGCGCCCGCCATTTTGCCAACGCAAGTCAACCTGGGGGCTTTTTTCAGTTGAAGCTCCATTATGGGGCCACGAAGCTGGTGAGGGGTGTGCCCAAATTTGGGTGGAAGCGCCGCCCCCAGCGAAACGGCAGGCCACTGGGGCCGTCGGTGGAGCTCCCAATGGGGCCGCGATACGTGTGAGGGGTGTGCCGACATGGGTGCGGCGCCGCCATGCCAGCGCAGCCGCTGGGGCCCTCGGTGGAGCTCCCTACGGGGCCTCGACGCGCGCGAGGGGCGCGCTGTGATAGCGGGGGGAGGGAGGGGGCAGAGGGAGGAAGGAAGGAAGGAGGGAGAGGAGACGCGGGGCACCGTCTTTTCAAAACGAAGACCCAACACCACAGGATGGTTGGGAACAATTGATCCGGCGCAGTTGCGCCACTCAGAAGGGCGCGTTCTCTCTCTCTCTCTCTCTCTCTCTCTCTCTCTCTCTCTCTTTCCTCGCTCCTCTCTTCTATCTCTCTCTTCTCCCTCTCTCTCCTCTCTCTCTCTCTCTCTTTCTTCTTCTCTCTCTCTCCTCTCTCTCTCTCTCTTCCTCTCCCTCTTCCTCCTCTTCCCCTCTCCCTTTCCTCCCTCTTACTGCTTACCTTCTCCTCTCACTCTTTCCTCTTCCCTCTCCCCTCTTCCCTTCTCTCTATATATTTTATATATATAATATCGCTCTCTCTCTCTCTCTCTCTCTCTCTCTCTCTCCTTCTCTTTCTCTCTTCTCTCTCTTCTTTCATTCTCTTTTCTCTTTCTCTGTAAATTTTTTTTTTCCTCTTTTATCTTCTCTTTCTGTCTTTCCTCCTCTATCTCATCTCTCTCGCTCTCTCTCTCTCTTCTCTCTCTCCTTTGTTGTGTTTTCTTTATTTGTCCTCCTCCTCTCTCTCCTTCTCTCTTTTCTTCCTCTTCTCTCTTCTTCTCTCTCTCTTCCTTCTCCTCTCTCTCTTATCTCTCCTCTTCTTCTTTCCCCCATACCCCTCCCGCTGTTGTCCTCTCAGAGCCCCCCCCTTCTCTCTGCTCCCGATGGCCCCCCTCGATCCGGTGGCTTGCGGCCCTCGCGACGCTGCAGGTGCGTCTGTCCTCCAGTGCTGGAGCGAGCCGCTCTCGGCACCGCGCCAGCGCTCCGCGTCGCCCCCTGCTCCGACGGCCCCCCCGGCGCAGGCGGAGATGGCCGGGCGCAGAAGACGGGCCCAAGGATGTCGAGCACCTCGTCACTCTTGTCGCCCAGCGGAACCACCATGGGGCATCATTCTTAGACAGAGCTGGCACAACGCGACCATGGCGATCAACGCCCCCAAGACGATGCCTGGCAACCGCATGGGGCGGCGGGGGTGACATTGGTTCTTGCGCGCGTTCGGCCCCTCCGGGCTTGGGCGCCGACGATCGCGGCGCCGCCGCCGAGGGGTGCCGCTCGGAGATTGGCCGCGCTTGTCTTGACAACGCAAGCGAAATTGCGGTGCTTGGACACATGGCGGGCTCAATTTACTCGGCTGCATCCGGCCTTTTCGACGACGCTATTTGGATTCAAGAATATCGTGGATGAGATGCTGGTCTGGTCAAGTATCTTGGGCCACGAGATTCGACGGCGCGCGACGGCCCTAGGCGCCCTCTGCGCGCGGCGCCCCAAGCAAAATTAAGTTTTGTTCGGGATCAACCCACGGGGCGGTCATCGCATCCACGCGCCGGCGGAGTCCCCGCTTCACGACGAGCGAAGTTTGCCTTGGCGAATTCGCCGCGGGCGCAGCGCGCATCGATGGCGATCGCTCGCGTCGGATGCTCGCAGCAAGCGGCGGGGGGCCGGAGCGACGCAGAGGACATGGGCGACGCGGGCGTGAAAACATGTCCAGGCAGGACCTTCTCGAAATTGCTTGAGGAGCTCGCGCGCAAAGAGCGCCTGCGCGTTGCGATCTGTCGAAGCGGCGCCAGCGCCGCGGGGTCAATGCGACGCGCAGAAAAGCGTCGCAAGCACCGTGGTGAGTTGCGGTGAGTTGCGGTCGTCAATGCGACCCCTCGCTTGTGATCGCAATCGTCTTGTGAATCTTTGTGGCGACTTACCCTTCTGAGTTGCCATTTGGCTTTTTGACGTCGATGCCCCGCGACGCGCAGGAATGGCTGGATCACGCGCGCTTCGGATCGTAAGATGAGCGTTCCTGGTTTCTAGTGGCAGTCTGCTTTAGGGGTGTTGAATTATCTGTTGCCAGTTGAATCGACCCCGGTTGGTGGGGTGTTCCGCTCATTCGCCGATCGCCCCCGACGCAGTCACGGGGGGCTGCCCGCGTCGCCCGTTCCTTGCCTGGTCCCGCCGCTGTTTTGGTTCAAGGCCTGATCAGTGCGCGGTGCCCGCTGCATTGTCGCATTCTACCGCCCCATGCTCTTCGCCCCGTTTGCCGGGGGAGGGGCCGCTTTAAGATTCACCTCCCAGAGACATTGGTCCAGTTGGCAGCGGGGCTTCGGCTCCAATGCCGCGGCCGCGTTGGCTTCTCGCTCTCGCCCCGCTTCGGTGGCGCAGGCTCCAGGTGCCCATCTCCTTCGTGACCGCGTTCGCACAACCGGTTGTCCGCCGCGCTGGTCGTCCGTTTTAATTGTTTTCGAACACTTCCACTTGCTTAGCTCCCGGGCGGCCGCCTCCCCACCCCCGGGGGCAGCGACGGGGGGCGCGCGCAGCCAGCGCCGCTGCAAGCGCGCGAATGAGAACTGCAAGGGCCCCGGCCGCGCGCCGGAGCTCTCAGCGAGCCCCCCGGGCTCGCGTTGACTGCGTCAGCGCAGCTCGCGGACCCCGCGGAGCCAATGCAACCGCCGTTGGGCGCGGCCGCAAGAGTCGGGCAGTTGCTCGACGCGACGCTGCGCCCACGGCGCCAGCGACAGTGCCCCGAGAGCTCCGGGGGGAGCGAGCAGGAGAGAGGTGGGCGGCTGTGGGGGGCTCGGCGACAGCGTCGCCGCCATTCCGAGGGGCAGCGCAACGGCAGGACTGGGCCCCCATGCGCACTCTCGTCGATGATTGTGCAGTTGGCGGCGTTCGGCACAGTGACGAGTTCGACGCGCGGCGAGCATGCCCGCGGCTGCGTCGCGGGATGCCCCGAGCAGCGAGGGCGCCATGGGCGCTCGACGGGGGCGCGCGCCCAGTGCGCAGACGGGGGGGGGCGCGCCAGTGTCCACGGCGTCTCTGCGGCACGCTTCCCGAGCAGAGACGCTGGCGGATCGCCAGCCTCTGGCGCCCTTGAGACGCGCGGAGGGAGCTGCGCTCCGGATGGAAGGCCATCGGCGTGGGCACGATTGCAATCGCCAGCTGCAGCTCCTGCGCGGGCGCGCGCGGAGGCAGCGGGAACTTGCGGCGCCCCCGCACTTGGGGGCCCGAGCAGCAAGCTCGCGTGCATGTCCTGCAATGGGCGCGGGCGGTGGCGATGTGGTCAGTGGCGAACTCAGACCTCGGCGAGTTTCGCTCGGCGGCCCGCGCCCGGTCGCGCCGCGCTGGCGCGGCGCGCGAGGGCGCGGGCGAGCGGCCGCCGGCTGCCCCGACCCAGGGAAATCCCTTCGACGGCAGCCCGGCGCCACCGATGACCATCGCGACGCGCGGCTCGTCCAGACGGCGAGGCCAACTGGGCGAGGAGGAGCGCGCGTCGGCAGTGTCAAGACTTTTGAACTCCAGCAGATTGCCGCACGTGCGCATCGACAGCCGCGCGCGATTCGGTATCGCGACCTGGCGCAGCAAGCTGGCCAGCTCACGATCGGCCGCGAGGGCCTCGGCTTCCTTGCTGCGCGTCGTCGGCGCGTCGAACGCCCCGCTGGGCATGATCTCGCGGCGCTGCAACGTCGCGGCCTGCCCCGCGAACGCCCGGCAGCCGGCGCGCGCGATTGGCCGGCTGCGGCAGCCTGGGCGCGTGATTGAGGCGTCGCCAGGCAACCTCGCCTCGGCGGCCCACTCTGCCCGACGCCCCATTTTCCTTACTGGCGCGCCCGCGCAAGATCAGTTGTAGAGCGCGCGTGGCGTCGTGGCCGGGTCGAGCCAGGGCGGCGCGGGTTCAGCTCGGCCGCCGTCGACGCCGGCGCGGCACCAATGGCGCAGGGGCATCCCCGACAGCAGGCGTCGACTCGGGCGCCGACGCTGGCGCCGTCAGCCCTCTCGGCGCGGACGTCGCCGCGGGCGATCCTGAGCTGCGCGACGCCCCTGTAGAACAACGCGGCGCGCGCCCCTGCTGGGCCTGCGACGCCGCGCCAAAGCGCGCTGGCGCAGCTTCAACGGCCGCGAGCCCACGCCGCGCCTGGAGGGTCATCGGGCGAAAGGGCAAGGGCCAAGGCGCGGGCCACCGCGCTTTCCCGGCCGAAATGTCCGAGAACGACTTCTGGGAAGCTGACGCGGGCTCCGGAGAGGTCGAAGGCAAAGGCGCAGGGAAGTTCAGGACCAGCGGCGCGGTTCCGGGCCGCCGAGGCAACCCCGCGGGCCCTGGCGGGGTGCGCCGAATGCCGCAAGTGCGACTCTCAGGGGCATCTCGCTCGCGATTGCCCCCTGCGCCGCTCGCGCTGCTGGGGCGGCGGGGGTCGCCTGGGCCGCGTCGGCCCAATGGAGTTCTTTGCATTTGTCGCGACGATCGCCAGCGGAAATCGACGGAAGTAGAACGAGGCGGAAGACGGCAAAAAGGCACGCAGAAGACAGCGGAAGCAATTGACGGCCGCGGAAGTCGACGGAGGTAGGAAAAGGCGGACAACTGCGGAAGGCTTGCAGAGTGCAGCGGATGTGGATGACGTTCGTCGTCCGAACCTCCACCCCCGTGGTCGCCCGTCAATGTAGTCTTCTGCCGCCGGCCGGGCGGGCAGCGCCCCGCCTAGCTTAGCCCCTAGCAATAATTCGCTTAGTTCGGCCGGGTGAAGTTCCCGCCATCGAAAATGAGGGCCGCCAGAATCTCGGGTCGTTCACGGACCCCGCCTCGCTGGGCCCCGCGTGCGATGGGGCGCGTAAGTTCAAGGGCTCTTGCTTCGCGGCGTCATCTCAGGGCCATCTCGGGGTCTCCCAGAGGGCGCCGTCGGTGGTCTGAGGCGCCGGGGCGTCGCGCGGGCGCTGCGCGCGCCGGCGAATGCTTCGCCGCGAGTCTTTCGTGACCTCGCGCGTTCGCGGTCATTTCGGCCCCGGGCTCGTCGGCGGGGGCGGGGGGGGGCGAGGGCGCCGCGCTTTGGGGGGGTACTTTGGACAGTTCTCCAAGGGAAGCGCGCGCTCGGGCCTCTGGCGCGCGGCGGCCGCGACGCCGACTTGCCCCGCTGCCGAACTGCGGCGCCATCCCTGTCGCGCGGGAATCAATCCGGGCGCGACCTGTTCGAGGCCCCGCGCGTCCGCGGCAACTTCGGCGGGGTTTGGATGGGCGGGGGGGGGCGCTGCGCTGCGGGAGTTATTCTGCGCGACTTGCCAGAGGAAGGACTCGCGCTCGGACCCTTGGCGCGCGCTGGCCTCGGCCGCCCCTGCGGCGCGGGAACGCGAGGAGACGCGTCGGCCCGATGGCAGTGCGCGACGGTCACCTGCGGACGGCGGGCGGAAGTATAGCGAGGCGGAAGACGGCGAAAGGCGAGCGGCACGCAGCGGAAGCAATTGACGCCCGCGGAAGTCGACGGAAGTCGCGCGAGGCACAAAAAGGCGAGAAGTTTGCAACACGCAGCGAGAGAAAGTGCACGGCGTTTTCCCCCCATCGACCCTTGCAGAAGTTTGGCCAGGCAGTCTTCTGCCGTGGGCCAAGTGGCATAACGATGCAAGTTTAGTTCGGCCTGGTCCAAACCCGCCCATCTCAAATGAAGGATGCCAGAATCCTGGGTCGTTCGCGGATTCCGCCGTTCTACAATCGGCTCGTCATGCGACGGGGCCCATGAGTTCAATGGCCTCTGCTTCGCTGGGGGCGCATGGAAGCCATCTTCAAACGATGCGGGGTCATCTCGGTCTCCAGGAGGTCATCGTCGGTGGTCTGAAGGCGCAGGAGTATCATTCCAGGGCTAGGGCGCCGCGCGGTCAGTCGGTCATTCTGCGCGTTCGCGTATGCTTCTCCGCGAGACTCCCCAAGGAAATTCACAGTGGAGCCGGGCGTCCGAACGACAGTCTATACCACGAGTGCACGCAGCGCGAGCGACTAGGGGCACCTCCGGAACACCGCAACCGTTGATTTCTGACAGCCTGGAATGCGACCCCACGCAGATCGCCAACCCTGGGAACGGCGGACGGCCTACTCCAGCAGCAGCAGCAGCGCCGTGGCCAGAGGCGACAGCCGCTCCAAGTCCGTCGCCAGACGGCTCATGGCAACAAGTCGGCCACAGCAATTGGTCGAGTTGTTCGTCTTCCCCCAGCCGCCACGACGCCGAACTACAACGACTGCGACTGGAAATGGCAGAACTCATGAGCCGAGCGCAAGACTCTGCGCCGCTGCCAGGCCCGCGCGGCAGGGAAAGCCGCGCCGACAGCTCCAGCAGCTTCACCAGCGCCAGCGCAACCAACGCCACGGCGGTGGGCGCGAGTGGGCGGTGGGCCCCCACTGGGGCAAGCTAGGGGCGCGATTGGGTCGGCGACCTCGGCGCCCGAGTCGCCGCGCCTCCGGCCCCGCTTGCCGACGTGCAGTTGCCGACCTAGGCATGCGCGCCTTGGCCTCGGCCTTCGGCATTAGCGCCCCACGTGGATCGAGCTCCACGTGGCCGCCGCGGTCCTCGCCGGCAGCCGCGCCGCCGCTGGTGCCAGAGTCTCCCCAGGAGCTGGCGCAGTTCAACCGCGACGGCCCTGTCGACGTGAGTCGGCCATCAGGCAGAGAGGCCGCGTGGTTCGCTGGCCGCGACACTTGGTTGGCCAGCTGCGGCCGATCCGAGCGCGGCGCGGGCGCCGCCCTCCATGCACCGCGCGCAGCGACGTCACCTCGGCAAGCTCCACGGCACCCAGCTAGGATTGAAGCTCAAGCGGCAGCAGAGCGAGCAGCGCCGCCTGGGCGCGCAGAGTTGAACCGAAACCTTTCGCAGCTTTCACCGGCGATGATAGGGGGTGCCCTATCTGCCCCAAGAAGGCGGCGCGCCTGCAGCGCCGCCGCATCTTGCGCCGGGCGCGCCGTCTGCAGCTGATGAAGAACACGGACGCCCGTTTTCGGCTGTTTGCACGGCGCGCCGCGGCCTGGCCGACCTCATCGCCGATTCCCGTTTTATTGGCGCAGACCCTGCGCCGATGAGCCCGGCGCCTGCGGCAACGGCCCGCGCGGCAGTAGACAGGGGCGTGCCGGAGGGCCCCGCCGCAGCAGGACGCCTCGCATGCAGTCTCTTCGACTGGCCCCCGTCGCCAGGGCTCTTCGGCCAGACCTCGCGCAGTCGCCGGGCAGCGCGCCCGGCTTCGCGTCCGCAGCCGGCGCGGCGGTTCCCTGCGACGCCCGCGTGGACTTGCGCGCGTTGCCACGCAGGCCGACGTTCCCGATTTTGTCGGGCACGGGCCCGGGCTCGTCGAACGAATCGCCGTGCTACCTGGCGGGCGCCGATCTACCAGATGGTCGGCTAGCCGTCGTGGTCGTCGCCGGCGCCAGCGCGAACCTGCGGGGGCTGCGCTTCGCCGTGAGTTTGGCCCGCGTGGCCCGGCGGGCCGTCTGTGGAAAAGTTGCTAACCGCGCTGCGCTTAACAGGAGTTGACAACCCAGAGATTGTCGCGGTCCAATTTACTTCGATCGGCTTCGCATCTCCAGTAAACATGCGGTTTATGTTCGACTTTCCAATTACGCTGCCCAAGTCCAAAGTTGGAATGTGATGTCCCAGTGGTGCTGCCCATCGTTCCAAATGATACACATGCGTGTACGCATGCATAAAAGCATGCATCTATGTATTTGTGTAGATTTATATATATATATATGTTTGTATACAGACAGACAAACATTTCTCGATTGCATACCACATTTATTGGTATGTATATATATATATATATATATGTATATGTATATGCACGTGCGTAAATGTATATATGTACATCGCCGCGTGCTGGTCTGTGACCCGAGCGAGGACCGTGATCGATATCGTTGATCGGTCGTGATCCTCGATCGATCATGGCCCTCGGCATCGCCCTGGCGCGTGCATTTTTCGCCGTCGTCGGCGTCGTCGCCGCGTCGTCGCCGTCGTCGTCGTCGCCATCGTCGTCGTCGTCGTCAGCTCCTCCGACTCCTTCTGGAGCTCCTCCATTTCCATCTGGAGCTTCGAGAGCAACTTCACGTGGCTCGCGAGATTCGCCCAGAGCGTTTTCTCCTCCTTCGAGCTGCTCGATACCATCGGCTCGCGCCCAAGCCTCGCTCTCGGCCTCATCTCTGGGATCCTCCATGTTCTTGAGCACCTCCTGCGCGGCGCCCACCGCCTACGGGGGCGACGCTGCGTTCGTTGCCCTCGCCCTCTCCCGCCCCGCGCCCCTCCCGCCCTATCCCCCAGCTTCCCTCTTCTACCTCCTCGCATCAGATGGCCCTGCACTTTTGAAGCTCAACCTGTGCGAGCTTGATAGGCGCTTGGTCGATCTCGCTCTGCCCCCGCTGCGGCTTGCCCTCGACTTTGGCCAGCTCCCTCGTGCGAATCTCATTCGAGGTGGGTGGCATTAGGGGGTGGTGGTGGGGGGGAGGGGGGGGTCGTCGGGCTGGCAAGCGGGGCTTGGGCCCTCGGGCAAGGCGCGGCGGGCGTCGGGCTTGGGCTTGGCTTTTCCGTCCGGTTAGTTGGCTCTGCTGGGTGGGGGACGGGGAGTTCTTGTTCTATTATTTTCTCTTTCACGTTTATTTTTTGCTTTCTTTTTTGATTTTTTATTAGTTTTCATTAGTTTTCTTTTTTTTCCTCTTTTCCTTTCTTTTCTTTTTTTTTTTTTCCTTTTCTTTGCGCTGTTTCTTTTTTTTTTTTTTGTTTTTTTTTTTCTTTGTACTTTCTTTTTGTTCTTTATTTTCGTTATCCTTTTTTCAGTTTGTTTTTGACCCAAGTGCAGTATTCATCGGTCCTCACCAATTCCCTCTGCTGCTATTTTACTCTGCTTTCCTCCTCCTTTTTACCTCCTCCTCCCACCACTGTGGACTGCACGCATGGTGCACATCATGCGCTCCTTTGCCGTGCGCCCCCCCCCCCATCCATTATCCCCCCCCCCCCCCCCGCCTCGCCCGCCCGCACCTCCCGCCGCCACCCCCCCCCCCCCCCCAACCCACCCCCCCCCCACCCCCCCCCCCCCCCCCCCCCCCCCCCCCCCCCTTATGAACGTCGCCACCCCCCCCCGCCCCGCGTGCCCCCGCGTCCTCTTCCTTTTCTTTTCCTTTCGGGCTAGGTGCGATATGGCGCAAGATAGAACAGCCGCCCCGCGCTCGCGGGTGCTTTTGTTTCAATTTGCTTGCGCCGGCCAATTTTTGCTGGGCGCGCAGTTCAAAGAGCGGGGGCGCGCCCGTGACCTGCTCGACGAGGGCGACCTTCTGCGCGGTGGACCTGCGCCGCCCGTTCCCGGGGCCCCGCCGCGCCGCGGCCGCCGACCCCGTCGAGGACTCTTCGGGGCCCGCCTGGGACCCCCACGGGGTCGGTGCAGGTCGCCAGCAACGGGAAGCGCTGAACCCTGTGGACCTTGGGCGCGACCGCGAACGCGCGGGCGCCAGCGCGGCGCGGCAGCTCGCGCAGGCGCTGGTGCACAGCCCCGGACTCCAGGCACAGCTGCCTCAGCCGAACCACTGTCACATCGGATGGACAGGTGGGGGCGTCGCACATGCCATTGTACATGTCGTCGAGGCTTGTCGCCGCGATGCGCGGCTGCTTGTCCCGCTGACTCGCGAATGAGCAATAGTGGTGGACGAGCCCCCGGCAGTGCGGAACGGCGCCTCGGACCTACGCTGGCCCCGCGAGATTTCCCCATCCGTCCCTGGCGCAGCTGGTGAGCGTGATCTTCGGAAGACGATTGGCACCTGGCCCGGCGTGTTCGAACTGCCCCTGTCGGGCGCCGATGGCTTCGAGGCGCTCCCCCGTGCTCGCCCCGGCGCGGAGGTCGGCCAGCAGCTGCGCCATCGTGGAGGCGGAGACAAGGGGCGCCACGCCCTTGCACTCGAGGAGGTGCGCGATGTCAGTGGGGGGGAGATGCGGTGGCAGAAATGCGCGCTCGCCGCCGGCGGGCGGCGGGGCTCCCGCGCCCTGGCCTTGCGCGCGTCGAAGCTCCCCCCCTCGCCTGGCCGCCAAGCGGCGCCCTCCGTCATGTCAGTGAATGGCCGCGTCGCGCGGTTGGCGAGGCAGTCGGGGCTCGCCTCGTTGCGCCCTGAGAAGTGCGCCAGGCCAAAGTCATATGATCGTACGTCCTCATCGCACTTGACGCATGCCAGCTCTGCTTTCCAGAGAGCGCCGTCGGAGTCGCGCGCGACTGCTCCGCGCCCGACGTAGCCCAACCCCAGCGTGGCCATGTCTTCGAGCGCGCGGTGCCACCCGAGCGAGTCGCCCATCTGGCCAGACCGCTGCGCGTAGGAGGCGCAGATGAACTTGGCCAGCTCGGCCTCCCCGACGCCGACGAGGGGCGCGAAGCTGACGGCGTAGCGCGCAGACGTCTGCGAGTGGGGCCCGCGTCAGCATGCATCGCGGGGGGGTCGCCGTCTCGAGCTCGTCGATGCCCGTGCCGCCATTGTTGGGGCGGTTGGCCCCGAGGTCAGCATTGGCGGGCCCGCTCGAGAAGTCCCGCCAGAAGCCGCGCCCTGTCCGCGCCAGGGCGCGCGCGGAACTCGCGCGGATATCGGCGCAGCAAGCCAAATCGCGATGACGGCGTCGCGGCGCGCGACGCGAATTCGCCGGGATACGCAGTGATCAGCCGCGGAACGCCAGTGGTCTCGAAGAGGATCAGCACGTCGCGCCGCGCGTTCCGGTCGCCTCGGAGCCGCGGCAACATCGCAAGCATCGGGTGGGCGAAGCCGTCGTCCACGCCGCATTGTGCCAAGTATTGCAGCCGCTGGGCGCTCATTCTGCCCTCGCGCCAGTCCAAGTCCAGCAGGCGATTGCCAAACAATCGGGGGATTGTCGGTGGCGGCCCAGCAGCCGCCGCGGCGTCGAGGTCAGCCGCGGCCATCTGTTGCCGCCAGCCGCCCTGGCGGTTCGGTCGAGAGGGCGCCCGCGGGGGCTCCAGCATGGCTGCGGTCCGAGCCACAAGCTGGGGTCTGAGCCAAAACGGCTACACGGATGGCGGCTGCGATGGCGATGGATATGAGGTCAACAGAAAGGAGAAGCGATGATGATGCGGGGGAACGGGAAATATTCTCAAATCGTGACAACAGAGACGAGGAGGGCCGCCACTGATCTCGCGAAGAGATGGGGGCGAGGATGAGACATGGAGGAGGGGCATGACCATGGGGAGGGGGGGAAAGAGAGGGAAGGGAAGGGAGAAGGGGAGGAGGAAGAGGAGGAGGAGGAGGAGGAGGAATAAGGAGGAGACACATGATGAGGGCATGTGCGCACGAACGCCATGTGGCATGCTACGCACCATAATTCTGCAAACGTTGCATGGCGATGTCTAATGATCTCAAGTTTCTTCTGATCAACATATTCATATTCTAACCAACCTGGCTTATCATACAATCAACCTAACTCATCTTCTAAACAACCTGGGTGATCATATACTTTATGTTGGGTAGGTGGTGGGTGTCATGCAACTTACTTGATTCTACAGGCGTACGGCACATCCGCCGACCCCCTCTGTGAGTGTTGCGAGGCCAGGCGTTTCTGGCCAGCGGCGTCTTGTGTGAGGGTGCGGTGTCGCGCGCGGGTGGTGGCAGATACGTAGGGGGTCCAAATGTTTGCGTGGTGCCGGTGGTCTGGGGCGTGTTTTGCGAGCACCTTGCGTGCTGTGCACCCGGGTGCGGGGTGTCCTTCTGGGAGGTCGGCCTTTCGACCCGCAACCAAGTGGAGGACCACCAAAAAACGAAAGGAGCAAGAGTAGCGTGCAGAAGCTGTGATCAGTGAGGCATCGCCGCGAAAGGTGCGGCAGATGAGTCGAAACGGGTGAAGAGGCCGTTGACGATCGCAGCGCGCGCGAAACAGTTCGCGCGGCAACAGCACATTAGCGCCGCGCAAGATCGTGAGCACGTCGCGAGGAAGAGCAAGGCTGTATGCGCGGAGTGTATTGCAGTTGGCTTGACGGCTCGCAATGCGGAAGCGTCT
>CAUYUJ010003075.1:0-82435 GCA_963575745.1 Prorocentrum cordatum | reverse complement strand
GAGTGTGCGAAAGTGGAGCACGCCTGCCACGAGGCGTACGGGCGGGCGAACGTCATCGCGCACTGGCGGCACATGGCGACGGCGGACCGCAGAGCCATGATCGGTGCAGAGATGCGGCGCGACGTCTGCCCTGTGCCGGAAGTCTACATTGGGGCCGCGGATTTCGTGCCCCATGCTGGGGGCGATCGGTTCCTGGGAGTGCAGGATCTGTGGTTCAAGTCGGGGGGGGCGGCTTGGAGGGGCAGGGAGGATCGGTTCTGGGAAGATATGTTGATGGAGATGCTCACGGACCCGATGCTCCGACAGTGGGTGCCGGCGTGGGTCGTGGAGCAGTACGAACGCGCGAATCCGTTCTACAAGGAGGTGCTGGGCGCAATCTTGGAGGCTGTGGGGTGCGGACCAACCGCGAGCTGCTGAGGCGGACGCGCCGCGAGATGGTGCGTCGGCACCGGGCGCGGCAGCAGGGGCGTGACGCTGGGGCGGGCGACGCCGCGGGCGACGTGGGGGCCAGGAATCCGACGGTGGCTCGAGGGAGGGTGACGCTGGCAGAGAGAGCGATGCGGCGGAGTCGGGGGAGGACGTGGAGGAGCTGGTGGACAGACTCGCGCAGAACGCCGAGGACGATCCCAACAAGGAGCCTCGGGATATCGTGTTGCGCGACCCGCGACCAGGGGGGGGTGTGGAGGGTGCCGCAGGTGCGGGGGAGGTGTCCGAGTGGGATCGCCGCCCAGCGGATGAGCGTGTTAGCGCGGCGGGCCCCGCGGTGCAGGCGACAGACGTGCGCGTCGGGGATGTGGCGCGGGAGGACGATCGCGGGAGGGTGCGTGTGAACCCGAAGGATTTCAATTGGCTGGATGAACCGTGCAATGTGTCGACAGGGGAGAAGCGGAGCCTCGAGGAGCTGCGGGATGTCTGGTACGGCAAGGCCAACGTGGGTGACGGGGCCGAGGTCGTCTTGCGCGAAGACCTGGACCCCTGGCAGAAGTTTGCCCACGACATCGTTATGGATGGACGCCACTCCGAGAAGGACCCGCTCCGCCTGATGGTCACGGGCGTGGCAGGCACGGGGAAGTCGCGCGCGGTGCGTAGTTTTGTGGCGGCGAGGCGACAGAGGGCGCGTCAGACGGCTCCGCGGACCAGAATGGATCGGGTGCCGGGCCTCCGGGGTGGGATGCGCGAGGGAAGGCGCTCTCAGTCGGAGATTGATGAGGAGGTGCGGAATTGCTGTTTGCTGGCTGCTCCGACAGGGTGCGCCTCGTTCCAGTTGAAGTATGGGCGACTACTCTGCACAGGGCTTTCGGCGTTCCGGTGGGGTACTGCGGGCCTTGGAAGCAAAAGGGCGGTGAACGCTTCTTGCGGACGCGGGGCCGGTTGCGGCAGGCGAAGCTGTTTGTGTTGGATGAGATGAGTATGACCGGGCGGCAGATGTTGGGGAAGATCGAGTACAAGGTGCAGGACACTCTGGGCACGGGTGCGAAGTTTGCGGCACGCGGAGGAGGCGGAAAAGGAGGAAAGGGGAGGAAGATGGAGGAGGAGAAGCCAGTGTATCTCGGCGGGAAGGATGTCGTGCTGGCAGGAGATCCGCAGCAGGCGCCGCCCATCGGCGACGATCCGTTGTATCGAATGGGCAAGTATGAGGGGCATGGGAAAAAATAAGCCGAGGGGGGCGGAGCGCACTCCAGACGATGCGTGGAGCACGGAGAAGTTGGTGGCCACGGGCCAGTTTGTGCGCAATACGTTCCAGGACGACGCCGTGCTACGGCGCGTGCACAGATGGAGTGGGAAGAAGGAGGGTCTGTCCGCCGAGCGGCAGGCGGAGTACCGGCGGGATGCCGATCGTTTTCTGGAGGTGACCAAAGGAATGGCGCAGTGCACGTGGGACCAGTCGGATCAAGCGTGGTTGAGGCGCCGGAACAGGTCGGTGCTGCAGATGACGAAGGAGGGCAGGGAGGAGCTCGCAGCGTTCGAGACGGCGCCGCTGCTGATGGATGGCAGGAAGGATCGGGCGTCGGGTGCCTGCGGCGCGGATAGGGTGAACCTGGAGAGGCTGTACCAGGTGGCGGCTGACAGTGGCAAGCCCATTGCGTCTCTGCGCGCCTATCACAATTGGAAGGATAAAAGTAAATCTCGGCCGGAAGAGATGGCGGCCGACGATTTCCGAGGGATCGAGAACGAGCTTCACATGTGTGAAGGGGCGCGCGTGCTGCTGACGCAGAACTTGTGGTCGAGGCGGGGTTGATGAACGGGGCGATGGGCACGCTGCGCGGGTACATGTGGCCGGACGGGGCGGACCCGCACAACAGTGCGCGCCCGGATCTGCAGGCGCCCATTTGTGTTTTCGTCGAGTTCGACGACGTCGATCTGGGAAAGGACGAGAATGGCGAGCCGCGGTCTTTCTTAAAGAACGATCCTGTGCGCAAGAACTGGGTGCCCATCTGGAGGCAGACTGTATCGTCCACGACGGAGGACGGCCTCGCGCGCGAGAACTACCCGCTGCAGCTGGCGTGGGCTTTGACGCACTGGAAGGCGCAGGGGATGACGTTGGCGAAAGTCCGCGTGCACATGTCGGCGAAGACCGCGGCCGTCGCTGGATCGGGTTCGTCGCAACGACGCGCGTCAGGCATCCGTGGGACTTGGTGTTCGAGGAAGACTTGCCGGAGTACGCGGACTTCATGCGGGCCAGGCACACGACGGCGTTCCGGGAGCGCCGTCGGTTCGAGCTGCGGTTGGAGGCGCGCGCTTCGTCAACGTTGCGGAAGTATGGGTACTGCGAGGCGGAATTGTGGACCGCAGAGGAGAGGTGTGCGGCGGGGAGATTGTTGGGCCGTCTCGAGACCGTCCGTGCGGCGCAGGCGGAGAGGCTCAGAGGTCTGAACAGAGTTGTGGATGATGACACTTGGCTCTGGGGTGAGGACGGCGCGCCGTGCGTGTCCGCGTTGGCTGAGGCTGTCGATGCCGAGGCGGGGGGTGATGACGTCGCGCGGCGGCGTCTGACCGCCGTGGCTGACAGGCACCTGGACCGGAAGAGGGTGCGCGGTGTGACGTTGGAGGAACGCGAGGCCGCGCGGGAGCTGGCGGGTGGGGATGCAGAGGATTTCGCTGGTGTTGACACGGTGGAAGAGTTGCGGGGGCGTTTGAGGGCTGCCGCTGCCCGGCTGTCGCGGGAGCGCCCGGACGACGACGGAGTGGAGTTGTTGGGCCGTGTCGCTGACATGATGGTGGATCGGTAGGTGGCGTGTGGGCGGTGGGATGGTCGCGTGTTCGATGTCGTGGAACCGAGCCTGGGCCCGCTGCACATGAGCGCTGTGAAGGAGGCCATGGGTGCGCTGGTGCCGCCGAGACTGCACGGGAGCTTGGATAAGGCGGCCAGGAATATGAAGGATGCGTTCGGGGATGTTCGCGGTGGCTGCGCGCTGCGGATGGACAAGTGGGTCGTGAACGTGCGGTCGGAGGGCGCTCTGGCGGAGGGCAGACTGGAGCTTCAAGCGTTGGAGTTCTTCCTGAAGGTGGCGCGACAGCTGTGCTCAGGATTAGACCTGCCGATGACTGTGGCCTCGGCAAAGGTGGGCGAGCACGTCGGCGCGGAGGAGAACCCAGAGCATTTTGCTCGGGTGGCGCACAACTGGACGAGCGTTTGGGACGCGAGCTGCGTCAGCGATAAGAAGGAGTTGCTGTTGGTTGCTGCCGTGGACGCTCTGAGCGTGTCTGGCGTTCCCCAGGATTGGATCTTCGTGCGCGTCCAGGCTGGTCGGGCGGGGGAGGCGCTCGGGCGTGCCGAGTCTCTGACCGTGTGCGTGTACGATCAAGGCCGCAGGGAGGCGGTTGCAGGGCGAATCGCTCGGAATATCGACGCGCTGCTGCGGCCGATACAGGCCAGTGATGGGCGGCGCCCGCCACCAGTGGTAGAGTTTGGGGAGGCGCCGCAAGTTCGGGTGCCTTCGCAGAGGATCGCCGGCGCACTCGGGCTCCTGCTGGGCCACGTTGGTCGCGGGGCCGGTGCCAGGGTGCTGGATGCGTCGGCGGAGTCGTTCGTGCCAGACGTGTGTCGTGCGTTGCGGGGCGCGTTCGCGTCTTTCCGCGCGGGTGTCGGCGCGCGTGGCGCGCGGGATGTCATGGAGTTGTTGCTCTCGGACCAGGAGTGCCGTGACGCTCTGGACCTCTTCGGTGTCGCCCCGCGCGCGGATGTGTCTGGGCCCAGTGCGGCGGGCGCGGGCCGGGCGATGGCGGGTGTGGTGGGGAGGGCCGTGGACGAGGCAGGCGAGGGAGAGGGCCTTGAGGGCGCGTCGACGTTGACGTTTGCGACGTGGAACATTGCTGGTGGGCATCGCGCTGCCGTGGCGCCGCATTCCTGGACCGCGCGGGATCAGCGCGCCGCGGTTCTTGGCGAGGTGCTCCGTTGGAGGCAGGCGCGCGGGTGTGACGTCGTTGCCTTGCAGGAGTGCGAGGGCGGGGGTGCGTACGAGGAGCTGTCAGGGGAGTTTCACTTGGCGGGCGTTGCGCAGGCGCACGAGTCCAGGGGGTATGTGCATCTGTACGTCAGGCACGGTCTGCGGGCGGAATCTGTGGCTGTGCCAGGGCAGGATCCGTGCGTGCTGTGCCGTGTCCAGGTGCCCGGAGACTGCGGCGCCGGCGGCGATGGGCACGTGCACGTGGCGGCGGTGCACCTGCCCACGGACGCGTCATGGGAACGGCGTCGTGCGATACTTGGGAAGATTGTGGCGAAGTGCGGGGACGAATGCCATCGGTTGCTCATCGTGGGCGACTTGAACAGCACGGATGCGCAGGTGCAGGCAGCCGTGGAGCAGTTGCGTCTGAGGGACGCATGGTATGAGGGCCGATCCTGGGGTTGCCCCGGCAATAAGTTCTATTCGGGGCTCGGCGAGAGGGGGGCTGTCGGCCAGAGACGTGACCGGGTGCTCTTTGGAGCGGATCTCTGGTCCGAGGTGCACTTGGTAGGGAAAGGGAAGGTGTTCTTCGAGGGTTCCGAGTTCCACATGTCCGACCACTATGGGCTGTTCGGGTATGTGCGTGCCCACGCGTGCTTTGGATCTCGTGAGCAGAAGATGAGGGCCGTGGCGCAGCGCGCGCGAGTCGTGCTGCAGGCGACGCGCGATCAGTCACAGAGACTGGAGGGTGTGGAGGTTCAGAGTCGGTTACAGCGTGGTCGAGAGGCCGCGGCGCTGGCCCGGCAGCAGGCGCATGAACGAGATCGAGAGGCGTACTTGCGGACGCAGCAGCGGGCTGCCGGCCGCCGACAGCGCCGTCGGGAACAAGCGATATCCGCAGCGTTCGGGCCACAGAGTTGGTTTGCTTTGGGTCGCCCGGTTCCGCCGCCGCCGAGCCCCTGCCCGCCTCCGCCGCCACCGTGCCCGGCAGACATGTATGTCCCGAACGTGGCTGGCATTCGCGCGGCTTCGTGGGACAGCGTGCGGTGCGTGCCCGTCCGAGGGATGCCGCGGCCATGGCACACCTGCTACGTGGTCAGTGTGACGCAGCAGATGTTGCGGACGCCTGCCGTCTTGGAGTGGCTTCGATGGCATTCAGAGCAGCAGTGCGAGGACCGGGGCACGGGGCGTTGTTGCGTGTGCGGGAAGTGGGAGACGTACAACCAGTTGTGCTCGCGACGCTGGCAGCAGGGACCTGTGAGTGTGCTGCGGCGTACGAGCGTTGACTGCGTCGACGATGTGATGGGGCGGCCGAGTGAGTTCAATGACCCGTGGCAGCAGCAGGATGTGTTTGCGTATTGGGGTAAGCTGATGGTGGCTGCGCGTGACGCAGTGATGTTGGCAGGTCGGTTTGCGCAGCGGGAACCCGATAGCATCCGCGCGGTGAATCTGCGGGTGACGTGCGTTGATCAGATGTTCGGGTTCGTCGTGGAGAAGCGGGAGAAGTGTGACGAGTGCAATTACGAGACTGTCGCGTACGAGGCTGAGGATGTGCTGAAGCTGCGTGTTCATGGGCGTCCAGGTGGGCCCTTGATGCTGCAGGAGTTGTACTGCGACTTTTGTGCTCCTGAAGATATCGAGAAGAGCTGCCCGGGGTGCTGCCGCGACGAGCGCGACCGGGTTAAGCACGTGAGGCAGACGAGAGCCACTGGTGTGCCACAGGTGCTGGTGGTTCAATTGAGGAGGGGCTCCGAGGCGCGGGAGGCAGTGTGGGTGGAAGAGCAACTGCGGCTGCCAGGGCTTCCCCAGATGCTGTTGGTCGGTGTGGTTTATCATAATGGGCGGTCAGTTAATTGCGGCCATTACACGACTCTGTGCCGCGTTCATGATGGGAGGTACTTCTTGTTTGACGACGACGAGCCACCGCGCTTGATCCGAGACGAGCCGGCGCGCATCAAGCAGAAGGAGGCGTACATGGCAGTGTATTGCCGCCTGGGCCGCGGTCAGGGGCAGGGCGCGGGCGCAGATGCGACAGAGGTGGGCGCAGCGCGTGAGGGGCAGGGCAGTGGCGGGAGTGGGCCGGGGGGCGGTGATGCGAGTGCGTTTGGTGGCGGCGGATGGGGCGGGGGTGGGGCTGTTGGTGGTGACGCCGACGGAGCGACGGAGCGCGAGGGGGGGAGTGGGGCGTCGGCGGCCCGAGGGAACGGGCGCGCGGGCGGCGTCGCTGGCGATCGGGCCGGGGCTTCGGCCTCTGTTGGGTCGAGGGGTGAGCCTACGTCCGGCGGTGGAGTTGGTGCAGGGCCAGGCCGTGGAGGGCGCAGGGAGGGCGTTGTCTCGGTTGCCGCCGCCGAGCCGCGTTCCGCGAGCAGGCGCCTGCGGAGGAAGTGTGCGGTTTCGACGTCAGGGGAGGGGCGCGCCGTCGATGGTGATGGTGCGGCTGGGCGGCGAGCGGTCACGACGAAGGGCAGGGCTTCGGGCGCAGCCGAGTCAAGGGGCGCGGCAGGCGCCCACGACTTGACCGCTGGGGTTGGCGGGGGGGGCGGTGTCTCCGAGGGAGGGGGGGGTCTCTGGCTCGCCTGGTGGCGCCGCTCCGCGTTCCGCCGCGCGGCGGGCACGGGAAAAGACGGCGACGCCTCGCTCGGATGCAGGGGCGGCGGGTGGCGCGGCGGGCGCGGCTGGAGTTAGGGATGTCGGCGGGGAGCGCGACGTCGCTAGGCCAGGGCGCGTCCGAGGTGCTCGAGGGTCCGTGGGGGCGCGCGCGGGCGGCGGGGGTCTAGGTGGCGATGTGGCGTGCGCGAGTGTCGCGGGGGGGAAAGATGCGGCAGCGGTGGAGGCGGTGCGGGTTTCAGCGTCGGGGAAACGAAAGGTGGAGCCTCGGTCAGAGGCGGGGGTCCCGCGGAGGAGCTCGGCGCGTTTGGCGGCGCGAGCTGCGCCCGGCCCCGTCGCGGTCGAGGAGGGGGCTGCCGCGGGCGAGGGCGCGTATATACGGGGGGGGGTACTGGTGCGCCCGAGGCGCGCGGAGCCGTCTGGGCCGTCGAGTGGCGGCGGCGCCGCGCGAGTGGTGACCGGTTTCGGCGCGGGAAGGATCGAGAACTTGGCTGCGTTCCAGCGCAGCCGCGATTTGGGGGATGCGACGCGCGCGTCGCAGCGGGTCTCGGAGGGGGCCCGAGGGAGGTGCGTGGATATGCAGGGGAAAGAGCTGGATCCGTCTGCGGGGTCCGCCTGGCATGCGGGTCGATAGGGCGGGGGGTGCGGTGGGAGCTGGGTGTTGAGGGGGGAAGAGTGGGGAAGCAAGACGGGGGGGGAGAGCGGGTAAACTAGGGCAAGGCTGTGCTGCGAGGTTCGGCTCCTCCACCCTCAAGTCTTTTCTCTCCGCTGGCGCTCCGCGAGGGCGAAGTGGCTGGGGCGGAGGGAGGGCTGGCCCCGTGTCTGCGTGTGACTGCGTCTCTGTGCGTCTGTGTGTCTGTGTGTCTGTGTGTCTGAGTGTCTGCGTGTCTGTGTGTCTGGTGCTGCGTGTGTCAGTGTGCTTGAATGTCTGTGTGTTTGTGTGTATTTGTGTTTCTGTGTCTGTGTGTCTGTGTGCTTGTGTTTCTGTCTTTCTGTGTGTCTGTGTGTCTGTGTGTCTGTGTGTCTGTGTGTCTGTGTGTCTGAATGTCAAAGTTTTTGCGTGTCTGTGTGTCTGTGTGTCTGTGTGTTTGTGTGTCTGTGATTGGCCGCGGTTGTGTCCCTGTCCTCTGTGTTGTCAAATGTCTTCATTGTGTCCGTGTGACTGTGTATCTTGGTGTAATCTGTAAGTCTGTTCCTTGTGTTGTCTAGTGTCTGTGTGGTCTGTGTGTCTGGGTGTTTGGGTGTCCGTCTGTCAGTGTGTCCGTGTGTCTGTGTGTCTGTGTTTCTGTGTATCCTTGTATTTGTGTCTGTATGTCACTGTGTCTGTGTGTCTGTGTGTCTGTGTGTCTGTGTGTGTCCGTGTGTCTGTGTGGCAGCGTGTCCGTGTGCCCATGTGTCTGTGTGTCTGTGCGTCTGTGTGTCTGTGGGCCCGTGTGTGTGTCTGTGTGTCTGTGTGTCAGCGTGTCCGTGTTACCATGTGTCTGTGTGTTTGTGTGTCTGTGTGTATGTGTGTCTGTGTGTCTGTGTGTCTGAATGTCTGTGATCCCTGTTTGTTTTTGTGTTGGTGTGTCCGTGTGTCTGTGTGCTGGTGTCTGTGTGTTCGTGTGTCAGTGTGTCTGTGTGTTTGAGTGTCTGAGTGTTTGTGTGTCTGTGTTTCTGTGTGTCTGTGAGTTCGTGTGTCTGTGTGTATGTGTGTCTGTGTGTCTGTGTGTCTGTGTGTCTGTGTATATGTCTGTCTGTGTGTCTCTGTGTCTGTTTGTCTGTGTGTCTGTGCGTCCGTGTCTTTTGTGTCCGTGTGTCCGCGTGGTCGTCTGTGTGTTTGTATGTCTGTGTGTTTGTGTGTTCGTGTGTCTGTGTGTCTGAGTGTCTGCGTTTCTGGGTGTGTATGTGTCTGTGTGACTGGTTGTCTCTGTGTCTGTGTATCCTTGTGTCTGCGTGTCTTTGTGTGTGTGTCTGCGTGTCTGTGTGTCTGTCTGCCTGTGAATCTGTCTGTGAGTCTGTCTTTCTGTGCGTCTGTGTGTGTGTCTGCCTGTCTGTTCGCGTGAATTTGCGTGTGTGTGTGCGCGTGTGCGCGTGCGTGTCAGTGTGTGAGTGTGTGCGCGCGCGGCGCTGGCAGCCCCGCGCTGCCGCCCCACCCCCTTCCGGGCGCTCCGCGAGGGCGGAGTGGTTGGAGTGGAGGGAGGGCCGGCCCCAACATGGGGCGGCGCCTCCCCCCTCCGGAGCGCTGGAAGGGGGTGTGGTGGGTGGGGGGCTCTGTCTGCCTGTCTGTGTGTCTGTGTGTCTGTGTATCTGTGTGTCTGTGTTTTTGTGCGTCTGTGTGTCTGTGTGTCAGTGTGTCAGTGTGTCTGTGTATCTGTTTGTCTGTGTGTCTGTGTGTCTGTCTGTCTGGGTGTTTGTGTGTCTGTGTGCCTGTGTGCCTTTGTGCCTTCGTGTCTGTGTGTCCTTGTGCCTGCGTGTCTGTGTGTGGGTGTGTCTGCGTGGCCGCGTGTCTGTGTGTCTGCGTGTCTGTGTGTCCGTGTGTCTTTGTGTCTGTGTGTCTGTGTGTCTGTGTGCTTCAGTGTCTGTGTGTCTGTGTGCTTGAGTGTCTGTGTGTCTGTGTGTCTGTGTATTTGTGTGTCTGTATGGCTGTGTGTTTGTGTGTCTCCGTGTCTGTGTTTCTGTGTGTCTGTTTGTCTGTGTGTCTGTTTGTCTGTGTGTCTATTTGTCCGTGTGTCTGTGTGTCTGTGTGTCTGTGGGTCTGTGGGTCTGTGTGTCTGTTTGTCCGTGTGTCTGTGTGTCTCTATGGCCGTATGTCTGTCTGTCTGTGTGAGAGTTTGTCCGTGTGTCTGTGTGTCCGTGTGTCTGTGTGTCTGTGTGTCTCTGTGTCTGTGGGTCTTTGTGTCTGTGTGTCTATGTGTGTCTGTCTGTCTGTCTGTATGTGCGTCTGTGTGTCTGTGTGTCTGAGTGTCTGTGTGTCTGTGTGTCTGTGAGTCAGTGTGTCTGTGTGTCTGTTTGTATGTGTGCCTGTGTTTCTGTCTGCGTGTCTTCCTGTGTGTCTGTGTGTTTGTGTGGCCGTGTCTGTGTGTCAATGTGTCTGTGAGTCTGTGTGTCTGTGTGATTGTGTCTCTGTGTGTCTGCGTGTCTGTGTTTCTGTGTGTCAGTGTGTCAGTGTGTCATTGTGTCTGTGTGTCTGTGTTCCGGTGTGCCTGTGTTCCGGTGTGTCTGTGTGTCTGTGTGATCCTGTGTGTCTGTGTGTACTGGGTGTCCCCTGTTTCTGTGGTCTGTGTGTCCCGTGCGTCTGTGTGTCTGTGTCTGTGTCTTTTTTGCGTCGGTGTTGTGTCTGTGTGTCAGTGTGTCAGTGTGTCCGGTGTATTTGGTTTGATTGTGTCCTGTGTGTCCCCTGTCTGTCTGTGTGTCTGTGTGCCCTTGTGCCTAATGCCTGCGTGTCCCTGTGTGTCCCGTGCTGTGGTGTCTGTGTTGCGTGTATGCGTGAGCCAGTGTGTCTGTGTGGTTGTGTGTTTCTGTGTGTCTGTGTGTCAGAAGTGTCCTTGTGTGTCTGTGTGTCTGGCTGTGTGTGTCTGTGTGCTTGAGTGGCTGTGTGTCTGTGATCTTGTAGCTGTGTGTCTGTAACGTCCGTGTGTCTGTGTGTCTGCGAGTCTGTGTGTCTGTGTGTCTGTGTGTCTGTGTGTCTGTGTGTCTGTGTGTCTGTGTGTCTTTGTGTCTGTGTGCCTGTGTGCCTGTGTTTCTGTTTTTCTGTTTTTCTGTGTCTGTGTTTCTGTGTGTCTGTGTGTCTGTGTGTCTGTGTGTCTGAGCGTCCGCTTGTCTGTGCGTCTGTGTGTCTGTGGGTCTGTGGGTCTCTGTGTCTGTGTGTCTGTGTGTCTGTGTGTCCCTGTGCCTGTGTGTGTTTGTCTGTCTGTCTTTGTGCCAGTGTGTTTTCGTGTCTGTGTATCTGTGTGTGTGGTGGCCGGTGTGTCTGTGTGTCCGTGTGTCCGCGTGTCAGTGTGGCTGTGTGTTTGTGTTTCTGTGTGTCAGTGTGTCAATGTGACAGTGTGTCAGTGTGTTTGTGTGTGTGTCTATGTGTCTGTGTGTCTGTGTGTCTTGGTGTCTGGGTGTCAGTCTGTCAGTGTGTCCGCGTGTCTGTGTGTCTGTGTGTGTGTGTGTCTGTGCATCTGTGTGTCTGGTTGTTTCTGTGTTTGTGTGTCTGTGTGTTTGCGTGTCTGTGTGTCCGTGTGCGTGTCCGTGTGGGTGTGTGTCTGCGTGACCGCGTGTCCGTGTGTCTGTATGTCTGTGTGTCTGTGTGTCTGTGTGTCTGTGTGTCTGTGTGTCTGTGTGTCTGTGTGATTTTGTGTTGGTGTGTCTGTGTGTCTGTGTGTTGGTGTCTGTGTTCTGTGTGTCCGTGTGTCTGTGTGCTTGTGATTCTGTGTGTTTGTGTGTCTGTGTGTCCGTGTGTCTGTGTGTATGTGTGTCTGTGTTTCTGTGTGTCTTTGTGTCTGTGTGTCTGTGTGTCTGTGTGTTTGGGTTTTGTGTGTCTGTATGTCCGTGTGTCTTTTGTGTCCGTGTGTCCGTGTCTGTGTCTCTGCATGGCTGTGTGTTTGTGTGTCCGCGTGTCTGTGTGTCTGAGTATCTGCCTGTCTGGATGTCTGTGTGTCTGTGTGACTGGTTGGCTGTGTGTCTGTGTATCCTTGTGTCTGCGTGTCTGCGTGTCTGTGTGTCTGCGTGTCCGTTTGTCTGTGTGTCTGTGTGTCTGTCTGCCTGTGGATCTGTCTGTGTTGTCTTTCTGTGCGTCTGTGTGTGTGTGTGTGTCTGTCTGTCTGTCTGTCTGTCTGTCTGTCTGTCTGTCTGTGCGCGTGTATTTGCGTGTGTGTGTGTGCGTGCGTGTGTGTGTGTGTGTCAGTGTGTGTGTGTGTGTGTGTGCGTGCGCGCGCGGCGCTGGCAGCCCCTCGCTGGCCCCCCCCTGCCTCTCCCTTTCTCGGGCGCTCCGCGAGGGCGGAGTGGTTGGTCCGTGGAGGGAGGGCCGGCCCCAAAATGGGGCGGTCCCTCCCCCCTCCGGAGCGCCGGAAGGGGGTGTGGTGGGTGGGTGGGGGGGGGGGGGCTCTGTCTGCCAGTCAGTGTGTCTGTGTGTCTATGTGTCTGTGTGTCTATGCTTCTGTGTGTCTGTGTTTTTGTGTGTATGTGTGTCAGTGTGTCAGTGTGTCAGTGTGTCTGTGTATCTGTTTGTCTGTGTGTCTGTGTGTCTGGGTGTCTGGGTGTCTGTGTGTCTGTGTGCCTGTGTGCCTTTGTGCCTGCGTGTCTGTGTGTCCTTGTGCCTGCGTGTCTGTGTGTGGGTGTGTCTGCGTGGCCGCGTGTGTGTGTGTGTCTGCGTGTCTGTGTGTCCGTGTGTCTATGTGTCTGTGTGTCTGTGTGTGTGTCTGTGTGCTTGAGTGTCTGTGTGTCTGTGTGCTTGAGTGTCTGTGTGTCTGTGTGTCTGTGTATTTGGGTGTCTGTATGTCTGTGTGTCTGTGTGTCTGCGTGTCTGTGTTTCTGTGTGTCTGTGTGTCTGTGTGTCTGTGTGTCTATGTGTCCGTGTGTCTGTGTGTCTGTGTGTCTTTGTGTCTGTTTGTCTGTGTTTCTGTGTGTCTGTGTGCCTGTGTCTGTGTGTCTGTGTGTCTGTGTGTCCGTGTGTTTGTGTTTGTATGGCCGTGTGTCTGTCTGTCTGTCTGTGTGTGTGTTGTCTGTGTGTCCGTGTGTCCGTGTGTCTGTGTGTCGATGTTTATGTGTGTCTGTGGGTCTCTGTGTTTGTGTGTCTGTGTGTGTGTCTGTCTGTCTGTGTGTCTGTCTGTCTGTGTGTCTGTGTGTCTGTGTGTCTGTGTGTCTGTGTGTCTGGTTGCCTGTGTGTCTGTGTGTCCGTGTGTCTGTGTGTCTGTGTGTCTGTGTGTCTGTGTGTCTGTATGCCTGTGTGTCTGTGTGTGTGTGTCTGTCTGTCTGTCTTTCTGTGTGTCTGTATGTCTGATTGCCTGTGTGTCTGTGTGTCCGTGTGTCAGTGTGTCTGTGTGTCTATGTTTCTGTGTGTCAGTGTGTCACTGTGTCAGAGTGCCAGTGTGTCTGTTTGTCTATGTGTCTATGTGTCTGTGTGTCTGGGTGAGTGTTTATCCTTGTATTTGTGTGTCTGTATGTCTCTGTGTCTGTGTGTCTGCGTGTCTGTGGGTCCGTGTTTGTGTGCGTGTGTGTCTGTGTGTCTGTGTGTCAGCGTGTCCGTGTAATCATGTGTCTGTGTGTCTGTGTGTATGTGTCTCTGTGTGTCTGTGTGTCTGCATGTCTGTGTGTCCTGTGTGTTTTTGTGTTGGTGTGTCTGTGTGTCTGTGTGTTGGTGTCTGTGTGTTCGTGTGTCCGTGTGTCTGTGTGTCTGAGTGTCTGTGTGTTTGTGTGTCCGTGTTTCTGTGTGTCTGTAAGTTCGCGTGTCTGTGTGCCTGTGTTTCTGTGTGTCTGTGTGTCTCTGTGTCTGTTTGTCTGTGTGTCTGTATGTCCGGGTCTTTTGTGTCCTTGTGTCCGTGTGCTCGTGTCTGTGTGTTTGTATGTCTGTGTGTTTGTGTGTTCGTGTGTCTGTGTGTCTGAGTGTCTGCGTGTCTGGGTCTCTGTGTGTCTGTGTGACTGGTTGTCTGTGTGTCTGTGTATCCTTGTGTCTGCGTGTCTGTGTGCGTGTGTGTGTCTGCGTGTCTGTGTGTCTCTCTGTTTGTGGATCTGTCTGTGTGTCTGTCTTTCTGTGCGTCTGTGTGTGTGTCTGTCTGTCTGTCTGTGCGCGTGAATTTGCGTGTGTGTGTGCGCGTGCGTGTGTGCGTGTCAGTGTGTGAGTGTGTGCGCGCGCGGCGCTGGCAGCCCCGCGCTGCCGCCCCCCCCCCCCTTCTGGGCGGTCCGCGAGGGCGGAGTGGTTGGAGTGGAGGGAGGGCCGGCCCCCAAATGGGGCGGCGCCTCCCCCCTCCGGAGCGCTGGAAGGGGGTGTGGTGGGTGGGGGGGCTCTGTCTGCCTGTCTGTGTGTCTGTGTGTCTGTGTATCTGTGTGTTTGTGTTTTTGTGCGTCTGTGTGTCTGTGTGTCAGTGTGTCAGTGTGTCTGTGTATCTGTTTGTCTGTGTGTCTGTGTGTCTGTCTGTCTGGGTGTTTGTGTGTCTGTGTGCCTGTGTGCCTTTGTGCCTGCGTATCTGTGTGTCCTTCGTAGCCGCGTGTCTGTGTGTCTGCGTGTCTGTGTGTCCGTGTGTCTATGTGTCTGTGTGTCTGTGTGTCTGTGTGCTTGAGTGTCTGTGTGTCTGTGTGCTTGAGTGTCTGTGTGTCTGTGTGTCTGTGTATTTGTGTGTCTGTATGGCTGTGTGTCTGTGTGTCTCCGTGTTTGTGTTTCTGTGTGTCTGTTTGTTTGTGTGTCTGTGTGTCTGTGTGTCTATGTGTCCGTGTGTCTGTGTGTCTGTGTGTCTGTGTGTCTGTCTGTCTGTGTGTCTGTATGTCTGATTGCCTGTGTGTCTGTGTGTCCGTGTGTCTGTGTGTCTGCGTGTCCGTGTGTCTTTTGTGTCTGTATGGCCGTATGTCTGTCTGTCTGTGTGAGAGTTTGTCCGTGTGTCCGTGTGTCCGTGTGTCTGTGTGTCTGTGTGCTTGTGTGTCTGTGGGTCTTTGTGTCTGTGTGTCTATGTCTGTCTGTCTGTCTGTCTGTCTGTATGTGTGTCTGTGTGTCTGTGTGTCTGTGTGTCTGTGTGTCTGTGTGTCTGTGAGTCAGTGTGTCTGTGTGTCTGTTTGTCTGTGTGCCTGTGTTTCTGTCTGCGTGTCTTCCTGTGTGTCTGTGTGTTTGTGTTGCCTTGTCTGTGTGTCTGTGTGTCTGTGAGTCTGTGTGTCTGTGTGTTTGTGTCTCTGTGTGTCTGCGTGTCTTGTTTCTGTGTGTCAGTGTGTCAGTGTGTCAATGTGTCTGTGTCTCTGTGTGTCTGTGTGTCTGTGTGTCTGTGTGTCTGGGTGTCCCTATTTCTGTGTGTCTGTGTGTCTGTGTGTCTGTGTGTCTGTGTGTCTGTTTCTTTTTTGCGTCTGTGTGTCTGTGTGTCAGTGTGTCAGTGTGTCGGTGTATCCGTTTGTGTGTGTCTGTGTGTCTGTCAGTGTGTGTCTGTGTGCCTGTGTGCCTTTTTGCCTGCGTGTCGGTGTGTCCTTGGGTCTGTGTGTCTGTGTGCGTGTATGCGTGTGCCTGTGTGTCTGTGTGTCTGTGTTTCTGTGTGTCTGTGTGTCTGAGTGTCCGTGTGTCTGTGTGTCTGTGCATCTGTGTGTCAGTGTGCTTGAGTGTCTGTGTGTCTGTGTGTCTTTGTATTTGTGTGTCTTTATGTCTGTGTGTCTGTGTGTCTGCGTGTCTGTGTGTCTGTGTGTCTGTGTGTCTGTGTGTCAGTGTGTCTGTGTGTCTGTGTGTCTGTGTGCCTGTGTGCCTGTGTTTCTGTCTTTCTGTCTTTCTGTGTGTCTGTGTTTCTGTGTGTCTGTGTGTCTGTGTGTCTGAGTGTCCGCTTGTCTGTGCGTCTGTGTGTCTGTGGGTCTGTGGGTCTCTGTGTCTGTGTGTCTGTGTGTCTGTGTGTCTGTGTGTCCCTGTTCCTCTGTGTGCGTGTTTGTCTGTCTGTCTTTGTGTCCGTGTGTTTTTGTGTCTGTGTATCTGTGTGTCTGGCGGCCTATGTGTCTATGTGTCTGTGTGTCTGTGTGTCCGTGTGTCCGTGTGTCAGTGTGGCTGTGTGTCTGTGTTTCTGTGTGTCAGTGTGTCAGTGTGTCAGTGGGTCAGTGTGTCTGTGTGTCTATGTGTCTGTGTGTCTGTGTGTCTTGGTGTCTGGGTGTCAGTCTGTCAGTGTGTCCGCGTGTCTGTGTGTCTGTGTGTCTGTGTGTCTGTGCATCTGTGTGTCTGGTTGTTTCTGTGTCTGTGTGTCTGTGTGTTTGCGTGTCTGTGTGTCCGTGTGTGTGTCCGTGTGGTTGTGTGTCTGCGTGACCGCGTGTCCGTGTGTCTGTGTGTCTGTGTGTCTGTGTGTCTGTGTGTCGGTGTGTCTGTGTGTCTGTGTGTCTGTGTGTCTGTGTGTCTGTGTGTTTTTGTGTTGGTGTGTCTGTGTGTCTGTGTGTTGGTGTCTGTGTTCCGTGTGTCCGTGTGTCTGTGTGCCTGTGTGTCTGTGTGTTTGTGTGTCTGTGTGTCCGTGTGTCTGTGTGTATGTGTGTCTGTGTTTCTGTGTGTCTGTGTGTCTGTGTGTCTGTGTGTCTGTGTGTCTGTGTGTCTGTGTTTGTGTGTCTGTATGTCCGTGTGTCTTTTGTGTCCGTGTGTCCGTGTCTGTGTGTCTGCATGGCTGTGTGTTTGTGTGTCCGCGTGTTTGTGTGTCTGAGTATCTGCGTGTCTGGATGTCTGTGTCTGTGTGACTGGTTGGCTGTGTGTCTGTGTATCCTTGTGTCTGCGTGTCTGTGTGTCCGTGTGTCTGCGTGTCCGTCTGTCTGTGTGTCCGTGTGTCTGTCTGCCTGTGGATCTGTCTGTGTTGTCTTTCTGTGCGTCTGTGTGTGTGTCTGTCTGTCTGTGTGTCTGTGCGCGTGTATTTGCGTGTGTGTGTGTGTATGCGTGCGTGTGTGTGTGTCAGTGTGTGTGTGTGTGTGTGTGCGTGCGCGCGCGGCGCTGGCAGCCCCGTGCTGGCCCCCCCCCCGCCCTTCCCCTTTCTCGGGCGCTCCGCGAGGGCGGAGTGGTTGGAGTGGAGGGAGGGCCGGCCCCAAAACGGGGCGGCGCCTCCCCCCTCCGGAGCGCCGGAAGGGGGTGTGGTGGGTGGGGGTGGGGGGGGCTCTGTCTGCCAGTCAGTGTGTCTGTGTGTCTATGTATCTGTGTGTCTATGTGTCTGTGTGTCTGTGTGTCCGTGTTTTTGTGCGTCTGTGTGTCAGTGTGTCAGTGTGTCAGTGTGTCTGTGTATTTGTTTGTCTGTGTGTCTGTGTGTCTGGTTGTCTGGGTGTCTGTGTGTCTGTGTGCCTGTGTGCCTTTGTGCCTGCGTGTCTGTGTGTGCTTGTGTCTGCGTGTCTGTGTGTTGGTGTGTCTGCGTGTCTGCGTGTCTGGGTGTCTGCGTGTCTGTGTGTCCGTGTGTCTGTGTGTCTGTGTGTCTGTGTGTCTGTGAATCTGGTGGTCTGTGTGTCTGTGTGCTTGAGTGTCTGTGTGCGTGTGTGTCTGTGTATTTGTGTGTCTGTATGTCTGTGTGTCTGTGTGTCTACGTGTCTGTGTTTCTGTGTGTCTGTGTGTCTGTGTGTCTGTGTGTCTATGTGTCCGTGTGTCTGTGTGTCTGTGTGTCTTTGTGTCTGTGTGTCTGTGTGTCTGTGTGTCTCTGTGCCTGTGTCTGTGTGTCTGTGTGTCTGTGTGTCCGTGTGTTTTTTTGTGTCTGTATGGCCGTGTGTCTGTCTGTCTGTGTGTGTGTGTTGTCTGTGTGTCTGTGTGTCCGTGTGTCTGTGTGTCTGTGTGTCTGTGTGTCTGTGGGTCTCTGTGTTTGTGTGTCTGTGTGTGTGTCTGTCTGTCTGTGTGTCTGTCTGTCTGTGTGTCTGTGTGTCTGTGTGTCTGTGTGTCTGTGTGTCTGGTTGCCTGTGTGTCTGTGTGTCCGTGTGTCTGTGTGTCTGTGTGTCTGTGTGTCTGTGTGTCTGTATGCCTGTGTGTGTGTGTGTGTCTGTCTGTCTGTCTATCTGTCTGTCTGTGTGTCTGGCTGTCTGTGCGTGTGTGTGTGTGTCTGTCTGTCTGTCTGTCTCTGTCTGTCTGTCTGTCTGTCTGTCTGTCTGTCTGTCTCTTTGTCTGTCTGTCGGTCTGTCTGTCTGTCTGTCCGTCTTGTCTGTCTGTCTGTCTGTCTGTCTGTCTGTCTGTCTGTCTGTCTGTCTGTCTGTCTGTGCGCGTGTGTATGCGTGTGTGTGTGCGTGTGTGTGTGTGTGTCAGTGCGTGTGTGTGCGCGCGCGGCGCTCGCAACCCCGCGCTCCCCCTCCCCCTTCCTCCAGCGCCCCGCGAGGGCGGAGTGGTTTGAGTGGGGGGAGGGCCGGCCCCAAGATGGGGCGGTGCCTCCCCCCTCCGGAGCGCCGGGAGGGGGTCGGGGGGGGGGTTCGTGCGTGTGTTTGTAAGTGTTCGTTCGTGTGACGTGGGTGTGGTTGTAAGTGTGTTCGTTTGTGCGTGTGTGTGTGTGCGTTTGCTTGTGTGACTGTCTCTGTTCTCAGTGCGTCTTTTCTGTGGGTGTTCGCGAGTGCGTTCGTGTGTCTGGTGCGTGTGTGTGTCTGGTGCGTGTGCGTGTGTGTGTGTGTGTGCGCGTGTGCCTGTGTGTTCGTGCGTGTGTGTGTGTGTGTGTGCTTTTCCGTTTGCGTGTGTTTCTGTTTGTATGAGTGGGTGCGCGTGTGTTTGGTATGTGTGCGTGTGTGTGTGTGTGTGTGTGCGTGCGTCTGTGTGTGTGTGTGTGGGTATGGGCGTGCGTGTGGGGTGCGCGCGCATGAATGGGCGCGCGTGGATGAGTATGCGCGCGCGTGTGGATGTGTGTTTGTGTCTGTGCTCGTGTGTGATTCTGTGTGCGTGCGTGCGCGTGCGTGTGCGCGCGCGCGCCCTCGGTGGCGCCGTGGTCCGCGCGCCCCCCCCCCTTTCTCTCTCTCTCTCTCTCTCTCTCTCCCCTGCCTCGGGCGCGCCGCGGGGGCTGAGTGGGTGGAGTGGGGGGAGGGCCGGCCCCGGAATGGCGCAGCGCCTCCCTCCTCCGGAGCGCCGGCGGAGAGGGCGGGGGGCGAGGCGCGCGTGGGCGGCTTGTGTGTAGGGGTGTGTGCGCCTGTGTGTATGTATGTATGTATGTATACATACATATATATATATGATTATGTGTGAACGCGTGCGTGCGTGCGTGTCTGTGTGTGCGTGAGTGTGTATGTGTGTGTGTGTGTGTGTTCGCATACTGTCCTACGCGTGGTTTCATGTTTCTCTGTATGTCTGTGTTTTTAGGTGTGTTGCGTGTCTGTTGTGTGTCTGTATTTGCTCGTTTGTGCTCGTGTGTGCGTGTGCTTGTATGTGTGAATGCATCTTCGCTACTCGGTTTCTCGACCTCGCGCCGAACACTTTCAGGGTCGGATGGGGACATAGGAAATACCTTGTTTGAAATGTTTAAGAAGATCATATCTGAAGCTCTCTGCTTTTTTTCCGAGCACTCTCGAGGGTGCGAGGAGCTCTACGAGGTCCCCGGCGGTAACCAGGTTGACGGTTTACCGCCGGCGCCAGTGGTAACTTTTGGGTGGTTTTGCGATTTTTTGAAAGATATTTGACAATTCATTTTGAGAAAGCAGATTTTTACTCCGAGCATTGAGATATAAACTTCGTTCCCTCAGCAGCTCAGCTCTCTAGAGTGATTTTCAGTACCAGTTCACTTGGAGCAACCGACTTCATGTTGACTCCGAAAATTATCAACTCGATGTACCTCGTAGAAAAGCTCCCAGAAGCTTCCGCTTCGATGCTGAGCTTTCTCACGGATGCAGGCAGCTCTAGCAGGTCCCCGGCGGTGACCAGATTGACAGCCGAGGCGAACAATCTGGCAACTTTTGGGTGGTTTTGTATTTTTTTTTAAAGACAATCAACAGTTCATTTTGAGAAAGCAGATTTTTAATCCGAGTATTAGAAGATTTAGAGTATTGATTCTTGAGATTTGGGTTCGAAGCGGCTCGCAGTAGTTTCTAAACTAAAAGGAAAACACATCTCAGCTCTAGCGAGTATTTAATTGTCCAAACAAAATTGTAAACTCAGACGAGAAAGCGAACACATTATTTTGCTCGTAAGAAAATAATTTAGAGATCTCTCTGCTTTCATGGTGAGCATTGTTACTCGTCTGAATGTAGACAGTTCACTGCTTGCGCAACATATCAGCCCTCAACTCCAGATTCAGAATCGAGCCTTTTTCTCCACAGTCAAAGTTGCAATTAAGCTCGGATTGAGGAATCTGAGTAGTTTCTTATCTAGCTCAGGACAAAGTGCTCTGGCTTTGCTTATATATCAGAGGCACAGAGCCTCCGGCTGAGGCTCGATTCCGGCAGCTCGCGCTCGAGCCTGAGCTCAGGCATGGACGCAGGCCGCAGGCGTAGGCGCGCACGCGGGCTCGAACGCTGACGCCTATGCGTCTGTGTTTCAGAAGGCAGTGTGTGTACATGTTGGTCTTTGTGTCTGTCTGTCTGTGTCTGTCTGCCTGTGTGCTTTGTTCTACTCGCGCCAGCCGTGAACTGTCAACCTTGTAACGATCTCTGTGCTCTCAGTATACCTGTCTCTCTGTCTGTCTGTGGGTCTCTCTCTCTGTGTGTCTGTTAGTCTGTGTGTCCCTGTGCCTCTGCAGTCTTTCTGTCTCTGTGGGTCCGTGTGTCTGTGTTTCGTCTGTGTTGCTCTGTGCCAGTGTCTGAATATCTGTCTTTCTGTGTGTCTGGATGTCTGTCTTGTGCCTGTCTCTGTCTGTCTGGGTCTCTGTGCTTGTGTGCATGTGAGTCTGTGTTTGTGTTTATGCCTACGTATCTGTCTCCGTGTGTTTTTCTGTCTCTCTGTTAGGTGTCTGTCTGTCTGCGTGTCTGTGTGCCTGTGTGTCTGTCTGTGTATCTGTGTATCTGTCTGTCTTTTGTGTTTCTATGTTCATGTGCTTTTCTGTATATATGTATGTGTACTCCTTTGTCTGTGTTTCTCAGTGTCTCTGGCTCGGGCTCCGGGCTTGGCCTCGGGCTCGGGCTCGGGGCGCGGGCTCGGGCTCTGGCTCGGGCTCGGGCTCGGGCTTGGGCTCGGGCTGTTCGGCTCGGGCTGGCTCGGGCTCGGGCTCGAGCTCGGCCTCGGGCTCGGGTGCGGGCTTGGCCTCGGCCTCGGGCTCGGGCCCGGGCTGGGGCTCGGGCTTTCGCTCTGGTTTCGGCCTGGGCTTGGGCTCTGGCTCGGGCTCGGGCTCGGGCTCGAGCTCGAGCTCGAGCTCGGGCTCGGACTCGGGCTCGGGCTCGGGCTCGGGCCTGGGCTCGGGCTCGGGCTCGGGCTCGGGCTCGGGTTTGGGCCTGGGCTTGGGCTCGGGCTCGGGCTCGGGCTCGGGCTCGGGCTCGGGCTCACAGGCGCGGGCTCGGGCTCGGGCTCGGTCTCGGGCTCGGGCTCTCGGGCTCGTGCTCGGGCCTCTCGGGCTCGGGCTCGGGCTCGGGCTCGAGCTCGAGCTCGAGCTCGGGCTCGGACTCGGGCTCGGGCCCGGGCTCGGGCTGGGGCTGGGGCTCGGGCTCGGGCTCGGGCTCGGATCCGGCTCGGGCTCGTGCTCGCGCTCTCGTGCTCGGGCTCTCGGGCTCGGGCTCGGGCTCGGGCTCGGGCTCGGGCTCGGGCTCGGGCTCGGGCTCGGGCTCGGGCTCGAGCTCGGGCCCGGGCTCGGGCTCGGGCTGGGGCTGGGGCTCGGGCTCGGGCTCGCGCTCGCGCCCGGGCTCGGGCTCGGGCTCGGGCTGCCGGGCTTGGGCTTGTGCTCGGGCTCGGGCTCGAGCTCGAGCGGGCTCGGGCTCGGGCTCGGGCTTGGGCTCGGGCTCGGGCTTGGGCTCGGGCTGGGGCTCGGGCTCGGGTCGGGCTCGGGCTCGGGTTGGCGCAGGCTCGGACTCGGGTCTCGGGCTGCGGGCTCGGGCTCGGGCTCGGGCTCGGGCTCGGGCTCGGGATCGGGCTCGGGCTCGGGCTCGGGTCGGGCTCGGGCGCGGCCGCGGCGCGGGCTCGGGCTCGGGCTCGGGCTCGGGCTCGGTCCCGGGCCCGGGCTCGGGCTCGGGCTCGGGCTCGGGCCTGGGTTTGGGCTCGTGCTCGGGCTCGGGCTCTCGGGCTCGGGCTCGGGCTCGGGCTCGGGCTCGGGCTCGGGCTCGGGCTCGGGCCCGGGCTGGGGCTCGGGCTCGGGCTCTCGCTCGGGTTTTGGCCTGGGCTCGGGCTCGGGCTGGGGGTCGGGCTCGGGCTCGGGCTTGGGCGCGGGCTCGGGCTCGGGCTCGGGCTCGGGCTCGGGCTCGGACTCTGGCTCGGGCTCGGGCTCGGGCTCGGGCTCGGGTTTGGGCTCGGGCTTGGGCTCGGGCACGGGCTCGGGCTCGGGCTCGGGCTCGGGCTCGGGCGCGGGCTCGGGCTCGGGCTCGTGCTCGGGCTCGGGCTCGGGCTCGGGCTCGGGTGCGGGCTCGGGCTCGGGCTCGGGCTCGGGTTTGGGCCTGGGCTCGGGCTCGGGCTCGGGCTCGGGCTCGGGCTCGGGCGCGGGCGCAGGCTCGGGCTCGGGCTCGGGCTCGGGCTCGGGCTCGGGCTGGGGCTGGGGCTGGGGCTGGGGCTGGGGCTGGGGCTGGGGCTGGGGCTGGGGCTGGGGCTGGGGCTGGGGCTGGGGCTCGGGCTGGGGCTGGGGCTCGGGCTCGGGCTCGGGCTCGGTCCCGGGCCCGGGCTTGGGCTCGGGCTCGGGCTCGGGCTCGGGCTCGGGCTCGGTCCCGGGCCCGGGCTTGGGCTCGGGCTCGGGCTCGGGCTCGGGCTCAGGCCCCGGCCCAGGCCTCGGCTCGGGCTCGGGCTTTGGCCTGGGTTATTTTGACCTGAGCATGTCGTTAAACTGCTCACCGACGGCAGAGAGGGAGAAATCCCACTCCAGGGCGACCAACCCGAGAACTGGCGGGCCACTGGACCCGGGAGCAATCCCATTCCTAAGGGGAGACCGGACCCACAAGCCGGCGGGCGACCAACCCAAGAACTGGCGGGAGCCGGACCCAAGGACTGGTGGTACGGGCAGTTGCCAGAGACTGCTGGGGCGGAGCTGTGGCAGGCTTCGTCCCTGGGAACACGGTAGCGGCACACGGTCAAAGGGGCTAGTCCCAAGTTAGACCGTGTGGGGGCGCCCTGTTTCCTAATCTCGGGCCAGAGCGGAACGTAAGACGGACCGGAGGTGTAGCGGGGATGGAGAGTTGCTGAGATGGACCGTACGGGCCTTAGAAAGGATGCCCAGGTCCTGAGCTTCTAGTACATCTCGCCAGCGAAACCGAAGGCCGCAGCCGCCCGAGCCACCTCCGCCCCTCAGCAGAGAGGGGGTGCCGCGGAGGCAACAAACAAGGAGAGGAGGAGCCGCGGTGGGCAGAGAGGAGGTGCCGCGGAGAAATATGAAGTAAGCAGCGTAGTTGTGCAATCGAAGGACCACAGGTGATTATGATATGAAGTATGTAACATAGATTTGAGGCTGCGGCTGTGGCTGCGGCCGCGGCTCAGAGAGGGAAACTATCGGGAATTTTTCGCGGTGGTTTTCTTCTTCCAGTCGCGGCCGCGGCCGCGGCTGCGGCTCTGGCTGTGGCTGCGGCCGCGGCTGGGAGGGGGAAACTATCGCGAATTTTTCGCGGTGGTTTTCCTCTTTCAGCCGCGGCCGCGGCCGCGGCTGCGGCTGCGGTTGCGGTCGCGGCTGGGAGGGGGAAAGTATCGCGAATTTTTCGCGGTGGTTTTCTTCTTGCAGCCGCGGCCGAGGCCGCATCTGCGGCTGCGGCTGCGGCCGCGGCTGGGAGGGGGAAACTATCGCGAATGTTTCGCGGTAGTTTTCTTCTTCCAGCCGCGGCCGCGGCCGCGGCTGCGGCTCCGGCTGCGGCTGCGGCTCTGGCTGTGGCTGCGGCCGCGGCTGGGAGGGGGAAAGTACCGCGAATTTTTCGCGGTCCAGCCGCGGCCGCGGCTGGAGCTGCGGCTGCGGCTGCGGCCGCGGCTGGGAGGGGGAAACAATCGCGAATTTTTCGCGGTGGTTTTCTTCTTCCAGCCGCGGCCGCGGCCGGGCGGCGGCTCTGGGATGAGGCTGTGCCGCTGGCTGGGAGGGGAAATTATCGCGAAATTTTTGCGCACGGGGTTTTCCTCTTCAGAGCGCGGCCGCGGCTGCGGCTGCGCCGCGGCCCGGCGGGAGGGGACATTATCGGAATTTTTTTCGCGGTGGTTTTCTTCTTCCAGCTGCGGCCGCGGCCGCGGCTGCGGCTCTGGCTGTGGCTGCGGCCGCGGCTGGGAGGGGGAAATTATCGCGAATTTTTCGCGGTGGTTTTCCTCTTCCAGCCGCGGCCGCGGCCGCGGCTGCGGCTGCGGCTGCCGCAGCGGCTGGGAGGGGGAAACTACTGCGATTTTTTCGCGGTGGTTTTCTTCTTCCAGCCGCGGCCGCGGCCGCGGCCGCGGCTGCGGCTGCGGCTGCAGCTGGGAGGGGGAAATTATCGCGAATTTTTCGCGGTGGTTTTCTTCTTCCAGCCGCGGCCGCGGCCGCGGCTGCGGCTCTGGCTGTGGCGTCGGTTGCGGCTGCGGCCGCGGCTGGGAGGGGGAAATTATCGCGATTTTTTCGCGGTGGTTTTCTTCTTCCAGCCGCGGCCGCGGCCGCGGCCGCGGCTGCGGCTGCGGCTGCAGCTGGGAGGGGGAAATTATCGCGATTTTTTCGCGGTGGTTTTCTTCTTCCAGCCGCGGCCGCGGCCGCGGCTGCGGCTCTGGCTGTGGCGTCGGCCGCGGCTGGGAGGGGGAAATTCTCGCGATTTTTTCGCGGTGGTTTTCCTCCAGCCGCGGCCGCGGCCGCGGCTGCGGCTCTGGCTGTGGCTGCGGCAGTGGTTGGGAGGGGGAAACTATCGCGAATTTTTCGCGGTTGTTTTCTTCTTCCAGCCGCGGCCGCGGCCGCGGCTGCGGCTCCGGCTGCGGCTGCGGCTCTAGGCTGTGGCTGCCGGCCGCGGCTGGGAGGGGGAACTATCGCGAATTTTTCGCGGTGGTTTTCTTCTTCCAGCCGCGGCCGCGGCTGCGGCTGCCCAGCCGCGGCCGCGGCCGCGGCTGCGGCTGCGGTTGCGGTCGCGGCTGGGAGGGGGAAACTATCGCGAATTTTTCGCGGTGTTTTTCTTCTTGCAGCCGCGGCCGAGGCCGCATCTGCGGCTGCGGCTGCGGCCGCGGCTGGGAGGGGGAAACTATCGCGAATTTTTCGCGGTAGTTTTCTTCCAGCCGCGGCCGCGGCCGCGGCTGCGGCTCCGGCTGCGGCTGCGGCTCTGGCTGTGGCTGCGGCCGCGGCTGGGAGGGGGAAATTATCGCGAATTTTTCGCGGTGGTTTTCTTCTTCCAGCCGCGGCCGCTGGGCCGCGGCCGCGGCTGCGCTGCGGCCTGACAGCTGGGAGGGGGAAATTATCGCGAATTTTTCGCGGTGGTTTTCCTCTTCCAGCCGCGGCCGCGGCCGCGGCTGCGGCTGCGGCTGCGGCCGCGGCTGGGAGGGGGAAACTATCGCGAATTTTTCGCGATAGTTTTCTTCTTCCAGCCGCGGCCGCGGCCGCGGCTGCGGCTCTGGCTGTGGCTGCGGCCGCGGCTGGGAGGGGGAAACTATTGCGATTTTTTCGCGGTGGTTTTCTTCTTCCAGCCGCGGCCGCGGCCGCGGCCGCGGCTGCGGCTGCGGCTGCAGCTGGGAGGGGGAAATTATCGCGAATTTTTCGCGGTGGTTTTCTTCTTCCAGCCGCGGCCGCGGCCGCGGCTGCGGCTCTGGCTGTGGCGTCGGTTGCGGCTGCGGCCGCGGCTGGGAGGGGGAAATTATCGCGATTTTTTCGCGGTGGTTTTCTTCTTCCAGCCGCGGCCGCGGCCGCGTCTGCGGCTCTGGCTGTGGCTGTGGCCGCGGCTGGGAGGGGCAAAATTATCGCGAATTTTTCGCGGTGGTTTTCCTCTTCCAGGCGCGGCCGCGGCTGCGGCTGCGGCTGTTGCCGCGGCTTGGAAGGGGAAACTATCTCGAATTTTTCGTGGTGGTTTTCTTCTTCCAGCCGCGGTCCCGGCCGCGGCTGCGGCTCTGGCTGTGGCTGCGGCCGCGGCTGGGAGGGGGAAACTATCGCGAATTTTTCGCGGTGGTTTTCCTATTCCAGCCGCGGCCGCGGCCGCGGCTGCGGCTGCGGCTGCGGCCGCGGCTGGGAGGGGGAAACTATCGCGATTTTTTCGCGGTGTTTTTTTCTTCCAGCCGCGGCTGGGAGGAGGAAAGTATTGCGATTTTTTCGCGGTGGTTTTCTTCTTCCAGCCGCGGCCGCGGCTGCGGCTGCGGCTGCGGCTGGGAGGGGGAAACTATCGTGAATTGTTCGCGCTGGTTTTCTTCTTCCAGCCGCGGCCGCGGCCGCGGCTGCGGCTCTGGCTGTGGCGTCGGCCGCGGCTGGGAGGGGGAAACTATCGCGAATTTTTCGCGGTGGTTTTCCTTTTCCAGCCGCGGCCGCGGCCGCGGCTGCGGCTCTGGCTGTGGCTGCGGCCGCGGCTGGGAGGAGGAAATTATCCCGAATTTTTCGCGGTGGTTTTCCTCTCCCAGCCGCGGCCGCGGCCGCGGCTGCGGCTCCGGCTGTGGCTGCGGCTGGGAGGGGGAAAACTATCGGGAATTTTTCGCGGTGGTTTTTTCTTCCAGCCGCGGCCGCGGCCGCGGCTGCTGCTCCGGCCGCGGCCGCGGCTGGGGGGCGGCGGGGGGGCAGCGGGAGAGAGCAGAAGGGCAAGGCAAGCAGAGGAGGGGCCGGCCAGCAGGGAGCAGAAAACAGCAGCAGCGGCGAGGGAGCGGGAGGGGCGACAGCGACGACGACGGAGGCGCGAGGGGCCGGCGTGGGGGCACCGGGAGAGCGCAGCAGGGCAAGGCAAGCAGAGGGGGGCCGGCCAGCAGGGAGCGGCGAGGGAGCGGGAGCAGCGGCGAGGGCAGCAGCGGGGAGGGCAAGCAAGCAAAGGGCAGCGGGAGGGCAGCGGCGAGGGCAGCGGCGGGGAGCGCAGCAGGGCAAGGCAGCAGAGGGCAGCAGCGGCGAGGGAGCGGGGGACGACGACGACGACGACGACGACGACGACGACGACGACGACGACGACGACGACGACGACGACGACGACGACGACGACGACGACGACGACGACGACGACGACGACGACGACGACGACGACGACGACGACGACGACGACGACGACGACGACGACGACGACGACGACGACGACGACGACGACGACGACGACGACGACGACGACGACGACGACGACGACGACGACGACGACGACGACGACGACGACGACGACGACGACGACGACGACGACGACGACGACGACGACGACGACGACGACGAGGGGGGGGGGCCGCCGCCGCCGCGCAGCCTCCACAGGCGCTCCTCCTTCTCTTCCTTTAGGCTCAAGGAGCCTTGAGCTTCTAGCGCGGCCCGGGGGTCTGCAGTCGTTCCGCAGGGAGCGGCGGCGGGCTCTGGGGCCTACCTTCGGGGCTAACCCGAGGGAGATCTGCTGTCTCACAGGAGATGGCGGGGCACCTGGTGAAAGCCCAGGACCTGCTGCTGCCTCCGGGTGGCGGTGGGGGAGCTGGTGCAAGCCTAGCAGAGTCGTGCGTCCCTGCGCGGAGTGCGGCGCGTCCGGTGCAAACCCGCGACGACCTTCTGCTGCTTCCTCCGGGAGGCGGTGGGGGAGTTGGTGAAAGCCCAGCAGAGCTGTGGCTCCCTCCGGGGACTGCGGCGTGCCCGGTGAGAACCCGGGAACCTCTCTCTTCAAGACCTGGGCTCTCCTGCCCGGGCCGCCCTTCGGGGTGTGCCTCAGAGCAATCTGAGGAAACGCTGGAGCCCGCAGAAGCTTTCGAGCACGCTGTGGGGGAAGGCTCGGCCGCGTACGCGGTTGTGCTCTCGAGTGATCGAGAGAAATGCTGGGTTGATGCCGGCTCTCCCTCCGCGGGTGCGATGCGCGGACACCCCCGGGTTAACCACACCGGGGTTCATCGACACTTCACGGCAGTCGCTCGGGAGTCTCCACTCTCCGAGAGAGATAGTAGTGAAGGGCACCTCGATCCTACCGAGGCTAAACAAAGGACCTATGCAGCGGGCGCTCGGGAGTCTCCTCTCCCTTGGCAGCTAGCTGTTGTGGAAGCCCCAGCTCCGGCTGGGCGCCTGGCCGCGCCACGCTGTGCGGCCGGGGAAAGTCCCGCGAAAGCGGGCCCTGGTTCCCCTCCGGGTTGGCCTGGTGCCATGGGGACTCGGTGGTTCATCACATCGGGTTACAATGAAGGAAACGAAGGTTTGGAGAGAATGTCTGTATGTGCGGAAGCGTGGTGTGGCGGTGCCGCGGCGGGTGCGGTGGGCGGACGCGACTGCGGTCTGCGCTGGGAGGACGAAACGCTCGCGAATTTTTCGCGGGCGTTTTCGGCGCCAGCGCGGGCTGTGCGGCGCGGGGAGGAGGCCTCTGGGTCAGTGCGCTGGGAGGGGGAAACTATCGCGAATTTTTCGCGACGGTTTTCTGCTTCGGCGTGTGGCCTGTTGGGCCGAGCGGGCGTCTCGGGAATGGCGCCCTCGGAGGGGGAAACGCTCGCGGATTTTTCCCGAGGGTCTTCTGCTCCGGGGGCCGCTCGGTGCGGATGTGTCTTTTCGGAGGCAGCGCGCTGGGAGGGGGAAACTATCGCGAATTTTCCGCGAGAGTTTCTCGATTCTGCGCGTGCGGCGGGCGCGGTGGGCGGACGCGACTGCGGTCCGCGTTCGGAGCAGGAAACGCTCGCGAAATTTTCGCGGCCGTCTTCGGCTCTGGCGCGGGCTGTGCGCTGCGGAGAGGAGGCTACTGGGTCAGGGCGCTGGGAGGGAGAGTTTCTTTCGGACTTTTCGCGGGAGGTTCCGGCTGCGTCGCGGGCTTCGGCTCCGGTCTTGCCAGGCGGGATCGCGCGGGCCTCGGATTCCGTCGCTTTGCCCGTCCCAGCGCGGCTCGCTGATCATTCGCCGTGGGAAAGCAGTGATGGCCGTGAATTTATAGAGGATTTCGACGCGGGGGAACTTGATGCTTTTGCCGCCAGCGATTGTGACGACGACGACGAGAATGACGATGACGACGATTGGTTTGGAGCTGACGACGTCGTCTGGTCAGCCCCGGTCCCGGCTTCCTCTTTGGCAGTGGCGTTGGCCTCGGCTTCTGTCGCGGCCGTGGTCTCGGTCCGGGCTCCGTCTGTGCGGGGCGCGGAGCGCGCCCCGCAGCTGGGGGGATCTGTGGAGTGGGAGGACCGGCTGCGTGAGAGCTTGCGCGCAGAGCACGACGTGATCAGGGAGGAAGTCGTGGATGATGCCGCCTGGGAGGCAGCGCAGCGCGAGCAGAAAGCGCATCGCAAGGCGTGCCGCGCGTCGCTTCGGAGGTCGCGCTGTGCGCGGCGGGAGGCGGAGTGGGCGCGGCGGACGGAGGCGGCGGCGGCGCGTAACGAAGAGATGGCGGTCCGTGTCCCGCTTCCAGTCGTGCCGCGCCTTCTTCCGCGCGATGAGTCGCCGCGTGCGCGCGATGAGTCGCCGCGGCGTGCCTGGGTGCCCCGCGCGGCGCTGGGGGGGCGGAGAAGCGCGCGACTGCAGCAGTTTCTGAATGCCCGAGCGGCGCGGGCTGTCGATTCGGTGTCCACCCCGCGCGTGGCGCTGTCGTCTCTGGAAGCGCGGGTGTCTGCGCTGTCAGTCGGGGAGGTTGCGCTGATTGCAGTTTCAGTTTTTGCTGCGCTGGGTCTGTTCCCGCCAAGGCCACAAGTTCTTTCGGGTGGCCGCGCTGTGACGCGCGCGATGGCGCGCGCGCGGATGTGGAAAGAGAGAGAGAGCTTCTGGCGCGACGTGGACGCTCCGTCCGATGCGGCGCCGTCTGCCGCGAAGGTTCGGGTCGCCAAGTGGTTTTACTGTGGCCTGCGTGGGCTCTCCGCGCGGAGGTGCGGGGGGCGGCGCGTGTGCGCGCGCAGGTTCTCCCCCGGCATTGGCATCGGCGCTGCCAAGGCCAGGGCGGGCCGGGGCGCGGACGAGTGCGTGGGGGGCGCTGCCTGGAGGGCGTCGCAGAGGGCGGGGCAGTGCGTTGGCGATGCGGCTCTGCGCGTGGCCTGTGTCTTCGCCGCGCTGGGCGGTGTTTTCTGGGATGTGTGTTCCCGCGTGGGACGACTCGGTGCTGCTGGGGGGTCTGGCGCGTCCCGCGCGTGGCGGCGGCGCCTTAGACGTGGCGTCGCGTCGGGGCGACTCGGAGTTGTTGATGCGGGAGATCGCCTGGGGCCGTGGCGGAATAAGTGTCTGCAATTGAGTGTCGCTCGGTGCGGGGGTGCTGGCGCGCGCGCGCAGGCGGAGTGCTTCTTCGAGTTGCAGTGCGCTAATGATTCCGGAGCTGGGGCGCGCGGTGACGCAACGGAGAAGGCGAACTTTGCTATCGTGCAGGATTGGCTGGAGGCGCGCCGTTCGAGGATGCGAGTCTATGAGGCGGAGAGTGCAGATGGTTTACTGCGTGGGGAGTGTTCCGGCGCGTGGTTTTTGGGTTCCGCGGGGGGGGCCGAGATCGGCAGCGTTGTGTGGTACCCACAGGGCCATGTCGCGACGGTCGTTGATGTGGACAGTCGCTTGGCCGCTGGCGTATCTCTCGGAGACGCAGGCGCCGCGCCGTGGCTGCGGTCGATTGCAGGCGCGCCGAAGAGGAGTGCGCCGAAAAAGAAGGCCGCCGCGAAAAGCCAGCGAGGTGCGCATCTCCGCGGTGCGCAGAACCCGAACGTCATGGCGGGCGTTGCTGCGCGGGAGCGACGCGCGACCGGTGAGGATGGGGCGCCGTCGTCGTCTGGCGAGGACATGCCAGTCATCCCGGGAGTCACCGTCGACGATGCCGATTCGGGCGATGCTGCGGGGGCGTCCGTGCTTCGTCGACCTGCAGCTGCGGCCGCCACGCGTGGCCGTGCGTCTGGGGACGAGAGCGATTCGGGTGAGGACATGCCGATGCTTCCAGGGGTTACGGTGGAAGAGGCTGACGCGGGGGCTGCTCGGGCGCGATCGGACGCCGTCGCACCGCAGGCAGCGGCTGCGAGGCGCGCTCTTCGGGGCGCGGCTTCGGCCGCGGCGCCGCCGAGCGATTCTGATGGCGAGGAGATGCCTGTCATCCCTGGAGTGACCGTGGACGTCGGGGGTGCTGACGATGGTGCAAGCGATGGCAGCGGGCCGGCCGCGCGTCCGCGCGGTGCCCGGAGAGCGCGCCGGAAGCGCGGGGCCGCGGACGGGGCGCTTGCGTCCGAGGCAGAGTCCCGGCAGTTCCAGCCGGATTACGTGGACGAGGACCGCTGCAAAGGGCTGACGTGGGGGGGGGGCTGGGGGCGAGAGCAGTGCCGGTTTCGGCCGAAGACGGGGGGCGACGTGTGCGGGAAGTGCGCTCGATATGGGTGCCCGCACGGGCGCGTCAGGGGCCCGATTCCTGCAGGCGCGTTGGATAAGTTCAAGGAGTTCGCGCTCAAGGCAAACAAGCCATCTAAGCAGTGGTACGCGCGGCACGCGATGTGGGACGTGGCGTCGAAGATGAAGCCTGAGCTGAAGTCCTTGTGTGATGTGGACGAGCACAAGCGATTTGTGTTAACGAACAGCGAGTACGAGCAGTGCCTCAAGCAAGTCCATGACAATCTCCGAATTCATAAGAACTATGGCCGTTCTGGCTTCGTATACGAGAAGGGGGCAGGGGTGCGGACACTGCAGGATCGCTGCGGGGAGGGAACTACTCGGTTCGGATCGGAGAGGGAGTCCTACAATGGGCAGCAGGGGGGGAAGGTGTTCATGTGGTACAGCAGGGCGGTCTTCAACAAGTACCTGGGGCAGCTGCAAGCTTCCGAAATGGATTGTAGCGAGAAGGACTGCGTGGAGGCGTTGCGGTTGACCAGCGAGGAGATCCGGCGGTACCCAATGAAGCAGCAGTATCTGAAGCCGTACGCAGGCCCGCAGTGCTATCCGCACATTGATCCGCGTTCGAAGGAGAACAGGCTGCACGCGAACGAGAAAATGGGGCATGCGCCCGGAGAGGATCCGCAGGGGGGCGGCGACGGCGGCGCCAGGCCCGAGGCGTGCGGGGGAGCCGACGACGGGGCGTCGCACTTGTTCTGTATGCGGAATTGGGCGCAGTGCGATCGGTGCCACTGCTGGCGCCTGCTTCTGCCTGCCTGCGCTGCGCGCGCGCGAGGGGATGAGTACTACAGGGTTCGCGACACCGACTTGGATTGGGAGGGGTGGTTGACGGGGGCGGCGCATCGGTGTGCGGCGGCGGCTGGTGCGTCGAGAGACCAGGGCGCTGCGCTCGGTGGGGAGGGCGGCGACGCCGTGGAGGGTGCGATGCAGCAGGGCGGCGGCGCGGACGAGGGCGTCGGTGGGGGGGAGATGCGCGGCGGCGCTCGGAAGCGGCGCCTGGGGCGGAAGACATCCGAGGCGGAGGCTGCCGAGCCCGTCGCGGTGCGCGGCGGGGCGCGGAAGCGGCGGTTGGGGCGCAAGACGTCCGAGGCGGAGGCCGCTGCGAGCGGAGCGGGGCGCAGGGGCGCGGAGGAGGGGCGAGCTGGCGAGGGGGGCGCGGAGGTGCCGGAGGCGCGCCGGGGGCGCCGGAGACTCGAGCGCAAGACGTCCGCCGAAGAAGGGGCCGAAGCGGGCGGCGCGCTCCGCGGAGCCGTGGACGAGGAGGGCGGTGGTGACGAGACATTCGGCGGCATGGCGGAGTTATCGGCCTCCGATTGCGACGACGAGCGTTCTGCGTCAGATCATGAGTGCGCCTCGGAAGAAGACGCGGCACCGCTGCCGCGCGAGCTGCGCAGCGCGCTCGATGCGGAGCTGGTGCGTTTCGCTGGTGCTGGGCCGCCGACGGAGGCAGACTGGGCAGAGGCGCGAGCGGCCGAGGAGGGGCGCGGGAGCGCGCCGCGTCGCGCCGGAGGTGGGGATGCGCGGGCGTGGGCAGTTGCGTCCGTGCCCCACCTCAAGGACAAGCGCATGTTGGCATTGGTCGGTGCCGTCCGCGAGTACCTGGTGTCGTGTCGTCAGTGCGATCGGGGTAGTTTTCGGATCCAGGGGTCGGACGGCGACAAGTTGTGGGGTGCGCTGATGGAGCCGGGGCGGCCAGGGCGGTTCGGGCGCGTGCTGCTGGAGATGGAGGATCGCGCGCGCGGTCGTGATCCGAGCGCGGAGCGTTCGTCTTGGGAGGCGATAGCCGTGGAGGAGGATTTTCGTCGTCGCTCGAAGTGGCCCCGAGTGCGTTTCGAGTGTAGTATGTTGCAGACGCCGGTCGTGTCTGAGAGCGGCGGGACGCAGTGGCGGGCGGTGCGGTGCTGCGATGACCCGGACGGGGGCGATGCGGACGATTTCCAGGCTCTGTGGCAGCGCGAGTCGCGTGTCGCGGCCGGGTTCGCAGCGAACGTGGTTCGGGATGACGACGTGCTCGTGTTGCCTGTGGAGCGGCCTGCCGGGTGGACAGAGCCCGCGCACATGGCGGGGGCGTGGTGGCGGGGTCAGGGCCCGCGGGAGCGCAGAGCGGAGGAGGGGGAGAACCCTGGGCGCGTCTGGGTGGGCCAGCTGCAGGAGGACGCGGCCGTGGCGGGGCTGCTGCCTGAGGGCTGCGCGGGCGAGCGCACTGCGAAAGAGGGGCTCGACGCGTTGCATCAGGCCGGTCAGGAAGCGCGGGGGGCGGGTCGCGCGGGGCGTGGTCGAGGGCGCCCGGCGAAGAAGCGCGGTCGGTACGGGAATGACTTGAGGGTTGTGCTCCGAAGTCGGTGGGCCCCGGGCGACCGCGCGCGCCCAGGGAAGCGGGAAGTGTTTGTGTTTGCAGGCGCGCCAGAGGCTGGCCACTGGGAGTTCCGACCGCAGGCGGAGTTGCGCGATGCGTTTGGAACCGCGGGAGCGTTGACGCCCAAACTGGATCACCGAGGCCGTGTCGAGGCAGGGGACGTACACCAGAAGTGCATGCTGCTGGCGCTGAAGACGGTGCCGCTGCGCGTGGCGAAGTATGACGTGCAGCTGCGCGATGCGTCCGTGCGGGCCGTGCAGGCGGCGCAGGCGATCCTGACGCGCATGGTGAAGTTCACGTGCCACGAGTGCCAGGAGCGGTTCCCGGCGTTCCACCCTGCCTTCGAGCCGCCGGACCAGCTGGCGGATGAGATGCTGCTGCTGCGTCGCGGCGGGGACGGGCTGGCTGCGTGCAGCACGGAGGTGGCCGAGTGGGACGAGGTGCCGCCGAGCGACCCGCCGGATGGCTTCGCCCTGGAGTGCGCGGGCGTGTGCATGCGGTGTAGGCGGGATCTGGACAAGCAGGCGGCGGCCGCGCCCACGGAAGACGACCTGTATCAGGTGGTGGGTCTCCGCACCGCGCAGAATCACATGGACCCGTGCTTCCGGTTCCCCTCCGATGACCTGCGCGACCTGTTCGACCAGGCCACGCTCACGGAGAGCCTGCTCATTGCTCTGGACCACATGCAGGTGCATCTGGCCACCGTGTCTCGGACAGGGCTGCGCAAGTTCCGCAAGAACATCATCTCGTTCCCGCAGGATGTGGCCGGGTTCGCGCGGCGTCACGAGCTAATGAAGGGGTACCGCGTCGGGGATCGCGTGAACTCGGTGCGCGGACCTGGCGAGCGCCCCGACGACCCGCACCGCCCGGAGCGCATTGCCGCGGGGGGCACGGACGAGGAGCGGCAGCGCTTCGGCGTGGACGTGTACGGGCGCCTGGTGTTTCCCGGTCGGGTCGCGGAGGTGCTGCTCAGTGGGGAAGTGATCATCGACTACGACCATGGCGGCAGGGGGAGGGAGCTTCAGGAGAACGTGGAGCCGCGGGTGATGCTGCCCTGGCACCCGAGGAAGGTGCCCTTCAGTCTGATGCTGCGGCGGAACGTTGGTTTCGGGAAGGAGGTGGTCGAGGGCCTGCACGTGCGCTGGCGCTACTGTGGGCACCTGCTGCGGGCGCTGTGCGCGTTCGCCGGCACGTACGGGCCCTGGCGCCTGGGCGGCACTGCGAATGAGCCCATGCACAAGTACTACGACCCGCGTTTGTTTGATGTGCTGCCGGACGACGACATCATCCGGTGCTATGCGCCGAAGGAGAGCGACGACGGCGCCGTGCTGTCGGGGGACGAGGCGGGGGAAGCCGAGGGGCCCGAGCCGGTGACTCGGGCGGAGGCCATTGCCAGGGATACTGTTCCGTGTGGCGTCGACGTCGTCACGCCGCGGCAGTTCATTGCCGCGGGTTTCGACGTGCACTTCGTGGGGCCGCGTGATGAGGCTCAGCGAGGGGCGAGAGTCCGCGACGGCGACGGCGCACAGCGTGGCGACGAGGGCGGCCAGGACGCCGCGGGCGACGGTGGTGCGATGGAGGCAGATGAGGACCAGTTCGATGTCGGGGACGGAGACGAGGCCATGGCCGTCGATCACGATGTGTTCAGTGCTTGGCTCGAGAAGGCGCAGTTCAGGTACGGCGGGGCTGTGCAGCGATGGTGGGCGGGGCTGCAGCCGGAGGCGGAGGGCCATTTGGAGGGGCTGAAGTTTGGTGATGACGAGACGACGGAGGACCTGTTCGGGCGCTTGCTGGACGCGGCGCGGGGGGAGAGCACAGTGGTGGCCGTGCAGAGGGATCGGGTGCCCGTGGAGTGCGTGCGCGTCGATTTCCTCGTGGACTGGATCGGGCCGCGGGTCGGGGGGCCGTTCTCTGACCCAGACGGGGGCGTGACTCCGGAGGCGGTCCTGGACGATGTGATGCTGGAGTTGGCCATGGCCGGCAGGTTCGTGGGAGCTGCTCAGGACAAGGATACGGGGTGCGTGGAGGAGAATTTGCCGGAGTTTGACGAGGACGAGGTGGTCGCGCGGACGGGAGAGCGGATGATTTACGGGTGGCCCGGCCAGAGTGACGACCCGATCCCGGCGCGCTCTGTCGGTCGCTTCGCGAGGGCGTTCCCGTTGGAGTTCCCGATGGGCATCGGCGACCTCTTCGAGGACCGCCCTCGCCGGGTCTCCGTGCAGGAGTGGGTGCAGCACCTGATGCGCTACCGCACCGGGCAGTTCGTTGGTGGTCCGCGTGGGCAGCGCGTGATGTGGGCTATGGTGAACGTGCTGCTCCTGAACGAGGCACGGGCGAAGGGCTTCGGCGTGTATCGGACCATGTACAGGCGGGCGGGGCTCGCGGTGCAGGGCCCGAGTGTGATGACCAAGGGTGGGCTCAGGCAGATCTTGGAGAGCGAGGACCGGGTGCGGATCCTGGTGGGTCAGCTGGCGAACGTTGGGCGCGACGTGCCCTCGACCACGATGCATTGGTCCTATGAGTCCAAGAAGTTGCAGAGTACCGTGAAGCACCTGTCCTGGCACCCGCCCTGGGTCGAGGGCCCTCTGGCGGACGGCGCGGAGCCTGTCGGCAGGCGGTTCCTGCGCGAGATGGACTTGCCGGCGGGGAACGGGCGGACTCAGCGCAGGCGGCCTCTCGTGCCGGATGTTGTCGGGCTCGGCCGGCACCCGTCCATCTGGTGGACGCAGAATCCGTTCTACAATGCCGCGTTTGACATTCAGCGCATGGGAGGAGGCCGGGGGGCGCGGGCGGCAGGGGAGCGCGCCCTCGGGGATTGGGTGGGTGACGGGCGAGAGGAGCGCTTTCGGTTCGCTCGGGACAACCCGGACCTGGTGGCGTACATGATGGCCCTGCGGGTGGAGCTGAACATGCGGATGGTGATGCCCGCAGTGCTGCCGCACTCTGAGCAGTTCAAGTACATGGCCATGGCCAGGGCCGAGTGTGGCGCGGGAGGGAATCTGCACTACCACGGGTTCAGCGTAGGGTTGCCCGGGCCCGAGGTTGCGCGGGTGCGTGCGGACGTGGACGGGGAGGGCGACATGCTCCCGCCGAGCGTGACCAGCGACTTGGCGGCGTGTTTGCCATCGCTGGAGGCGGGGCCGATGGCTTGGCCCCCGCAGGAGCAGAAGCGCCGCGCCGCTGCTCTCGCGGTCCTGGAGCAGGTGCTGCGCGCCGCTGCCGGCCGGCCAGGCGCGCGGGCATCCAGGGGTCGTGGGGGTGAGGGTACGGCGGCTTCAGGGTCTGGGAGTGAGGATGGCGCGGACGACGACGATGAGGATGAGTTCGTGGGCAGGGCTGACGCGCTGCTTGACGCGCTGGTGGATCGCGGGTGGTTGGTGATCGTTGATGTTGATGAGGGTGCGCGAGGTCGGGGAGGAGAACGAGATGTCGCGTTCGAGCGTGTCGGCCGAGAGATTTCCGCGCCTGTGGACGCGCCGGGAGGGAGTCCTGTGGAGGACGGTGAGGGCGGTGACGGCGCAGAGGACGCCGGTGCGGGTCGGCCTGCTGGAGTTCCTGATGGGGCCCGCTTGCAGCGCTTGACGGGTGCTGGCGCTGATTTCGGCGTGCTGAAGCCAGAACACGAGAACGTTTCGCTGCAGAGCGTTCTGGAGAAGCGGTTCTATGAGTTCTTCGGGCACGTGGTCTCGGAGTGGAACCCCTGCTACGATGACGCGGGCGCGTGCAGATACACGTGGGACGATGAGGTTGGGGCCTTCGATGTTGACGTGGAGATGGAAGACGAGGCTGCTGCTGAGACGTCGGAGGCCCGGGCGGTCCGGAGCGTGCCTGCGTCTGCGCCGGAGTGCTTGAACTTGCGGAAGGTTCTGGACGAGGCCTTTCAGTCCGAGGCAGCAGGGACGTTGGACGTGCAGCCGGTTCGGAGAATGGTGTCCGCGCTGGTGAACAGGGTTGCGCGCCACACGAAGCATGGCATGGGCCCGCCGAAGCTCGGGGTACATGCGTGTGCGCGCGGCAAGGAGGGGTGCGTGTTCTGCCGGTATGATTTTCCGCGAGAGAGGTGGGGCCGCGTCGGGCCGAGACCGTTCCGGATGGAGAAGGGGCGCAGGGAGGGCCACTGGCAGGCGGTGTTCCCGAGGAACGACCGGCTCTGCAACAGCTACGAGGAGCACGTGCTCCTGGCCAATATGGGGAACATCGATTGGCGCCCCGTCCTGAACCTGTGGGCCGTTGTGGAGTACGTCACGAAATATGCGACGAAAGCGCCCAAGGGCTCGCGGAAGATCAAGGAGGTGCTGGACGACGCCGTCAACGAGGTCTGCGCGTACGTTCCCGACGGCGAGGGCACCGACTTCCTCCGACGCTCGATCCAGAAGTTCTTCGCTCGGATGCTCGGGGAGAGGGATTACCATTGTTACGAAGTGGCGCTGCTGGGGTTGCGCTTGCCAATGGTCTTGTCCATGATGCCCGTCGTGACTCTGAACACGACGGGCGCGCGTGCCCTGAAGCCTGCGTCCGCACTGCGGGACAAGTCGGAGGATGAGCCGGTTCACTGGGATAGCAAAGTGGACAAGTTCGACAAGCGCCTGGAGTTGGTGCGGCGCCAGCGGGCCCGGGGCGACGGGTCCATCACGGAGGAGGAGGTGCGCGATGTGTCACTCTTCGAGTTTTACTGGAAGTACGCCGTGTATCGAGGGAAGCTGAGGCGCGGGAACCCTGCGGTGTGCCTGCAGGTGACGCCCGGCTATAGCGCGGAGTGTGCGAACGTGGAGCACGCCTGCCACGAGGCGTACGCGCGGGCGAACGTCATCGCGCACTGGCGGCACATGGCGACGGCGGACCGCAGAGCCATGATCGGTGCAGAGATGCGGCGCGACGTCCGCCCTGTGCCGGAAGTCTGCATTGGGGCCACGGATTTCGTGCCCCATGCTGGGGGCGATCGGTTCCTGGGAGTGCAGGATCTGTGGTTCAAGTCGGGGGGGGCGGCTTGGAGGGGCAGGGAGGATCGGTTCTGGGGAGATATGTTGATGGAGATGCTCACGGACCCGATGCTCCGACAGTGGGTGCCGGCGTGGGTCGTGGAGCAGTACGAACGCGCGAATCCGTTCTACAAGGAGGTGCTGGGCGCAATCTTGGAGGCTGGTGGGGTGCGGACCAACCGCGAGCTGCTGAGGCGGACGCGCCGCGAGATGGTGCGTCGGCACCGGGCGCGGCAGCAGGGGCGTGACGCTGGGGCGGGCGACGCCGCGGGCGACGTGGGGGGCCAGGAATCCGACGGTGGCTCGAGGGAGGGTGACGCTGGCAGAGAGAGCGATGCGGCGGAGTCGGGGGAGGACGTGGAGGAGCTGGTGGACAGACTCGCGCAGAACGCCGAGGACGATCCCAACGAGGAGCCTCGGGATATCGTGTTGCGCGACCCGCGACCAGGGGAGGGTGTGGAGGGTGCCGCAGGTGCGGGGGAGGTGTCCGAGTGGGATCGCCGCCCAGCGGATGAGCGTGTTAGCGCGGCGGGCCCCGCGGTGCAGGCGGCAGACGTGCGCGTCGGGGATGTGGCGCGGGAGGACGTTCGCGGGAGGGTGCGTGTGAACCCGAAGGATTTCAATTGGCTGGATGAACCGTGCAATGTGTCGACAGGGGAGAAGCGGCGCCTCGAGGAGCTGCGCGATGTCTGGTACGGCAAGGCCAACGTGGGTGACGGGGCCGAGGTCGTCTTGCGCGAAGACCTGGACCCCTGGCAGAAGTTTGCCCACGACATCGTTATGGATGGACGCCACTCCGAGAAGGACCCGCTCCGCCTGATGGTCACGGGCGTGGCAGGCACGGGGAAGTCGCGCACGGTGCGTAGTTTTGTGGCGGCGAGGCGACAGAGGGCGCGTCAGACGGCTCCGCGGACCAGAATGGATCGGGTGCCGGGCCTCCGGGGTGGGATGCGGGAGGGAAGGCGCTCTCAGTCGGAGATTGATGAGGAGGTGCGGAATTGCTGTTTGCTGGCTGCTCCGACAGGGTGCGCCTCGTTCCAGTTGAAGTATGGGGCGACTACTCTGCACAGGGCTTTCGGCGTTCCGGTGGGGTACTGCGGGCCTTGGAAGCAAAAGGGCGGTGAACGCTTCTTGCGGACGCGGGACCGGTTGCGGCAGGCGAAGCTGTTTGTGTTGGATGAGATGAGTATGATCGGGCGGCAGATGTTGGGGAAGATCGAGTACAAGGTGCAGGACACTCTGGGCACGGATGCGAAGTTTGCGGCACGCGGAGGAGGCGGAAAAGGAGGAAAGGGGAGGAAGATGGAGGAGGACGAGCCAGTGTATCTCGGCGGGAAGGATGTCGTGCTGGCAGGAGATCCGCAGCAGGCGCCGCCCATCGGCGACGATCCGTTGTATCGAATGGGCAAGTATGAGGGGCATGGGAAAAATAAGCCGAGGGGGGCGGAGCGCACTCCAGACGATGCGTGGAGCACGGAGAAGTTGGTGGCCACGGGCCAGTTTGTGCGCAATACGTTCCAGGACGTCGCCGTGCTACGGCGCGTGCACAGATGGAGTGGGAAGAAGGAGGGTCTGTCCGCCGAGCGGCAGGCGGAGTACCGGCGGGATGCCGATCGTTTTCTGGAGGTGACCAAAGGAATGGCGCAGTGCACGTGGGACCAGTCGGATCATGCGTGGTTGAGGCGCCGGAACAGGTCGGTGCTGCAGATGACGAAGGAGGGCAGGGAGGAGCTCGCAGCGTTCGAGACGGCGCCGCTGCTGATGGATGGCAGGAAGGATCGGGCGTCGGGTGCCTGCGGCGCGGATAGGGTGAACCTGGAGAGGCTGTACCAGGTGGCGGCTGCCAGTGGCAAGCCCATTGCGTCTCTGCGCGCCTATCACAATTGGAAGGATAAAAGTAAATCTCGGCCGGAAGAGATGGCGGCCGACGATTTCCGAGGGATCGAGAACGAGCTTCACATGTGTGAAGGGGCGCGCGTGCTGCTGACGCAGAACTTGTGGGTCGAGGCGGGGTTGATGAACGGGGCGATGGGCACGCTGCGCGGGTACATGTGGCCGGACGGGGCGGACCCGCACAACAGTGCGCGCCCGGATCTGCAGGCGCCCATTTGTGTTTTCGTCGAGTTCGACGACGTCGATCTGGGAAAGGACGAGATTGGCGAGCCGCGGTCTTTCTTCAAGAACGATCCTGTGCGCAAGAACTGGGTGCCCATCTGGAGGCAGACTGTATCGTCCACGACGGAGGACGGCCTCGCGCGCGAGAACTACCCGCTGCAGCTGGCGTGGGCTCTGACGCACTGGAAGGCGCAGGGGATGACGTTGGCGAAAGTCCGCGTGCACATGTCGGCGAAGACCGCGGCCGTCGCTGGGATCGGGTTCGTCGCAACGACGCGCGTCAGGCATCCGTGGGACTTGGTGTTCGAGGAAGACTTGCCGGAGTACGCGGACTTCATGCGGGCCAGGCACACGACGGCGTTCCGGGAGCGCCGTCGGTTCGAGCTGCGGTTGGAGGCGCGCGCTTCGTCAACGTTGCGGAAGTATGGGTACTGCGAGGCGGATTTGTGGACCGCAGAGGAGAGGTGTGCGGCGGGGAGATTGTTGGGCCGTCTCGAGACCGTCCGTGCGGCGCAGGCGGAGAGGCTCAGAGGTCTGAACAGAGTGGTGGATGATGACACTTGGCTCTGGGGTGAGGACGGCGCGCCGTGCGTGTCCGCGTTGGCTGAGGCTGTCGATGCCGAGGCGGGGGGTGATGACGTCGCGCGGCGGCGTCTGACCGCCGTGGCTGACAGGCTCCTGGACCGGAAGAGGGTGCGCGGTGTGACGTTGGAGGAGCGCGAGGCCGCGCGGGAGCTGGCGGGTGGGGATGCAGAGGATTTCGCTGGTGTTGACACGGTGGAAGAGTTGCGGGGGCGTTTGAGGGCTGCCGCTGCCCGGCTGTCGCGGGAGCGCCCGGACGACGACGGAGTGGAGTTGTTGGGCCGTGTCGCTGACATGATGGTGGATCGGTGGGTGGCGTGTGGGCGGTGGGATGGTCGCGTGTTCGATGTCGTGGAACCGAGCCTGGGCCCGCTGCACATGAGCGCTGTGAAGGAGGCCATGGGTGCGCTGGTGCCGCCGAGACTGCACGGGAGCTTGGATAAGGCGGCCAGGAAGATGAAGGATGCGTTCGGGGATGTTCGCGGTGGCTGCGCGCTGCGGATGGACAAGTGGGTCGTGAACGTGCGGTCGGAGGGCGCTCTGGCGGAGGGCAGACTGGAGCGTCAAGCGTTGGAGTTCTTCCTGAAGGTGGCGCGACAGCTGTGCTCAGGGTTAGACCTGCCGATGACTGTGGCCTCGGCAAAGGTGGGCGAGCACGTCGGCGCGGAGGAGAACCCAGAGCATTTTGCTCGGGTGGCGCACAACTGGACGAGCGTTTGGGACGCGAGCTGCGTCAGCGATAAGAAGGAGTTGCTGATGGTTGCTGCCGTGGACGCTCTGAGCGTGTCTGGCGTTCCCCAGGATTGGATCTTCGTGCGCGTCCAGGCTGGTCGGGCGGGGGAGGCGCTCGGGCGTGCCGAGTCTCTGACCGTGTGCGTGTACGATCGAGGCCGCAGGGAGGCGGTTGCAGGGCGAATCGCTCGGAATATCGACGCGCTGCTGCGGCCGATACAGGCCAGTGATGGGCGGCGCCCGCCACCAGTGGTAGAGTTTGGGGAGGCGCCGCACGTTCGGGTGCCTTCGCAGAGGATCGCCGGCGCACTCGGGCTCCTGCTGGGCCACGTTGGTCGCGGGGCCGGTGCCAGGGTGCTGGATGCGTCGGCGGAGTCGTTCGTGCCAGACGTGTGTCGTGCGTTGCGGGGCGCGTTCGCGTCTTTCCGCGCGGGTGTCGGCGCGCGGGGTGCGCGGGATGTCATGGAGTTGTTGCTCTCGGACCAGGAGTGCCGTGACGCTCTGGACCTCTTCGGCGTCGCCCCGCGCGCGGATGTGTCTGGGCCCAGTGCGGCGGGCGCGGGCCGGGCGATGGCGGGTGTGGTGGGGAGGGCCGTGGACGAGGCAGGCGAGGGAGAGGGCCTTGAGGGCGCGTCGACGTTGTCGTTTGCGACGTGGAACATTGCTGGTGGGCATCGCGCTGCCGTGGCGCCGCATTCCTGGACCGCGCGGGATCAGCGCGCCGCGGTTCTTGGCGAGGTGCTCCGTTGGAGGCAGGCGCGCGGGTGTGACGTCGTTGCCTTGCAGGAGTGCGAGGGCGGGGGTGCGTACGAGGAGCTGTCAGGGGAGTTTCAATTGGCGGGCGTTGCGCAGGCGCACGAGTCCAGGGGGTATGTGCATCTGTACGTCAGGCACGGTCTGCGGGCGGAATCTGTGGCTGTGCCAGGGCAGGATCCGTGCGTGCTGTGCCGTGTCCAGGTGCCCGGAGACGGCGGCGCCGGCGGCGATGGGCACGTGCACGTGGCGGCGGTGCACCTGCCCACGGACGCGTCATGGGAACGGCGTCGTGCGATACTTGGGAAGATTGTGGCGAAGTGCGGGGACGAATGCCATCGGCTGCTCATCGTGGGCGACATGAACAGCACGGATGCGCAGGTGCAGGCAGCCGTGGAGCAGTTGCGTCTGAGGGACGCATGGTATGAGGGCCGATCCTGGGGTTGCCCCGGCAATAAGTTCTATTCGGGTCTCGGCGAGAGGGGGGCTGTCGGCCAGAGACGTGACCGGGTGCTCTTTGGAGCGGATCTCTGGTCCGAGGTGCACTTGGTAGGGAAAGGGAAGGTGTTCTTCGAGGGTTCCGAGTTCCACATGTCCGACCACTATGGGCTGTTCGGGTATGTGCGTGCCCACGCGTGCTTTGGATCTCGGGAGCAGAAGATGAGGGCCGTGGCGCAGCGCGCGCGAGTCGTGCTGCAGGCGACGCGCGATCAGTCACAGAGACTGGAGGGTGTGGAGGTTCAGAGTCGGTTACAGCGTGGTCGAGAGGCCGCGGCGCTGGCCCGGCAGCAGGCGCAGGAACGAGATCGAGAGGCGTACTTGCGGACGCAGCAGCGGGCTGCCGGCCGCCGACAGCGCCGTCGGGAACAAGCGATATCCGCAGCGTTCGGGCCACAGAGTTTGTTTGCTTTGGGTCGCCCGGTTCCGCCGCCGCCGAGCCCCTGCCCGCCTCCGCCGCCACCGTGCCCGGCAGACATGTATGTCCCGAACGTGGCTGGCATTCGCGCGGCTTCGTGGGACAGCGTGCGGTGCGTGCCCGTCCGAGGGATGCCGCGGCCATGGCACACCTGCTACGTGGTCAGTGTGACGCAGCTGATGTTGCGGACGCCTGCCGTCTTGGAGTGGCTTCGATGGCATTCAGAGCAGCAGTGCGAGGACCGGGGCACGGGGCGTTGTTGCGTGTGCGGGATGTGGGAGACGTACAACCAGTTGTGCTCGCGACGCTGGCAGCAGGGACCTGTGAGTGTGCTGCGGCGTACGAGCGTTGACTGCGACGACGATGTGATGGGGCGGCCGAGTGAGTTCAATGACCCGTGGCAGCAGCAGGATGTGTTTGCGTATTGGGGTAAGCTGATGGTGGCTGCGCGTGACGCAGAGATGTTGGCAGGTCGGTTTGCGCAGCGGGAACCCGATAGCATCCGCGCGGTGAATCTGCGGGTGACGTGCGTTGATCAGATGTTCGGGTTCGTCGTGGAGAAGCGGGAGAAGTGTGACGTGTGCAATTACGAGACTGTCGCGTACGAGGCTGAGGATGTGCTGAAGCTTCGTGTTCATGGGCGTCCAGGTGGGCCCTTGATGCTGCAGGAGTTGTACTGCGACTTTTGTGCTCCTGAAGATATCGAGAAGAGCTGCCCGGGGTGCTGCCGCGACGAGCGCGACCGGGTTAAGCACGTGAGGCAGACGAGAGCCACTGGTGTGCCACAGGTTCTGGTGGTTCAATTGAGGAGGGGCTCCGAGGCGCGGGAGGCAGTGTGGGTGGAAGAGCAACTGAGGCTGCCAGGGCTTCCCCAGATGCAGTTGGTCGGTGTGGTTTACCATAATGGGCGGTCAGTTAATTGCGGCCATTACACGACTCTGTGCCGCGTTCATGATGGGAGGTACTTCTTGTTTGACGACGACGAGCCACCGCGCTTGATCCGAGACGAGCCGGCGCACATCAAGCAGAAGGAGGCGTACATGGCAGTGTATTGCCGCCTGGGCCGCGGTCAGGGGCAGGGCGCGGGCGCAGGTGCGACCGAGGTGGACGCAGCGCGTGAGGGGCAGGGCAGTGGCGGGAGTGGGCCGGGGGGCGGTGATGCGAGTGCGTCTGGTGGCGGCGGATGGGGCGGGGGTGGGGCTGTTGGTGGTGGCGCCGACGGAGCGACGGAGCGCGAGGGGGGGAGTGGGGCGTCGGCGGCCCGAGGGAACGGGCGCGCGGGCGGCGTCGCTGGCGATCGGGCCGGGGCTTCGGCGTCTGTTGGGTCGAGGGGTGAGCCTACGTCCGGCGGTGGAGTTGGTGCAGGGCCAGGCCGTGGAGGACGCAGGGAGGGCGTTGTCTCGGTTGCCGCCGCCGAGCCGCGTTCCGCGAGCAGGCGCCTGCGGAGGAAGTGTGCGGTTTCGACGTCAGGGGAGGGGCGCGCCGTCGATGGTGATGGTGCGGCTGGGCGGCGAGCGGTCACGACGAAGGGCAGGGCTTCGGGCGCAGCCGAGTCAAGGGGCGCGGCAGGCGCCCACGACTTGACCGCTGGGGTTGGCGGGGGGGCGGTGTCTCCGAGGGAGGGGGGGGTCTCTGGCTCGCCTGGTGGCGCCGCTCCGCGTTCCGCCGCGCGGCGGGCACGGGAAAAGACGGCGACGCCTCGCTCGGATGCAGGGGCGGCGGGTGGCGCGGCGGGCGCGGCTGGAGTTAGGGATGTCGGCGGGGAGCGCGACGTCGCTAGGCCAGGGCGCGTCCGAGGTGCTCGAGGGTCCGGGGGGGCGCGCGCGGGCGGCGGGGGTCTAGGTGGCGATGTGGCGTGCGCGAGTGTCGCGGGGGGGAAAGATGCGGCAGCGGTGGAGGCGGTGCGGGTTTCAGCGTCGGGGAAACGAAAGGTGGAGCCTCGGTCAGAGGCGGGGGTCCCGCGGAGGAGCTCGGCGCGTTTGGCGGCGCGAGCTGCGCCCGGCCCCGTCGCGGTCGAGGAGGGGGCTGCCGCGGGCGAGGGCGCGTATATACGGGGGGGGGTACTGGTGCGCCCGAGGCGCGCGGAGCCGTCTGGGCCGTCGAGTGGCGGCGGCGCCGCGCGAGTGGTGACAGGTTTCGGCGCGGGAAGGATCGAGAACTTGGCTGCGTTCCAGCGCAGCCGCGATTTGGGGGATGCGACGCGCGCGTCGCAGCGGGTCTCGGAGGGGGCCCGAGGGAGGTGCGTGGATATGCAGGGGAATGAGCTGGATCCGTCTGCGGGGTCCGCCTGGCATGCGGGTCGATAGGGCGGGGGGTGCGGTGGGAGCTGGGTGTTGAGGGGGGAAGAGTGGGGAAGCAAGACGGGGGGGGAGAGCGGGTAAACTAGGGCAAGGCTGTGCTGCGAGGTTCGGCTCCTCCACCCTCAAGTCTTTTCTCTCCGCTGGCGCTCCGTGAGGGCGAAGTGGCTGGAGCGGAGGGAGGGCTGGCCCCGTGTCTGCGTGTGACTGCGTCTCTGTGCGTCTGTGTGTCTGTGTGTCTGTGTGTCTGAGTGTCTGCGTGTCTGTGTGTCTGGTGCTGCGTGTGTCAGTGTGCTTGAATGTCTGTGTGTTTGTGTGTATGTGTGTTTCTGTGTCTGTGTGTCTGTGTGCTTGTGTTTCTGTCTTTCTGTCTTTCTGTGTGTCTGTGTGTCTGTGTGTCTGTGTGTCTGTGTGTCTGAATGTCCAAGTTTTTGCGTGTCTGTGTGTCTGTGTGTCTGTGTGTTTGTGTGTCTGTGTGTTTGTGTGTCTGTGTGTCCCTGTGCCTCTGTGTGTTTTTCTGTCTTTCTTTGTGTCCGTGTGTCTGTGTATCTGTGTATCTGTATGTCTGGTTGCCTGTGTGTCTATGTGTCTGTGTGTCTGTGTGTCTGGGTGTTTGGGTGTCCGTCTGTCAGTGTGTCCGTGTGTCTGTGTGTCTGTGTTTCTGTGTATCCTTGTATTTGTGTGTCTGTATGTCTCTGTGTCTGTGTGTCTGTGTGTCTGTGTGTCTGTGTGTGTCCGTGTGTCTGTGTGGCAGCGTGTCCGTGTGCCCATGTGTCTGTGTGTCTGTGCGTCTGTGTGTCTGTGGGCCCGTGTGTGTGTCTGTGTGTCTGTGTGTCAGCGTGTCCGTGTAACCATGTGTCTGTGTGTTTGTGTGTCTGTGTGTATGTGTGTCTGTGTGTCTGTGTGTCTGAATGTCTGTGATCCCTGTTTGTTTTTGTGTTGGTGTGTCCGTGTGTCTGTGTGCTGGTGTCTGTGTGTTCGTGTGTCCGTGTGTCTGTGTGTTTGAGTGTCTGAGTGTTTGTGTGTCTGTGTTTCTGTGTGTCTGTGAGTTCGTGTGTCTGTGTGTATGTGTGTCTGTGTGTCTGTGTGTCTGTGTGTCTGTGTATATGTCGTCTGTGTGTCTCTGTGTCTGTTTGTCTGTGTGTCTGTGCGTCCGTGTCTTTTGTGTCCGTGTGTCCGTGTGGTCGTGTCTGTGTGTTTGTATGTCTGTGTGTTTGTGTGTTCGTGTGTCTGTGTGTCTGAGTGTCTGCGTTTCTGGGTGTGTATGTGTCTGTGTGACTGGTTGTCTCTGTGTCTGTGTATCCTTGTGTCTGCGTGTCTTTGTGTGTGTGTCTGCGTGTCTGTGTGTCTGTCTGCCTGTGGATCTGTCTGTGAGTCTGTCTTTCTGTGCGTCTGTGTGTGTGTCTGCCTGTCTGTTCGCGTGAATTTGCGTGTGTGTGTGCGCGTGTGCGCGTGCGTGTCAGTGTGTGAGTGTGTGCGCGCGCGGCGCTGGCAGCCCCGCGCTGCCGCCCCACCCCCTTCCGGGCGCTCCGCGAGGGCGGAGTGGTTGGAGTGGAGGGAGGGCCGGCCCCAAAATGGGGCGGCGCCTCCCCCCTCCGGAGCGCTGGAAGGGGGTGTGGTGGGTGGGGGGGCTCTGTCTGCCTGTCTGTGTGTCTGTGTGTCTGTGTATCTGTGTGTCTGTGTTTTTGTGCGTCTGTGTGTCTGTGTGTCAGTGTGTCAGTGTGTCTGTGTATCTGTTTGTCTGTGTGTCTGTGTGTCTGTCTGTCTGGGTGTTTGTGTGTCTGTGTGCCTGTGTGCCTTTGTGCCTGCGTGTCTGTGTGTCCTTGTGCCTGCGTGTCTGTGTGTGGGTGTGTCTGCGTGGCCGCGTGTCTGTGTGTCTGCGTGTCTGTGTGTCCGTGTGTCTATGTGTCTGTGTGTCTGTGTGTCTGTGTGCTTCAGTGTCTGTGTGTCTGTGTGCTTGAGTGTCTGTGTGTCTGTGTGTCTGTGTATTTGTGTGTCTGTATGGCTGTGTGTTTGTGTGTCTCCGTGTCTGTGTTTCTGTGTGTCTGTTTGTCTGTGTGTCTGTTTGTCTGTGTGTCTATTTGTCCGTGTGTCTGTGTGTCTGTGTGTCTGTGGGTCTGTGGGTCTGTGTGTCTGTTTGTCCGTGTGTCTGTGTGTCTCTATGGCCGTATGTCTGTCTGTCTGTGTGAGAGTTTGTCCGTGTGTCTGTGTGTCCGTGTGTCTGTGTGTCTGTGTGTCTGTGTGTCTGTGGGTCTTTGTGTCTGTGTGTCTATGTGTGTCTGTCTGTCTGTCTGTTTGTCTGTCTGTATGTGCGTCTGTGTGTCTGTGTGTCTGTGTGTCTGTGTGTCTGTGTGTCTGTGAGTCAGTGTGTCTGTGTGTCTGTTTGTATGTGTGCCTGTGTTTCTGTCTGCGTGTCTTCCTGTGTGTCTGTGTGTTTGTGTGGCCGTGTCTGTGTGTCTATGTGTCTGTGAGTCTGTGTGTCTGTGTGTTTGTGTCTCTGTGTGTCTGCGTGTCTGTGTTTCTGTGTGTCAGTGTGTCAGTGTGTCATTGTGTCTGTGTCTGTGTGTCTGTGTGTCTGTGTGTCTGTGTGTCTGTGTGTCTGTGTGTCTGGGTGTCCCTGTTTCTGTGTGTCTGTGTGTCTGTGCGTCTGTGTGTCTGTGTGTCTGTTTCTTTTTTGCGTCGGTGTGTCTGTGTGTCAGTGTGTCAGTGTGTCGGTGTATTTGTTTGTGTGTGTCTGTGTGTCTGTCTGTCTGTGTGTCTGTGTGCCTGTGTGCCTTAATGCCTGCGTGTCTGTGTGTCCTCGTGTCTGTGTGTCTGTGTGCGTGTATGCGTGTGCCTGTGTGTCTGTGTGTTTGTGTTTCTGTGTGTCTGTGTGTCTGAGTGTCTGTGTGTCTGTGTGTCTGGTGCTGTGTGTGTCAGTGTGCTTGAGTGTCTGTGTGTCTGTGTGTCTTTGTAGCTGTGTGTCTGTACGTCTGTGTGTCTGTGTGTCTGCGTGTCTGTGTGTCTGTGTGTCTGTGTGTCTGTGTGTCTGTGTGTCTGTGTGTCTGTGTGTCTTTGTGTCTGTGTGCCTGTGTGCCTGTGTTTCTGTCTTTCTGTTTTTCTGTGTCTGTGTTTCTGTGTGTCTGTGTGTCTGTGTGTCTGTGTGTCTGAGCGTCCGCTTGTCTGTGCGTCTGTGTGTCTGTGGGTCTGTGGGTCTCTGTGTCTGTGTGTCTGTGTGTCTGTGTGTCTGTGTGTCCCGGTGCCTGTGTGTGTTTGTCTGTCTGTCTTTGTGCCATTGTGTTTTCGTGTCTGTGTATCTGTGTGTGTGGTGGCCGGTGTGTCTGTGTGTCCGTGTGTCCGCGTGTCAGTGTGGCTGTGTGTTTGTGTTTCTGTGTGTCAGTGTGTCAATGTGACAGTGTGTCAGTGTGTTTGTGTGTGTCTATGTGTCTGTGTGTCTGTGTGTCTTGGTGTCTGGGTGTCAGTCTGTCAGTGTGTCCGCGTGTCTGTGTGTCTGTGTGTGTGTGTGTGTCTGTGCATCTGTGTGTCTGGTTGTTTCTGTGTTTGTGTGTCTGTGTGTTTGCGTGTCTGTGTGTCCGTGTGCGTGTCCGTGTGGGTGTGTGTCTGCGTGACCGCGTGTCCGTGTGTCTGTTTGTCTGTGTGTCTGTGTGTCTGTGTGTCTGTGTGTCTGTGTGTCTGTGTGTCTGTGTGTCTGTGTGTTTTTGTGTTGGTGTGTCTGTGTGTCTGTGTGTTGGTGTCTGTGTTCTGTGTGTCCGTGTGTCTGTGTGCTTGTGAATCTGTGTGTTTGTGTGTCTGTGTGTCCGTGTGTCTGTGTGTATGTGTGTCTGTGTTTCTGTGTGTCTTTGTGTCTGTGTGTCTGTGTGTCTGTGTGTTTGGGTTTTGTGTGTCTGTATGTCCGTGTGTCTTTTGTGTCCGTGTGTCCGTGTCTGTGTTTCTGCATGGCTGTGTGTTTGTGTGTCCGCGTGTCTGTGTGTCTGAGTATCTGCCTGTCTGGATGTCTGTGTGTCTGTGTGACTGGTTGGCTGTGTGTCTGTGTATCCTTGTGTCTGCGTGTCTGCGTGTCTGTGTGTCTGCGTGTCCGTTTGTCTGTGTGTCTGTGTGTCTGTCTGCCTGTGGATCTGTCTGTGTTGTCTTTCTGTGCGTCTGTGTGTGTGTGTGTGTCTGTCTGTCTGTCTGTCTGTCTGTCTGTCTGTCTGTCTGTCTGTCTGTCTGTGCGCGTGTATTTGCGTGTGTGTGTGTGTGCGTGCGTGTGTGTGTGTCAGTGTGTGTGTGTGTGTGTGCGTGCGCGCGCGGCGCTGGCAGCCCCTCGCTGGCCCCCCCCTGCCTCTCCCTTTCTCGGGCGCTCCGCGAGGGCGGAGTGGTTGGTCCGTGGGGGGAGGGCCGGCCCCAAAATGGGGCGGTCCCTCCCCCCTCCGGAGCGCCGGAAGGGGGTGTGGTGGGTGGGGGGGGGGGGGGGGGCTCTGTCTGTCAGTCAGTGTGTCTGTGTGTCTATGTGTCTGTGTGTCTATGCTTCTGTGTGTCTGTGTTTTTGTGTGTATGTGTGTCAGTGTGTCAGTGTGTCAGTGTGTCTGTGTATCTGTTTGTCTGTGTGTCTGTGTGTCTGGGTGTCTGGGTGTCTGTGTGTCTGTGTGCCTGTGTGCCTTTGTGCCTGCGTGTCTGTGTGCCCTTGTGTCTGCGTGTCTGTGTGTTGGTGTGTCTGCGTGTCTGCGTGTCTGTGTGTCTGCGTGTCTGTGTGTCCGTGTGTCTGTGTGTTTGTGTTTCTGTGTGTGTGAATATGGTGCTCTGTGTGTCTGTGTGCTTGAGTGTCTGTGTGTCTGTGTATTTGGGTGTCTGTATGTCTGTGTGTCTGTGTGTCTGTGTGTCTGCGTGTCTGTGTTTCTGTGTGTCTGTGTGTCTGTGTGTCTATGTGTCCGTGTGTCCGTGTGTCTGTGTGTCTGTGTGTCTTTGTGTCTGTTTGTCTGTGTGTCTGTGTGTCTGTGTGCCTGTGTCTGTGTGTCTTTGTGTCTGTGTGTCCGTGTGCTTGTGTCTGTATGGCCGTGTGTCTGTCTGTCTGTCTGTGTGTGTGTTGTCTGTGTGTCCGTGTGTCCGTGTGTCTGTGTGTCTGTGTTTATGTGTGTCTGTGGGTCTCTGTGTTTGTGTGTGTGTGTGTGTGTCTGTCTGTCTGTGTGTCTGTCTGTCTGTGTGTCTGTGTGTCTTTGTGTCTGTGTGTCTGTGTGTCTGGTTGCCTGTGTGTCTGTGTGTCCGTGTGTCTGTGTGTCTGTGTGTCTGTGTGTCTGTGTGTCTGTATGCCTGTGTGTCTGTGTGTGTGTCTGTCTGTCTGTCTGTCTGTCTGTGTGTCTGTATGTCTGATTGCCTGTGTGTCTGTGTGTCCGTGTGTCAGTGTGTCTGTGTGTCTGTGTTTCTGTGTGTCAGTGTGTCACTGTGTCAGAGTGCCAGTGTGTCTGTTTGTCTATGTGTCTATGTGTCTGTGTGTCTGGGTGAGTGTTTATCCTTGTATTTGTGTGTCTGTATGTCTCTGTGTCTGTGTGTCTGCGTGTCTGTGGGTCCGTGTGTGTGCGTGTGTGTCTGTGTGTCTGTGTGTCAGCGTGTCCGTGTAATCATGTGTCTGTGTGTCTGTGTGTATGTGTCTCTGTGTGTCTGTGTGTCTGAATGTCTGTGTGTCCTGTGTGTTTTTGTGTTGGTGTGTCTGTGTGTCTGTGTGTTGGTGTCTGTGTGTTCGTGTGTCCGTGTGTCTGTGTGTCTGAGTGTCTGTGTGTTTGTGTGTCCGTGTTTCTGTGTGTCTGTAAGTTCGCGTGTCTGTGTGTATGTGTGTCTGTGTGTCTTTGTGTCTGTGTGCCTGTGTTTCTGTGTGTCTGTGTGTCTCTGTGTCTGTTTGTCTGTGTGTCTGTATGTCCGGGTCTTTTGTGTCCTTGTGTCCGTGTGCTCGTGTCTGTGTGTTTGTATGTCTGTGTGTTTGTGTGTTCGTGTGTCTGTGTGTCTGAGTGTCTGCGTGTCTGGGTCTCTGTGTGTCTGTGTGACTGGTTGTCTGTGTGTCTGTGTATCCTTGTGTCTGCGTGTCTGTGTGTGTGTGTGTCTGCGTGTCTGTGTGTCTCTCTGTTTGTGGATCTGTCTGTGTGTCTGTCTTTCTGTGCGTCTGTGTGTGTGTGTCTGTCTGTCTGTCTGTGCGCGTGAATTTGCGTGTGTGTGTGCGCGTGCGTGTGTGCGTGTCAGTGTGTGAGTGTGTGCGCGCGCGGCGCTGGCGGCCCCGCGCTGCCGGCCCCCCCCCCCCCCTTACGGGCGCTCCGCGAGGGCGGAGTGGTTGGAGTGGAGGGAGGGCCGGCCCCCAAATGGGGCGGCGCCTCCCCCCTCCGGAGCGCTGGAAGGGGGTGTGGTGGGTGGGGGGGCTCTGTCTGCCTGTCTGTGTGTCTATGTGTCTGTGTGTCTGTGTGTCCGTGTTTTTGTGCGTCTGTGTGTCAGTGTGTCAGTGTGTCTGTGTATCTGTTTGTCTGTGTGTCTGTGTGTCTGTCTGTCTGGGTGTTTGTGTGTCTGTGTGCCTGTGTGCCTTTGTGCCTGCGTATCTGTGTGTCCTTCGTAGCCGCGTGTCTGTGTGTCTGCGTGCCGCGTGTCCGTGTGTCTATGTGTCTGTGTGTCTGTGTGTCTGTGTGCTTGAGTGTCTGTGTGTCTGTGTGCTTGAGTGTCTGTGTGTCTGTGTGTCTGTGTATTTGTGTGTCTGTATGGCTGTGTGTCTGTGTGTCTCCGTGTTTGTGTTTCTGTGTGTCTGTTTGTCTGTGTGTCTGTGTGTCTGTGTGTCTATGTGTCCGTGTGTCTGTGTGTCTGTGTGTCTGTGTGTCTGTCTGTCTGTGTGTCTGTATGTCTGATTGTGTGTCTGTGTGTCCGTGTGTCTGTGTGTCTGTGTGTCCGTGTGTCTTTTGTGTCTGTATGGCCGTATGTCTGTCTGTCTGTGTGAGAGTTTGTCCGTGTGTCCGTGTGTCCGTGTGTCTGTGTGTCTGTGTGCTTGTGTGTCTGTGGGTCTTTGTGTCTGTGTGTCTATGTCTGTCTGTCTGTCTGTCTGTCTGTATGTGTGTCTGTGTGTCTGTGTGTCTGTGTGTCTGTGTGTCTGTGTGTCTGTGAGTCAGTGTGTCTGTGTGTCTGTTTGTATGTGTGCCTGTGTTTCTGTCTGCGTGTCTTCCTGTGTGTCTGTGTGTTTGTGTTGCCTTGTCTGTGTGTCTGTGTGTCTGTGAGTCTGTGTGTCTGTGTGTTTGTGTCTCTGTGTGTCTGCGTGTCTTTGTTTCTGTGTGTCAGTGTGTCAGTGTGTCAATGTGTCTGTGTCTGTGTGTCTGTGTGTCTGTGTGTCTGTGTGTCTGGGTGTCCCTATTTCTGTGTGTCTGTGTGTCTGTGTGTCTGTGTGTCTGTGTGTCTGTTTCTTTTTTGCGTCTGTGTGTCTGTGTGTCTGTGTGTCAGTGTGTCGGTGTATCCGTTTGTGTGTGTCTGTGTGTCTGTCTGTGTGTGTCTGTGTGCCTGTGTGCCTTTTTGCCTGCGTGTCGGTGTGTCCTTGGGTCTGTGTGTCTGTGTGCGTGTATGCGTGTGCCTGTGTGTCTGTGTGTCTGTGTTTCTGTGTGTCTGTGTGTCTGAGTGTCCGTGTGTCTGTGTGTCTGTGCATCTGTGTGTCAGTGTGCTTGAGTGTCTGTGTGTCTGTGTGTCTTTGTATTTGTGTGTCTTTATGTCTGTGTGTCTGTGTGTCTGCGTGTCTGTGTGTCTGTGTGTCTGTGTGTCTGTGTGTCAGTGTGTCTGTGTGTCTGTGTGTCTGTGTGCCTGTGTGCCTGTGTTTCTGTCTTTCTGTCTTTCTGTGTGTCTGTGTTTCTGTGTGTCTGTGTGTCTGTGTGTCTGAGTGTCCGCTTGTCTGTGCGTCTGTGTGTCTGTGGGTCTGTGGGTCTCTGTGTCTGTGTGTCTGTGTGTCTGTGTGTCTGGGTGTCCCTGTTCCTCTGTGTGTGTTTGTCTGTCTGTCTTTGTGTCCGTGTGTTTTTGTGTCTGTGTATCTGTGTGTCTGGCGGCCTATGTGTCTGTGTGTCTGTGTGTCCGTGTGTCCGTGTGTCAGTGTGGCTGTGTGTCTGTGTTTCTGTGTGTCAGTGTGTCAGTGTGTCAGTGTGTCTGTGTGTCTATGTGTCTGTGTGTCTGTGTGTCTTGGTGTCTGGGTGTCAGTCTGTCAGTGTGTCCGCGTGTCTGTGTGTCTGTGTGTCTGTGTGTCTGTGCATCTGTGTGTCTGGTTGTTTCTGTGTCTGTGTGTCTGTGTGATTGCGTGTCTGTGTGTCCGTGTGTGTGTCCGTGTGGTTGTGTGTCTGCGTGACTGCGTGTCCGTGTGTCTGTGTGTCTGTGTTTCTGTGTGTCTGTGTGTCGGTGTGTCTGTGTGTCTGTGTGTCTGTGTGTCTGTGTGTTTTTGTGTTGGTGTGTCTGTGTGTCTGTGTGTTGGTGTCTGTGTTCCGTGTGTCCGTGTGTCTGTGTGCCTGTGTGTCTGTGTGTTTGTGTGTCTGTGTGTCCGTGTGTCTGTGTGTATGTGTGTCTGTGTTTTTGTGTGTCTGTGTGTCTGTGTGTCTGTGTGTCTGTGTGTCTGTGTGTCTGGGTTTGTGTGTCTGTATGTCCGTGTGTCTTTTGTGTCCGTGTGTCCGTGTCTGTGTGTCTGCATGGCTGTGTGTTTGTGTGTCCGCGTGTTTGTGTGTCTGAGTATCTGCGTGTCTGGATGTCTGTGTGTCTGTGTGACTGGTTGGCTGTGTGTCTGTGTATCCTTGTGTCTGCGTGTCTGTGTGTCCGTGTGTCTGCGTGTCCGTCTGTCTGTGTGTCTGTGTGTCTGTCTGCCTGTGGATCTGTCTGTGTTGTCTTTCGGTGCGTCTGTGTGTGTGTGTCTGTCTGTCTGTGTGTCTGTGCGCGTGTATTTGCGTGTGTGTGTGTGTATGCGTGCGTGTGTGTGTGTGTGTGTCAGTGTGTGTGTGTGTGTGTGTGCGTGCGCGCGCGGCGCTGGCAGCCCCGTGCTGGCCCCCCCCCCGCCCTTCCCCTTTCTCGGGCGCTCCGCGAGGGCGGAGTGGTTGGAGTGGAGGGAGGGCCGGCCCCAAAATGGGGCGGTGCCTCCCCCCTCCGGAGCGCCGGAAGGGGGTGTGGTGGGTGGGTGGGGGGGGGGCTCTGTCTGCCAGTCAGTGTGTCTGTGTGTCTATGTGTCTGTGTGTCTATGTGTCTGTGTGTCTGTGTGTCCGTGTTTTTGTGCGTCTGTGTGTCAGTGTGTCAGTGTGTCAGTGTGTCTGTGTATTTGTTTGTCTGTGTGTCTGTGTGTCTGGTTGTCTGGGTGTCTGTGTGTCTGTGTGCCTGTGTGCCTTTGTGCCTGCGTGTCTATGTGTCCGTGTGTCTGCGTGTCTGTGTGTTGGTGTGTCTGCGTGTCTGCGTGTCTGGGTGTCTGCGTGTCTGTGTGTCCGTGTGTCTGTGTGTCTGTGTGTCTGTGTGTCTGTGAATCTGGTGCTCTGTGTGTCTGTGTGCTTGAGTGTCTGTGTGCCTGTGTGTCTGTGTATTTGTGTGTCTGTATGTCTGTGTGTCTGTGTGTCTACGTGTCTGTGTTTCTGTGTGTCTGTGTGTCTGTGTGTCTGTGTGTCTGTGTCTATGTGTCCGTGTGTCTGTGTGTCTGTGTGTCTTTGTGTCTGTGTGTCTGTGTGTCTGTGTGTCTGTGTGCCTGTGTCTGTGTGTCTGTGTGTCTGTGTGTCCGTGTGTTTGTGTCTGTATGGCCGTGTGTCTGTCTGTCTGTGTGTGTGTTGTCTGTGTGTCCGTGTGTCCGTGTGTCTGTGTGTCTGTGTGTCTGTGTCTGTGGGTCTCTGTGTTTGTGTGTCTGTGTGTGTGTCTGTCTGTCTGTGTGTCTGTCTGTCTGTGTGTCTGTGTGTCTGTGTGTCTGTGTGTCTGTGTGTCTGGTTGCCTGTGTGTCTGTGTGTCCGTGTGTCTTTGTGTCTGTGTGTCTGTGTGTCTGTGTGTCTGTATGCCTGTGTGTGTGTGTGTCTGTCTGTCTGTCTGTCTGTGTGTCTGTGTGTCTGTGTGTCTGTGTGTCTGTCTGTCTGTCTGTCTGTCTCTGTCTGTCTGTCTGTCTGTCTGTCTGTGTGTCTGTCTGTCTCTCTGTCTTTCTGTCGGTCTGTCTGTCTGTCTGTCTGTCTGTCTGTCTGTCTGTCTGTCTGTCTGTCTGTCTGTCTGTCTGTCTGTCTGTGCGCGTGTGTATGCGTGTGTGTGTGCGTGTGTGTGTCAGTGCGTGTGTGTGTGCGCGCGCGGCGCTCGCAACCCCGCGCTCCCCCTCCCCCTTCCTCCGGCGCCCCGCGAGGGCGGAGTGGTTTGAGTGGGGGGAGGGCCGGCCCCAAGATGGGGCGGTGCCTCCCCCCTCCGGAGCGCCGGGAGGGGGTCGGGGGGGGGCTCGTGCGTGTGTTTGTATGTGTTCGTTCGTGTGACGTGGGTGTGGTTGTAAGTGTGTTCGTTTGTGCGTGTGTGTGTGCGTTTGCTTGTGTGACTGTCTCTGTTCTCAGTGCGTCTTTTCTGTGGGTGTTCGCGATTGCGTTCGTGTGTCTGGTGCGTGTGTGTGTCTGGTGCGTGTGCGTGTGTGTGTGTGTGTGCGCGTGTGCCTGTGTGTTCGTGCGTGTGTGTGTGTGTGTGTGCTTTTCCGTTTGCGTGTGTTTCTGTTTGTATGAGTGGGTGCGCGTGTGTTTGGTATGTGTGCGTGTGTGTGTGTGTGTGCGTGCGTCTGTGTGTGTGTGTGTGGGTATGGGCGTGCGTGTGGAGTGCGCGCGCATGAATGGGCGCGCGTGGATGAGTATGCGCGCGCGTGTGGATGTGTGTTTGTGTCTGTGCTCGTGTGTGATTCTGTGTGCGTGCGTGCGCGTGCGTGTGCGCGCGCGCGCCCTCGGTGGCGCCGTGGTCCGCGCGCCCCCCCCCCTTTTTCTCTCTCTCTCTCTCTCTCCCCTGCCTCGGGCGCGCCGCGGGGGCGGAGTGGGTGGAGTGGGGGGAGGGCCTGCCCCGGAATGGCGCAGCGCCTCCCTCCTCCGGAGCGCCGGCGGAGAGGGCGGGGGGCGAGGCGCGCGTGGGCGGCTTGTGTGTAGGGGTGTGTGCGCCTGTGTGTATGTATGTATGTATGTATACATACATATATATATATGATTATGTGTGAACGCGTGCGTGCGTGCGTGTCTGTGTGTGCGTGAGTGTGTATGTGTGTGTGTGTGTGTGTTCGCATACTGTCCTACGCGTGGTTTCATGTTTCTCTGTATGTCTGTGTTTTTAGGTGTGTTGCGTGTCTGTTGTGTGTCTGTATTTGCTCGTTTGTGCTCGTGTGTGCGTGTGCTTGTATGTGTGAATGCATCTTCGCTACTCGGTTTCTCGACCTCGCGCCGAACACTTTCAGGGTCGGATGGGGACATAGGAAATACCTTGTTTGAAATGTTTAAGAAGATCATATCTGAAGCTCTCTGCTTTTTTTCCGAGCACTCTCGAGGGTGCGAGGAGCTCTACGAGGTCCCCGGCGGTAACCAGGTTGACGGTTTACCGCCGGCGCCAGTTTGACCATTCGTTAGAGCTCTAGTATTTTTTTCCGTAATATTCGATCTTATTCCCGCTCTCCATCTTAATCTCAGCTCGATCGGGCAACTTTAAAGGCCAAAAAGCACAGTGGCGGGAACGGCCGTTTCGAGTCATTTTGATATGCGCTGACGGTTTTCTGAACATAACTCGAGCTCTAGGGCAGCTACAGAGCTGGTAAGCACAGCTAACGCATGCAGAATGATCAGGCACGTTCGTCTGTTCAACCCAGAGGTCTGAACTCGGTCTGTCAGCCGAGCTAGGTCCGCAAACCTGTTTGTATTATTTGAGTGAACTTGATACGCGTTATCGGTATTTTCTACTCAACTCGAGCTGTAGAACAGCTACAGTGCTAGTAAGCACTCCTATCTCACTCAGAATGATCAGACGCGTTCGCCTGTTGAATCCACAGGTCTAAACTCGGTCTGCTAGCCGAGCTAGGTCTGCAAACCTATTCGTATTATTCAAGTCATCTTGATAGACGCTCTTGGTTTTCTGTACTTAATTCGAGCTGTAGGGCAGCTAGAAGGCTCACTGTGACAGACATGGATGGGAAATCATCAGTCGCGTTTGTCTATTGAAGCGAGAGCCCTCAACTCGGCCTGCTGCCCGAGCTAGGTTCGCGCCACTATTCGTATTGTCTGAATGTTCTTGAGAAGTGCTCTCAATTCTCTGCACTGAACTCGTGCTGGGGGAGGGCTACAGTGCCGCGGGTCACATATATCGATTTGCACACATCAGGCGCGTCTTTCGGTCGATCCCAGAGCTCGGAACTCGTCTGCTGCTCGAACTAGGTTCGCAAAACTATTATATTATTCGAGTCGATGCTGTCAGTTTTCTGCACTTAACTCGGGCTGTAGGGGGACTTTAGGGCTGGAAATCACATGAGTGGATTCGCAGACATCAGACGCGCCCGCCTGTCGTATTCAGAGGTCTGAACTCGGTTTGATACTCGAACTGGGTTGCGAAACTGTGTGTTTTTTTTGTTAGCGTTATCTTGAGAGGTCTCAAATCGCTTGGGCTTCAAAGATAGTCGTTCTTTGAAGTCTTTCCATACAGTATATATTGTCAGGAAGCTCTACGAGTCCCCCGGCGGTAAGAAGGTTGACGGTTTACCGCCGGCGCCCAGTAACTCGTAGAGCTTCCCTTAGCTAGTACCTCGTAGAGCTCTTCGACGAGATGAGCTAAGAGGAATTCGGGCGCAGGGTGGCTAGTTGGCCGACCCGACCAAAAGAGACAATGTGTTAATCTGGGGTCGGTTTTTGAAACTTTGTGCAAGATTTGACAATTCGTTTTCAGAAAACGGATTTTCCTCACATACAGTAAGCTATGGCGCACCTGCTGGTAAAATAACTCGTAGAGCTTCCCTTAGCTAGTTATAGCTGGAAGCTAAGAGTAATTCCGGCGCGTCCCAGAGCTAGTTGGCTCGAAAAATCTCGACGGAACTTTTGATGACTTTTGCTCGGTTGAAAATTTCGTTCTCGAAATTTGACCATTCGTTAGAGCTCTAGTATTTTTTCCCGTGATATTCGATCTTATTCCCGCTCTCCATCTTGATCTCAGCTCGATCGGTAACTTTGAAGGCCAAAAAGCACTCTGGCGGGATCGGCCGTTTCGAGTCATCTTGATATGCGCTGTCGGTTTTCTCAAGATAACTCGAGCTTCAGGACAACTACAGAGCTGGTCAGCACAGCTAATGCGTTCAGAATGATCAGGCGCGTTCGCCTGTTGAATCCAGAGGTCTGAACTCGGTCTGCTAGCCGAGCTAGGGTCGCAAACCTATTCGTATTATTCGAGTCATTGTAGCAGACGCTCTCGGTTTTTTGTACTTAACTCGATCTATAGGGCAGCCACAGGGCTCATACTAACAGAAATCGATTGAGACTTATGAGACGCGTTCGTCTGTTGCATCAAGAGCTCTGAAATCGGCCTCCTCTCCGAGCTAGGTTCGCAAACCTATTCGTATTGTTCGAGTCATCTTGAGAAGTGCTCTCGGTTTTCTGTACATAAATCGTGCTGGGGGAGGGCTATAGCTCTGCTGGTCACAGGAATCGATTTCGAGACATTAGGCGCGTCCGTTCGTCGAACCGATCGCTCGAAACTCAGTCTGCTGCTCGAACGAAATCTGCGAAACTGTTTTTGTTAGAGTCATCTTTGGAGGTTCATAAGCGAAAACTGGTTGTTCTCTGAAATTCGTTTCCACATTATATATTGTCAGGAAGCTCTACGAGTCCCCCGGCGGTAAGAAAGGTTGACGGTTTACCGCCGGCGCCCAGTTTTCAGGGCTCTAGGGGCAATATTACTGTCAAAAGACTTGCAGGAACCGACTTTGCCTGCAGTTGCAGTTTGGCAGGTGACGATGGTTGGCTTTACTTAACTCGAGCTGTCAGCAAGCTACAGACCTCTCACGCACACCAGTCGATGCAGAATGATCTGGCGCGTCACACTGGAAGCTCGAGAGTTCCTAGAAATGGCTGAGTCAGGAATTATGCTCGAAATACTGTCTCTATGTATGCGTGTTGCGAACGGTGTTTCGATGATAACTCGAGCTGAGTGCATGCTATGCATGCCAGGTACATTCCAATCGAAGTAGCGACATGCGAGACATCGAATGGGAGCCTCGAGAGTGCCCAAATTGATTAGAGTTTTCAAAATCAATGAAAATATCGATTTGTACAATTTTGTATTTTTTGTGTCGGATGATTTTTTTTCTAATTTATATCCATCTATGGGTGACCCAGAGAGTTCTGGTGCATTTTTGTCGACGCAGAATGGTCTCGCGCTCTCACTGAGAGCGCGAGACTTCATATGAATAGCTTCGCTGGGAGTGAGAACTTTGGTCCAGCCGGCCGAGGCGGACAATGTGACAACTTTTGGGTGGTTTTGCAATTTTTTTGAAAGATATTTGACAATTCATTTTGAAAAAGCAGATTTTTACTCCGAGCATTGAGATATAAACTTCGTTCCCTGATCAGCTCGGCCATCTAGAGTCATTTTCAGTACCAGTTCACTTGAAGGAACCGACTTCATGTTGACTCCGAAAAAATCTCAACTTGAAGTTTTTGTAGAAAAGCTCCCAAAAGCTCCCGCTTTGATGCTGAGCTTTCTCACGGATTCAAGGAGCTCTACAAGGTTCCCGGCGGTGACCAGGTTGACGGTTCACCGCCGGCGCCAGTTATAGCTGGAAGCTAAGAGAAACTCGTAGGCTTCCCTTAAGCTATTATAGCTGGAAAGCTTAAGAGTAAATTCCGGCGCGTCAGACCTCTTGATCGAACATTATAACTCCAATGGCAGCGGGTTGCTACTTTTGGTCGGTTGAAAATTTTGTTCTCGAAATTTGACAATTCGTTAGAGCTCTAGTATTTTTTCCCATGATATTCGATCTTATTCCCGCTCGCCATCTTGATCTCAGCTCGATCGGGTAACTTTGAAGGCCAAAAAGCAGGCAGGCGGGAACGACCGTTTCGAGTCATCTTGATAGGCGCTGTCGGTTTTCTCAAGATAACTCGAGCTCCAGGACACCTACAGAGCTGGTCAGCACAGCTAATGCGTTCAGAATGATCAGGCGCGTTCGCCTGTTGAATCCAGAGGTCTGAACTCGGTCTGCTAGCCGAGCTAGGGTCGCAAACCTATTCGTATTATTCGAGTCATTGTAGCAGACGCTCTCGGTTTTTCGTACTTAACTCGATCTATAGGGCAGCCACAGAGCTCATACTAACAGAAATCGATTGAGAATTATCAGGCGCGTTCGTCTGTTGCATCAAGAGCTCTGAAATCGGCCTTCTCCCCGAGCAAGATTCGCGAACCCATTCGTATTGTTCGAGTCATCTTGAGAAGTGCTCTCGGTTTTCTGTACATAAATCGTGCTGGGGGAGGGCTATAGCTCTGCTGGTCACAGGAATCGATTTCGAGACATCAGGAGCGTCCGTTCGTCGAACCGATCGCTCGAAACTCGGTCTGCTGCTCGAACGAAATCTGCGAAACTGTTGTATTATTTGAGTCATCCTGAGAGGTACTCTCGGTTTTCTGCACTTAACTCATACTGTATGGGCTGCAGAGCTGGTTATCACAGAAATCGATCGCAGACATCAGACACGTCCGCCTGTCGCATTCAGAGGTCTGAACTCGGTTTCATACTCGAGCTCGATTGGAAAACTATTTGTTTGTTTTGTTAGAGTCATCTTTGGAGGTTCATAATCGCTTGGGCTGAAAAACTGGTCGTTCTCTGAAATTCGTTTCCACATTATATATTGTCAGGAAGCTCTACGAGTCCCCCGGCGGTAAGAAAGGTTGACGGTTTACCGCCGGCGCCCAGTTTGGTGACTTTTGCTCGGTTGAAAATACCTCGTAGAGCTCTTCGGCATCGATGAGCTAGAGGAATTCCGGCGCGGGGTGGAGCTAGTTGGTCGACCCGGCCAGAAAGGACAAAGTGATAACTTTTGGGTGGTTTTGCGAAAATTTGAAAGATATTTGACCATTTATTTTGAAAAAGCAGATTTTTACGCCGAGCATTGGCATATGAACTCCTCTCTGACAGCAGCTCAGCTCTCTCGATGCAATTTTGCATGAGTTGACTTCCGGGAACTGAGCGAATATCAACATCGAAAAAATCGAATTTCAAGATTTTCGAAAAATCTTCATTTTTTGATTCTGTGTCGATTCTCTGCACCCTTACTAGTGAGAGGAGCTCTACGAGGTTCCCGGCGGTGACCAGGTTGACGGTTCACCGCCAGCGCCATTGGCAAGAAAAATCTCGACGGAACTTTTGGTGACTTTTGCTCGGTTGAAAATTTTGTTCTCGAAATTTGACAATTCGTTAGAGCTCTAGTATTTTTTCCCGTGATATTCGATCTTATTCCCGCTCGCCATCTTGATCTCAGCTCGATCGGTTAACTTTGAAGGCCAAAAAGCACAGTGGCGGGAACGGCCGTTTCGAGTCATCTTGATACGCGCTGACGGTTTTCTGAACATAACTCGAGCTCTAGGGCAGCTACAGAGCTGGTAAGCACACCTATTGCACTCAGAATCATCAGGCGCGTTCGCCTGTTGAACCCAGAGGTCTGAACTCGGTCTGTGAGACGAGCTAGGTCCGGAAACCTATTCGTATTATTCGAGTCAATTTGATACGCGTTGTCGGTATTTTCTACTTAACTCGAGCTGTAGGGCAGCTAAAGTGCTGGTAAGCACACCTATCGCACTCAGAATCATCAGGCGCGTTCGCCTGTTGAATCCAGAGGTCTGAACTCGGTCTGCTAGCCGAGCTAGGTCCGCAAACCTATTCGTATTATTCGAGTCAACTTGATACGCGTTGTCGGTATTTTCTACTTAACTCGAGCTGTAGGGCAGCTACAGTGCTGGTAAGCACACCTATCGCACTCATAATCATCAGGCGCGTTCGCCTGTTGAATCCATAGGTCTGAACTCGGTCTGCTAGCCGAGCTAGGTCCGCAAACCTATTCGTATTATTCGAGTCATCTTCACAAACGCTCTCGGTTTTCTGTACTCAACTCGAGCTGTAGGGCAGCTACAGAGCCTGTAGTTACAGAAATCGATTGATAATTATCAGGCGCGTGTGTCTGTTGTATCGAGAGCTCTGAACTCGGCCTGCTGCCCGAGCTAGGTTCGCAAAACTATTCGTATTGTCCGAATCATCGTAAACAGTGCTCTCATTTTCCTGCACTCAACTCGTGCTGGGGGAGGGCTACAGTGCTGTGGGTCATTGAAATCGATTTGCACACATCAGACGCGTTCGTTGGTCGATTCGAGAGCTCTGAACTTGGTCTGCTGCTCGAAACAGGTCCGCGAAACTATTCTATTATTCGAGTCACCCTGAGAGATGCTCTCGGTTTTCTGCACTTAACTCAGGCTGCAGGGGGGCTGCAGGGCTGGTAATCACATGAGTCGATTCGCAGACATCAGACGCGTCCGCCTGTCGCATTGAGAGGTCTGAACTCGGTCTGATACTCACTGGGTTGCGAAACTGTTTGTTCTTTTGTTAGAGTCATCTCGAGAGGTCTGAAATTGCTTGGGCTGAAAACTAGTCGTTTTCTGGATTTTTTCCCACACTATATACTGTCAGGAAGCTCTACGAGTCCCCCGGCGGTAAGAAAGGTTGACGGTTTACCGCCGGCGCCCAGTAATACCTCATAGAGCTCTTCGGCATCGATGAGCTAGAGGAATTCCGGCGCGGGGTGGAGCTAGTCGGCCCACCCGGCCAGAAAGGACAAAGTGATAACTTTTGGGTGGTTTTGCAATTTTTTGAAAGATATTTGACAATTCATTTTGAGAAAGCAGATTTTTCGCACCTGTAAACTACTATGACGGCCTCTCTGTCTTAGTATGAGCTCCGTAGGCGCAATCTTACTATCAAAACACTTGGAGGAACCATCTTCACGTCGACGCGAAAAAATCAAATTTCCCCGTTTTCGAGAAATTCTTCCAGGAGCTCTCTCTTTCGAATCTGAAGAATCTTAGGCGTGGGAAGCTCATACGAGTTCTCCAGGCTGTGACTAGGTTGACGGTCACCGCCGGCCCAGTTCCGGAGCGCTGGAGAGCTAGTTGGCAAGAAAAATCTCGACGGACCTTTTGGTGACTTTTGGTCGGTTGAAAATTTTGTTCTCGAAATTTGACATTTCGTTTGAGCTCTAGTATTTTTTCCCGTGATATTTGATCTTATTCCCGCTCGCCATCTTGATCTCAGCTCGATCGGGTAACTTTGAAGGCCAAAAAGCAGGCAGGCGGGACCGGCCGGTTCGAGTCATCTTGATGCGCGCTGTCGGTTTTCTCAAGATAACTCGAGCTTCAGGAGCACTACAGAGCTGGTCAGCACAGCTTATGCATTCAGAATGATCAGGCGCGTTCGCCTGTTGAATCCAGAGGTCTGAACTCGGTCTGCTAGTCGAGCTAGGACCGCAAACCTATTCGTATTATTCGAGTCGACTTGATACGTGTTGTCGGTATTTTCTACTTAACTCGAGTTCCAGGGCAGCTACAGTGCTGGTAAGCACAGCTATCGCACTCAGAATCATCAGGCGCGTTCGCCTGTTGAACCCATAGGTCTGAACTCGGTCTGCTAGCCGAGCTAGGTCCGCAAATCTATTCCTATTATTCGAGTCAACTTGATACGCGTTGTCGGGTTTCTCGACTCAAATCGAGCTGTAGGGCAGCTACAGTGCTGGTCAGCACACCTATCGCACTCAGAATCATTACGCGCGTTCGCCTGTTGAATCCAGAGGTCTGAACTCGGTCTGCTAGCCGAGCTAGGTCCGCAAACCTATTCGTATTATTCGAGTAATCTTGACAGACGCTCTTGATTTTCTGTACTTAACTCGAGCTTTAGGGCAGCTACAGGGCTCATTGTCACAGACATCGATGGGAAATCATCAGTCGCGTTCGTCTACTGAACCGAGAGCTCTGAACTCGGTCTGCTCCCCGAGCTAGGTTCGCGAAACTATTCGTATTGTCCGAGTTATCTTGAGAAGTGCTCTCGGTTTTCTGCACTTAACTCGTGTTTGGGGCCGGCTACAGTGCTGCGGGTCACAGATATCGAGTTGAACACACCAGGCGCGTTTCTCGGTCGATTCCAGAGCTCGGAACTCGGTCTGCTGCTCGAACTAGGTCCGCAAAACTATTCTATTATTCGAGTCGATACTGTCGGTTTTCTGCACTTAACTCGGGCTGTAGGGGGGCTGCAGGGCTGGGAATCACATGAGTGGATTCGCAGACATCATCTGCGGCCGCCTGTCGCATTCAGAGGTCTGAATCGGTTTGATACTCGAACTGGGTTGCGAAACCGGCTGGTTTTTGTTAGCGTTATCTTGAGAGGTCTGAAATCGCTTGGGCTGAAAAACTAGTCGTTCTTTGGAGTTTTCCCCACACTTTATATTTTCAGGAAGCTCTACGAGTCCCCCGGCGGTAAGAAAGGTTGACGGTTTACCGCCGGCGCCCAGTTGGCAAGAAAAATCTCGACGGAACTGTTCACGACGTTTGCTCGGTTGAAAATTTGGTTCTCGAAATTTGACCATTCGTTAGAGCTCTAGTATTTTTTTCCCGTGATATTCGATCTTATTCCCGCTCGCCATCTTGATCTCAGCTCGATCGGGTAACTTTGAAGGCCAAAAAGCACTCTGGCGGGAACGCCCGTTTCGAGTCATCTTGATACGCGCTGTCGGTTTTCTGAACATAACTCGAGCTCCAGGGCAGCTACAGAGCTGGTAAGCACAGCTAATGCATGCAGAATGATCAGGCGCGATCGCCTGTTGAACTCAGAGGTCTGAACTCGTTCTGTGAGCCGAGCTAGGGTCGCAAACCTGTTTGTATTATTCGAGTCAACTTGACAGAAACTCTCGGTTTTCTGGTCTTAACTCGAGCTGTAAAACAGCTACAGAGCTGGCAAGCACACCTATCGCAGTCAGAACCATTAGGCGCGTTCGCCTGTTAAATCTAGAGGTCTGAACTCGGTCTGCTCGCCGAGCTAGGTCCGCAAACCTATTCGTATTATTTGGGTCATCTTGATAGGCGCCCTCGGTTTTCTGTACCTAACTCGAGCCGTAGGGCAGCTACAGAGCTCGTAGTCACAGAAATCTATTGGAAATCACCAGGCGCCTTTGTTCGTTGACTCGAGAGCACTGAACTTGGCCTGCTGCCCGAGCTAGGTGCAAAACTATTCGTATTGTTCGAGTCATCCTGAGAAGTGCTGTCGGTATTGCTAGGAAGGCTACAGTGCTCCTGGACAGCAATCGATTTAGAGACATCATCCGTCTGCAGAAACCAGAGCTCGGAACTTGTCTGCTGCCCGAATTAGGTCTGCAAAACTACTGTAATTGGAGTCATCCTGAGAGGTGCTGTCAGTTTTCTGCACTTAACTCGGGCTGTAGGGGGCTGCAGGGCTGGTAATGATAGTAGTCGACTCGCAGACAAGACGCGCCCGCCTGTCGCATTGAGAGGAAATAAAATATTTAATATGAGTCGGAATGTTGCTAGGTCCTCCGTGTTATCAACTTCAGTCGAGCTGGAAGCTCTACGAGTCTCCCGGCGGTAACCAAGGTTGACGGTTTACCGCCGGCGTCCAGTAATTCCGGGGAGCTGGAGAGCTAGTTGGCAAGAAAAATCTCGACGGACCTTTTGGTGACTTTTGGTCGGTTGAAAATTTTGTTCTCGAAATTTGACCATTCGTTAGAGCTCTAGTATTTTTTCCCATGATATTCGATCTTATTCCCGCTCGCCATCTTGAACTCAGCTCGATCGGGTAACTTTGAAGGCCAAAAAGCAGGGGGGCGGGAACGGCCGTTTCGAGTCATCTTGATACGCGCTGTCGGTATTTTCAACTTAACTCGAGCTGTAGGGCAGCTACAGTGTTGGTAAGTACACGTATCGCTCTCAGAATGATCAGGCGCGTTCGCCTGTTGAATCCAGAGGTCTGAACTCGGTCTGCTACCCGAGCTAGGTCCGCAAACCTATTCCTAATATTCGAGTGAACTTCATATGCGTGGTTAGTATTTTCTGCTTAACTCGAGTTCTAGGGCAGCTAGAGTGCTGGTCAGTACACCTATCGCACTCAGAATCATCAGGCGCGGTCGCCTGTCGAATCCATAGGTCTAAACTCGGTCTGCTAGCCGGTCTAGGTCCGCAAAACTATTCGTATTATTCGAGTCATCTTGACAAACGCTCTCGGTAATCCCGAGAGGTACTCTCGGTTTTCTGCTCTTAACTCAGGCTGTATGGGTGGCTGCAGAGCTGGTAATCACAGGAATCGATCCGCAGACATCAGACGCGTTCGCCTGTCGCATTCAGAGGTCTGAACTCGGTTTCATGCTCGAGCTCGATTGGAAAACTGTTCGTTTGTTTTGTTAGAGTCATCTTGAGAGGTCTATAATCGCTTGGGCTGAAAAACTAGTCGTTCTCCGAAATTTTTTTCCACATTATATATTGTCAGGAAGCTCTACGAGTCCCCCGGCGGTAAGAAAGGTTGACGGTTTACCGCCGGCGCCCAGGAACTCGTAGAGCTTCCCTTAGCAAGTTACTGCTGGAAGCTTAAGAGTAATTCCGGGGAGCTGGAGAGCTAGTTGGCAAGAAAAATCTCGACGGACCTTTTGCTGACTTTTGGTCGGTTGAAAATTTTGTTCTCGAAATTTGAACATTCGTTAGAGCTCTAGTATTTTTTCCATGATATTCGATCTTATTCCCGCTCGCCATCTTGATCTCAGCTCGATCGGGTAACTTTGAAGGCCAAAAAGCAGGCAGGCGGGAACGGCCGTTTCGAGTCATCTTGATAGGCGCTGTCGGTTTTCTCAAGATAACTCGAGCTTCAGGACACCTACAGAGCTGGTCAGCACAGCTAATGCGTTCAGAATGATCATGCGCGTTCGCCTGTTGAATCCAGAGGTCTGAACTCGGTCTGCTAGCCGAGCTAGGGTCGCAAACCTATTCGTATTATTCGAGTCATTGTAGCAGACGCTCTCGGTTTTTCGTACTTAACTCGATCTGTAGGCAGCCACAGAGCTCATAATCACAGAAATCGATTGAGAATCATTAGGCGCGTTCGTCTGTTGAATCAAGACTACTGAGCTTCGGCCTGCTACCTGAGCTAGGTTCGCGAACCTATTGGTATTGTTCGAGTCATCTTGAGAATTGCTCTCGGTTTTCTGTACTTGAATCGTGCTGGGGGAGGGCTACAGTGCAGCTGGTCACAGGAATCGATTTCGAGACATCAGGCGCGTCCGTTCGTCGAACCGAGAGCTCAGGACTCGGTCTGCTGCTCGAACGAGATCCGCGAAACTGTTGTAAAACTGTTGTTATTGTTCGAGTCATCCTAAAATCTACTCTCGGTTTTCTGCCACTTAACTCTCGCTGTATGGGGGGCTGCAGAGCTGGTAATCAACAGGAATCGATCCGCAGACTCAGACGCGTCCGCTTTTTGTTTTTTGTTTTGTCCCTTGCATTCAGAAGGTCTGAACTCGGTTTCATACTCCTAGCTCGATTGGAGACTGTTCGTTTGTTTTGTTAGAGTCATCTTGGAGGTCTATAATCGCTTGGGCTGGAAAACTGTCGTTCTTGAAATTCTTTTCAGAAAAACCATTATCTATTGTCAGGAGCTCTACGAGTCCCCCGGCGGTAAGAAAGGTGACGGTTTACCGCCGCGCCCATAACTCGTAGAGCTTCCCTTAAGCTTAGTTATACTCAAGCTAAGAGTAATTCGGCGCGCCCACAGCTAGTTGGCTCGAAAATCTCGACGGAACTTTTGACAACTTTTGCTCGGTTGAAAATTTCGTTCTCGAAATTTGACCATTCGTTAGAGCTCTAGTATTTTTTCCCGTGATATTCGATCTATTCCCGCTCGCCATCTTGATCTCAGCTCGATCGGGTAACTTTGAAGGCCAAAAAGCACTCTGGCGGGAACGGCCGTTTCGAGTCATCTTGATACGCGCTGTCGTTTTTCGAACATAACTCGAGCTCTAGGGCAGCTACAGAGCTGGTAAGCACAGCTAATAATGCCATGCAGAAGGGGGGGTCGGGTGATCGGCAGCGTTCGCCTGTTTTGACCCCAGAGGCCTGAAACTCCGAGGATCTGCTACAGAGCTAGGTCCGCAAACCTATTCGTATTATAAACTCGTATAGCTTTACCTTACATTTAATAGCTGGAAGCTAAGAGTATTCGGCGCGACCCAAGCTAGTTTGGCTCGAAAAATCTCGACGGAACTTTTGACAACCTTTGCTCGGTTGAAAATTTCGTTCTCGAAATTTGAACATTCGTTAGAGCTCTAGTATATTTTCCCGTGATATTCGATCTTATTCCCGCTCGCCATCTTGATCTCAGCTCGATCGGGTAACTTTGAAGGCCAAAAAGCAGGGGGGCGGGAACGGCCGTTTCGAGTCATCTTCATGCGCGCTGTCGGTTTTCTGAACATAACTCGAGCTGTAGGGCAGCTACAGAGCTGGTAAGCACCGCTAATGCATGCCGAATGCTCAGGCGCGCGTTCGCCTGTTGAACCCAGAGGTTCTAACTCGGTTCTGTCACCGAGAGCTAGTCAGAAACCCTGTTTGTATTATTCGAGTCAAGTTGATCACGTTGTCGTATTTTCGACTTACTCGAGCTCTAGGGCAGCTACAGTATCTGGTAAGCACTCGTATCCCCTATCCCACTCAGAATGATCAGGCGCGTTCGCCTGTTGAATCCAGAGGTCTGAACTCGGTCTGCTAGCCGAGCTAGGGTCGCAAACCTCTTCGTATTATTCGAGTCATTGTAGCAGACGCTCTCGGTTTTTCGTACTTAACTCGATCTGTAGGGCAGCCACAGAGCTGATAATCACAGAAATCGATTGAGAATCATCAGGCGCGTCCGTCTGTTGAATCAAGAGCTCTGAACTCATCTGCTATCCGAGCTAGTCCGCAAAACCTATTCGTAATTATTCCGAGTCAACTTGATGACGCGTTTGTCGGTATTTTCTATTCAACTCGAGCTTTTTAGGGCAGCTACAGTGCTGGAACACACCTACTCGCAAACTCCAGAATCATCAGGCGCACTTTCGGCTGTTGAATCGAGAGCTGAACTCGGCTGCTGCTCGAATCCAGATCACGAAACTGTTCGTATTCTTCCGTCATCTTGAGAGCTGCTGTCGGCGTTCTGCACTCAATTCGGGATGTAGGGAGGCTACAGGGCGGGTAATCAATGGGATCGATTCGGAGACATCAGACGCGCCCGTCTGTCGCATTCAGAGGTCTGAACTCAGTCTGAAACTCGAGTTCGGCTCAAAAACTATTCGTTCTCTGCAATTTTTTCGACAGTTATATGTGTCCAGGAGCTCTCGGTCCCCCGGCGGTACAAAGGTTGACGGTTTAACCGCCGGCGCCCAGTTGGCCCAGCCGGCCAGAAAGGACAATGTGACAACTTTTGGGTGGTTTTGCGATTTTTTGAAGATATTTGACCATTTATTTTGAGAAAGCAGATTTTTACGCCGAGTATTGGCATATAAACTTCCCTCTAACAGCAGCTAAGCTCTCTCGATGCATTTTTACAGGAGCTGACTTCCAGGAACTAAGCGAATATGAAAATCGAAAAAATCGAACTTCAAGATTTTTTAAAAATCTGATTTTTTGACTCTGGTGTCCGATTCTTCTGCACTCTTACCAGTAGAGAAGCTCTACGAGGGTTCCCTCGGTGACCCCAGGTTGACGGTTCACCGCCGGCGCCAAGTTCCGGGGCGCTGGAGAGCTAGTTGGCAAGAAAAATCTCGTCGGACATTTTGGGGACTTTTGGTCGATTCAAAATTTTGTTCTCGACATTCAACTATTCGTTAGAGCTCTAGTATTTTTTCCCGTGCTATTCGATCTTATTCCCGCTCGCCGTCTTGATCTCAGCTCGATCGGGTACCTTTTACTGCCAAAAAGCAGGCAGGCGGGATCGCCCGTTTCGGGTCATCTTGTCACGCGGTGATGGTTTTCTGCAGATAACTCGAGCTTGAGGACAGCTACAGAGCTGGTAAGCACAGCTAATTGATTCAGAATGATCAGGCGCGTTCGACTGTTGAACCCAGAGGTCTGAACTCGGTCTGCTAGCCGAGCTAGGTCCGCAAACCTATTCGTATTATTCGAGTCCACTTGATACGCGTTGTCGGTATTTTCTACTTAACTCGAGCTGTAGGGCAGCTACAGTGCTGGTAAGCACTCGTATCGCACTCAGAATGATCAGACGCGTTCGCCTGTTGAATCCATAGGTCTGAACTCGGTCTGCTAGCCGAGCTAGGTCCACAAACCTATTCGTACTATTCGAGTCCACTTGATACGCGTTGTCGGTATTTTGTATTTAACTCGAGCTGTAGGGCAGCTACAGTGCTGGCAAGCACACCTATCGCACTCAGAATAATCAGGCGCATTCGCTTGTTCAATCCAGAGCTCTGAACTCGGTCTGCTAGCCGAGCTAGGTCTGCAAACCTATTAGTATTATTCGGGTCAACTTGATACGCGTTGTCGCTATTTTCTACTTAACTCGAGCTGTAGGGCAGCTACAGTGCTGGTAAGCTCAGCTATCGCACTCAGAATAATCAGGCGCGTTCGCCTGTTGGATCCAGAGCTCTGAACTTTGTCTGCTGCGCGATCTAGAATCACGAAACTGTTCGTATTCTTCCAGTCATCTTGAGATCTACTGTCGGCGTTCTGCACTTAGCTCGGGCTGTAGGGGGGCTGCAGGGCGGGTAATCACAGGGATCGATTCGGAGACATCAGACGCCTCTGTCTGCTGCATTCAGAGGTCCGAACTCGGTCTGATACTCGAGTTGGGCTCAAAAACTATTCGTTCTCTGCAATTCTCTTCGAGATTATATGTTATCAGGAAGCTCTACGAGTCCCCCGGCTCAAGTAACGTGTCGGCTCAAGTAACGTGTACACACATACTTGTCCCCGATACCGTACCTCGGGCTTAGACTGGCCGATCGCGGAAGTTGCTGGCGCGAGCTGGCGGCGGAAGCGTGACGAGCCTGGGACGCCCGGGGTTTCTCTTCACTGCCTCGAGTGGTGCTCGCAAGTCTTGGTTCTTTCAGATCTGCCTTGAGTGGATTGCATTTTGATCAATTTGCTGTGTATCATTGTTGTGATATCTCAGGTGTTCTCACACATCTCCCCTCAGTGGTTCGCCATATACCTACCTTTCGTGATCTTGTTTGTGCCAGATGCCTCATGTGCGGAGTCTCGCATCCAGGTGTAGACGTCGGGCTCGGGCTTGCCAACTTCGCTGGGTTCGACAGGATTGTCCTCTTCCGTTGGTGCTCGATGGCCTAGTCGCCCGTGACACGGTATTGCATGAAGAGTTGGATACTAAGGCTAATGAGCGTGACACGGTATTGCATGAAGAGTTGGACTAAGGCTATTGAGTTGTTGACTGCATTACTCCATCCCTCCGATAGCTGCGCAATAGTTGATTCAGTTGTAGCTCCCGACACGTCTCCTTCTAGGAGTGTTCGGGTCGAGGATTGTGTTCCAGAGGTCCGCTACGCGTCTTCAATGGAGGATGGGACCCAGGTTGACTGCCCAAGGAAGCTTTCAGTTCGTACGTGAGTTGCTTCAGTTTCAGTCCATGGAAGTGGAATCGTTGCCAGTGGTATGGAGTCGAGGGCGCTTGGATGGTGGAAATCTCGACAGAGTATTGCTGGGGAGTGGCTCGGTACTGCATCTGTCTCGCGTTCGCTTTCTTCCCCATCGCGTGATGTTCGGAGTTCTTCTTATGGGAGTGATGATGATGTTCCTGCGGTCCGCTACACACCTTCATATGACCCTATCGCCGAAAATGAGCGTGAAGTGTACGATTCAAGTTCTGATGATGTCGACGCCATGGACGATTGGCAAATTGGCGTGAGATACGCGGCTGAGATCAATGACGTTTTGGCTCATATCGAGGTCTCTGTGGAAGTTCTAGGTAATGATGTTCTTCGGGATAAACATCTTGCCACTCAGCTGGAGATAGATAAGACTGGTGAATATCTTGCCATTGGAACTCGAGGTTTGGAAGCTCACGATCTGCTGGATGAGCTTTATAGGCTGCATAAGGCGAAGGATGATCGTTGGCATGGGTTTATTTCACGGCTAAGGGATGATGAATTCTTGACAAAGGCCGAGCGGCAAAACTGCGTGAGTAATCTGTTGATGGTCCATGATTTGAAGTTGGAAGACATTCGGGAACACATTAAGACAGGGACGGAGTTTGAATATGGACGCGAGAAAGAAATAGAGGAATTGAGCTTGTGTATGGATGCGTGGAAAGATTTTCTTATGAGTATGTCTGGCTCCTTCTAGTCCCCTCCATTGTGTGATAACTTGTCATGTCTTGAACTTGGTCTTGGGCGTGCCGTGTTTCGTTGAGTGGTCTCCCCTTCGTGTCACAACGCGACGCCCGCGGATCCTTTCAGAGTGTATGACAGTGTTTTGAATTCTCTGCAGTTTCAGAATATACAACAGTTTCCTCCCTACATCCCGAACGCCGAGAGCAATAGGGTAATCATGTATACACATTCTACCCTATCGATTGTGCGTTCTCACAGGTTGTTCTATGGATGACACAAACTTGATATTTGCAGTTTCTTCTCTCAATGCCAGCTCCTACGGTTCTCAATGCCAGCGCCTATGATTCGTCTCAATGCCAGCTCCTACGATTCTTCTTAATGCCTGCTCCTACGGTTCTTCTCATTGCCTGCTCCTACGATTCTGCATATATTGTGTTTCTGCGTTTGTATTTGTATTTCATGAATGTGATTGGTTATTCAGTACAGCTTCGCTGATATTAGCAGCTTCGCTGCCTCTGAGTTCCCTTGAGATCATGTTTTATAAGTGCTTCCGCACACACGTTTGGTGTGTCCGTCGACGCCTGACCTTGTGCTTGCTCGTGGCCCTAGGGCCAGTCCGAGCCTCGCAAAGCCGCAAAGCAAAAACAAAGGTTGACGGTTTACCGCCGGCGCCCAGTTGGCAAGAAAAATCTCGACGGAACTTTTCACGACTTTTGCTCAGTTGAAAATTATGTTATCGAAATTTGACAATTCGTTAGAGCTCTAGTATTTTTTCCCGTGATATTCGATCTTATTCCCGCTCGCCATCTTAATCTCAGCTCGATCGGGGAATTTTGAAGGCCAAAAAGCACACTGGCGGGATCGGCCGTTTCGAGTCATCTTGATACGTGTTGTCGGTATTTTGCACTTAACTCGAGCTGCAGATCAGCTACAGAGCCGGTAAGCACAGCTTATGCATGCAGAATGATCAGGCGCGTTCGCCTGTTGAACCCAGAGGTCTGAACTCGGTCTGTGAGCCGAGCTAGGTCCGGAAACCTGTTCGTATTATTCGAGTCATCTTGACAGAAACTCTCGGTTTTCTGGTTTTAACTCGAGCTGTAAGACAGCTACAGAGCTGGCAAGCACATCTATCGCAGTCAGAATCATTAGGCGCGTTCGTCTGTTAAATCTAGAGGTCTGAACTCGGTCTGCTAGCCGAGCTTGGTACGAAAACCTATTCGTATTTGAACCATCTTGATAGGCGCCCTCGGTTTTCTGTACTTAACTCCAGCCGTAGGGCAGCTACAGAGCTCGTAGTCACAGAAATCTATTGGAAATCACCAGGCGCCTTTGTTCGTTGACTCTAGAGCACTCAACTTGGCCTGCTGCCCGCACTAGATTCGCAAAACTATTCGTATTCTTCGTGTTATCCTGAGAAGTGCTGTCGTTATTTCGTGCTTGGGGGAGGCTACAGTGCTGCTGGGGACAGCAACTCGGGCTGTAGGGGGGCTGCAGGGCTGGTAATGATAGAAATCGACTCGCAGACATCAGACGCGTCCGCCTGTCGCATTGAGAGGACACAAAATATAACTATGAGTCGGAATGTTGGTAGGTCCTCGGTGTTCTCAACTTCGTCGAGCTGCAAGCTCAACGAGTCTCCCGGCGGTCACCAAGGTTGACGGTTTACCGCCGGCGTCCAGTCCGGAGCGCTGGAGAGCTAGTTGGCAAGAAAAATCTCGACGGACCTTTTGGTGACTTTTGGTCGGTTGAAAAATTTGTTCTCGAAATTCAACAATTCGTTTGAGCTCTAGTATTTTTTCCCGTGTCGATCTTATTACCTCGTAGAGCTCTTCGACATCGATGAGCTAGAGGAATTCCGGCGCGGGGTGGAGCTAGTTGGTCGACCCGGCCAGAAAGGACAAAGTGATAACTTTGGGGTGGTTTTGCAATTTTTTGAAAGATATTTGACAATTCAATTTGAGAATGCAGATTTTTGCGCGTCGCATTGGCATATAAAATTCTCTCTGACAGCAGCTCAGCTCTGCTGATGCATTTTTGCAGGAGTTGACTTCCGGGAACCAGGCGAATATGAACATTGGAAAAAATCAAAAATTACTATTTTCGAAAAATCTCTATTTTTTGAGTTTATGTCGATTCTCAGCAATCTTACCAGTGGAAGGAGCTCTGCGAGGTTCCCGGCGGTGACCAGGTTGACGGTTCACCGCCGGCGCCAGTCCCGCTCGCGATCTTGATCTCAGCTCGATCGGGTACCTTTTACTGCCAAAAAGCGTCCCGGCGGGATCGGCTGTTTCGAGTCATCTTGATACGCGTTATCGGTATTTTCTACTTAACTCGAGCTGTAGGGCAGCGTAGAGCTCCCCTTAGCAAGTTATTGCTGGAAGCTTGAGAGTAATTCCGGAGCGCTGGAGAGCTAGTTGGCAAGACAAATTTCGACGGACCTTTTGGTGACTTTGGGTCGGTTGAAAAATTTGTTCTCGAAATTCAACAATTCGTTGAGCTCTAGTATTTTTTCCGTGATATTCGATCTTATTACCGCTCGCCATCTTGATCTCAGCTCGATCGGGTACCTTTTACTGCCAAAAAGCGTCCCGGCGGGATCGGCTGTTTCGAGTCATCTTGATGCGCGTTGTCGGTATTTTCTACTTAACTCGAGCTGTAGGGCAGCTACAGTGCTGGTAAGCAACCCTATCGCACTCAGAATCATCAGGCGCGTTCGCCTGTTCAATCTATAAGTCTGAACTCGGTCTGCTAGCCGAGCTAGGTCCACCAACCTATTCGTATTATTCGAGTGAACTTGATATGCGTTATCGGTATTTTCTACTTAACTCGAGCTGTAGAGCAGCTACAGTGCTGGAAAGCACACCTATCCGGTGGGACGACGAAATGTTGCAAGTTGCTCCTGGCCGCGCACGGCCGCGCCGACATTGCGACGCCACCTCGACAAAACGCCCCCGCCCCCTAAATTTCAATGTTGGCATCGGGCGAGAACCCCAAGTCCGGGAGGACAGAATAATGCAAGTCAACATTGAAATACGGGGGAAGGGGAGCTCCTCGGATATCGATGGAATATGATCAAAATTGTCATCTTGTTTCTCGGAACGATCATATAACTTGCGATATTTTGTCCGCCCACTGTCGCACTCAGAATTATCAGGCGCGTTCGCCCGTTGAATCCATAAATCTGAACTCGGTCTGCTAGCCGAGCTAGGCCTGCAAACCTATTCGTATTATTCGAGACAACTTGATACGCGTGGTGGGTATGTTGTACTTAATTCGAGCTGCAGGGCAGCTACAGAGCTGGTAAGCCCATCCATCGCATTCAGAATCATCAGGCGCGTTCGCCTCTTCTGAACTCGGTCTGCTAGCCGAGCTAGATCCGGAAATCTATTCGTATTATTCGAGGCATCTTGAGAAACGCTCTCGGTTTTCTGTACTTAACTCGAGCTGTAGGGCAGCTACAGAGCCTATAGTCACAGAAATCAATTGGAATTATCGGGCGCGTTTCTCTATTGTATCAAGAGCTCTGAACTCGGCCTGCTGCCCGAGCTAGGTTCGCGAAACTATTTGTAGTGTCGGAATCATCGTGAAAAGTGCTCTCAATTTTCTGCACTCAACTCGTGCTGGGGGAGGGCTACAGTGCTGCGCATCATAGAAATCGATTTGCACACATCAGGCGCGTTCGTTGGTCGATTCGAGAGCTCAGAACTTGGTCTGCTGCTCGAAACTCCGCGAAACTATTGTATTATTGGAGTCATCCTGATAGATGCTGTCGGGGCTGGTAATCACATGTGTCGATTCGCAGACATCAGACGCGTCCGCCTGTCGCATTGAGAGGTTTGAACTCGGTCTGATACTCGAACTGGGTTGCGAAACTGTTTGTTTTTTTGTTAGAGTCATCTTGAGAGGTCTGAAATCGCTTCGGCTGGAAACTAGTCGTTCTCTCGATTTTTTCCCGCACTATATACTGTCAGGAAACTCTACGAGTCCCAGGCGGCAAGAAAGATTGACGGTTTACCGCCGGCGCCCAGTTACTCTCCAGGTTTTGGACGCTACCAATCGTCGACCAGGTTACCGCCGGAAGCCTTGTAGAGCTCTTCTCTGCACGACGCTTCTTGGAACACATGGGGGAGCTCTCTTACGGACGGAGAGGTCGATGGTTGGTGTAAGAGGTTGCATTTCGCGCCGAAGAAGCTGCCTAGCCAGGCGGTGATGAAGCGCGAGGCGGTGGAGGCGGAGCGCGCCCGCGCCAGGAAGCGCGCGCGGGCGGCCCAGTGCGCGGCGAGGGGGGAGAACGGATTCGCTGAGTTCCGTGGTCTGCTGCTGGAGGACGAGTGCTTCCAGCAGACAACTGCGAAGCGAGCGTGCAGCTGGACCAGCGACACGCTCTGGAGCCGTGGTACCAGCGCGCGGGGCCCGACGGGAGCAGGCTGGCGCCCTGGCCGCGGCGCGTCTTCGGTATCCGAATGCGTGGGCCGGCCCTGGCCGTGCGTTCTTCTCCGAGGCCGTGGAGTCGGGTTTCGACGCCGACACGTTCCCCCAGGGGCGGCGCGGCTACTAACGGGCGAGCCGGGCGACGTGCCCGCGGAGCTCTGGCTGTTGCGGGCCTGGTGCCGCGCGCGCGGCGGCGTCGCTCGCAAGGGCGACGCCCTGGCCGCGCGCTTGCAGCAGCTCGAGGGCGACCGCGACATTATGTACAGGGTGGAGGCCGCCGAGGGCGCGCGGCGGTCCCCGAGTGGCGACCTGAAGCCGCCCGTGTACTTGGCGGACCTGAAGCCGCAGGCGATCCCCGAGTGTCCCGTCTGGCAGCAGCTCCTCAAGCTGAAGCCTCAGGCGGCGCGGCAGGTGGCGGCTTTCGTGCGCCGGGAGCGGGCGGGCGTGGGCTTGACGTGGAACCTCGCCGCGGGGCACTGGGACCTGGACCAGCAGCGCCTGCTCGCCGCGCTCGACAGGGATCCCGCGTTGCTCGCCGGGGTGGAGAAGGACGCGGCGCTTACAGACCCGGACAGGCGCGCTCTGATTGCCCTCGACGATTTCCGTGCCCGTCACGGCGGTGTCTGGCCGGACGCGTTCGCCGATCGGCGCGGGGGGCCCGATTTCAAGGAAGCGAAGCTCGCGCGGGGTGTTGCAAGTGCGGCGCAGAAGTATTCGCAGGAATTCGTACGCATCTGGTTGGACCGGACATGCAGCGAATGGCTGCGGCTGGCGGGGTGCGGGGATGAGGTGGTGGGAGGAGGGGCCGGCGGCGACGACTCTTCCGGGGGCGGCGGCGGCGGCGGCGGCGGGTCTTCTTCGGGCAGCGGTGCAAACGGTGGACCAGCGTCGGGGTCGGGCTCTGGTGCGCAGGGGCCGGGCGACGGTGGCGCGGGCGGCGACGGCGACGGGCGCGCGGGCGGGGGCGCTGGTCGGCTGCTCGGCAGCGGGCCCAAGAGGCGAGCTCCCGAGGGCCCAGGGCCGCGGACTCGCGGCGCGGCGAGAAGGGACCAGGAGCGGTTGCAGCAGGAGCGGCTGCGGAAGGAAGAGGAGGAGCGTCTCGCAGGGAAGACAGTGAAGGCAGGGGACGTGGAGGTGAACGTGGCTCTGGATGACTCCCACGTGAGCGAGGAGGGCACCCTGCCGGCCTGGCTCCTGGACCCCGCGCCGTGCGTCGCTGGCAGGTGCGTCGCGCGCGTCTGGCGCGCGTACCAGGGCGTGCACGTGCTCGGGCAGTGCCGGCATTCTTGCAAAGGCGAAGGGCAGTTCTGTGGGAGCCACGGCAGACCCGAGCAGCGACCTTTTGGGGAGTGGGACCCGGACCAGCGCCACAGCTCCCTGACGCGCGAGTGCCCGGAACGGTAACTCGTAGAGCTTCCCTTAGCTAGTTATAGCTGGAAGCTAAGAGTAATTCCGGCGCGCTGGAGAGCTAGTTGGCAAGAAAAATCTCGACGGAACTTTTGCTGACTTTTGGTCGGTTGAAAAATTGGTTCTCGAAATTTGAACATTCGTTAGAGCTCTAGTATTTTTCCCGTGATATTCGATCTTATTCCCGCTCGCCATCTTGATCTCAGCTCGATCGGGTAACTTTGAAGGCCAAAAAGCACTCTGGCGGGAACGGCCGTTTCGAGTCATGTTGATATGCGCTGTCGGTATTTTGCACTTAACTCGAGCTGTAGGGCAGCTACAGAGCTTGTAAGCACAGCTATCGCACTCAGAATCATCAGGCGCGTTCGCCTGTTGAATCCATAGAGCTGAACTCGGTCTGCTAGCCAAGCTAGGTCCGTAAACCTATTCGTATTACTCGAGTTAACTTGATACGCGTTGTCGGTATTTTCTACTTAACTCGAGCTGTAGGGCAGCTACAGTGCTGGTAAGCACGCCTATCGCACGGAGAATGATCAGGCGCGGTCGTCTGTTGAATTCATAGGTCTGAACTCGGTCTGCTAGCCGAGCTAGGTCCGCAAACCTATTCGTATTATTCGAGTCAACTTGATACGCGTTGTCGGTATTTTCTAATTAACTCGAGCTGTAGAGCGGCTGCAGTGCAGGTAAGCACACCTATCGCACTCAGAATAACCAGGCGCGTTCGCCTGTTGAATTCATAGGTTTGAACTCGGTCTGCTAGCCGAGCTAGGTCCGCAAACCTATTCGTATTATTCGAGTCAACTTGATACGCGTTGTCGGTATTTTCTATTTAACTCGAGCTGTAGGGCAGCTACAGTGCTGGTAAGCACACCTACCGCACTCAGAATAATCAGGCGCGTTCGCCTGTTGAATCCAGAGCTCTGAACTCGATCTGCTGCGCGATCTAGAATCACGAAACTGTTCGTATTCTTCCAGTCATCTTGAGAGCTACTGTCGGCGTTCTGCACTTAGCTCGGGCTGTAGGGGGCTGCAGGGCGGGTAATCACAGGAATCGATTCGGAGACATCAGACGCCTCTGTCTGCTGCATTCAGAGGTGCGAACCCGGTCTGATACTCGACTTGGGCTGAAAAAGTATTCGTTCTCTGCAATTTTCTTCGACATTCTATGTTGCCAGGAAGCTCTACGAGTCCCCCGGCGGTAACAAAGGTTGACGGTTTACCGCCGGCGCCCAGTATGGCTTGGCCGTGAAGGAGGCGCGGAAGCGCGAGACGCAGGCCGGCGGCGCCCCGCCCGCGCCGACCCCGGCCATCGCTGCCGCTCGCAAGGCGCGCGTGCCCAGGCTCCAGCCCGAGTATGTGGCCCTCCCGTGTGGCGAGCGCCACCCTCTGCGGGCATTTAAAGAGGCCCCGGAGGCTCCCGCCGTTCCCGTGCCGCCTCTGCGACAAGAACTTCGGCACGCATGCCGGCTTCATGACGCACGTGCGCGAAAAGCACCACGGGTGGCCGGAGTATAGGAAGCGCCTGTTCTACCTGGCCGAGCAGTGGCCCCAGCAGGCTGATGACGTGCGGCCCGTGAGGCCCCAGGAGTGGCGGCAGTGCGTGGAGGCCTTCTCTGAGCACCTCGTCACGGGGTCTCTCGAGTGGCCAGCCTGCGCAGCGCCCGCCGACTCGGGGGAGGCCGCCGCCGCCGCTGCCGCGCCGGACGCGCCGCGCGCCTGGTGGAAGCCGCCAGGCGCGGACGGGGCCGTGCCGCCCGCGGGCGTGGACATACCGCCCGTGGACTTGGACGCGCTGGGCGCTGCTCCGGCGGCGTCGGACGCCGAGGGGCCCGAGCCTGGGCAGAGTCGCCGCGCCGTGCGCTCGAGGGTCGCCTGCTGCGTCTGCGCTCGTCTCCACTGGGCGTACGAGCTGCAGCGCGTGCACTTCTGGCAGCAGCCGGACGGCGCCGGGGAGCGTTCGCTGCTCTGCGACCAGGTGCCGAAGCCGCCCGCGCGCGCCGAGCTCGAGGCGGCGAGGGGAGAGGCATCCGAGGCCGCGGGCGCGCAGGCGCAGGCCATGCGCCTGACGCAGCGGCAGCGCGCCCACGCGCTGCTGGACCCGGCACGGTACCACTCTCGGTGGCGCTTCGTGCGCGAGGGCCCCAACGGCGTCGAGCGCCCGGGCGGCATCCCCCTCGAGGAGCTGGAGGCGTCCGCAGTGCGCGACCCTGGCCAGACGGGAAGCTGTGGCTCTTGCACAAGAAGTGCTTCAAGATTGACAGGCGCGAGTCAGACGGGGTGCTCGTGGCCGACGCGAAGCAGAAGGTGCCCATCTGCGCAGGGTGTCACGGCGCGCTCTCCAAGAGGTTGCCCACGATGCCGCCCTGCGCGCTGGCCCACGATCTCTGGATCGGTCGGCTGCCACCGCCGCTGCGGAATCTCACGCTGGGCGCGAAGCTTCTGCTGCCCATCGCGCGGGGCATCGTGCGGCGGTTCAACTGCAAGGCCGACTCTGGTGAGTGGGCTCCGATCGACCAGAAGATCAAGGCGTACGTGGGAACTTCGTGGCGTTCCCGCAGGCGGACGGCGGCCGGCAGGTGCTGTCGCTGCCGCCGCGGGAGAGCGACCTCGTCGAGTTCGTGCAGATTGTCTTCGCGGGGTCCGACCCCGCCACCCTGCAGAAGGCGCTATTGGAGGAGCTCGGCGTGCCCCTCGCCGATTTCAAGCGCGCTTACAAGTACCTCCGCGACACGAACGAGCAGTACGCCGCGGTGCGGTGGGACGAAGAGGCCGCGCAAAATTTTGCGGACCCCGAGGGCGACGGCGATGGCGACGGCTCCTCGCTCCAGGGCCTGCCTCGCTGTCTCGCGGCGTGCGTGGCCGTGGGGGGTAAGGGCGGCGACGCTCGCCAGGAGGGCCCGGCGGATGCCGTGCAGCCTGGCGCGGGCTCGGCCCCGCCGAAGCGGACGAGTGCAGGCGCTGCGAGCGCGGAGGGCGAAGCGAACGCGGCGGCTGACGGCGGGGGCGAGGCAGGGGGCGGGTGCGGGGATCCACCGGTGAGGACGCGGCTGGCGCTGGCGGGGAGGATTCAGAGGGCGACGAGGGCGAGGCTGGTGAGGGAGAGGGCGGCGAGGGTGTCGAGGAGGGCGAGTACTGCGCCGCCGTCGCGGACGCCGACATGCTGGCCGATCTGGACAAGCAGTGGCAGAACGTGCACCTCAGCCTCCAGAAGGCGGAGGTGATTGCGCGCGAGAAGAGCGAGGTGGAGGCACGGACGCGGCAGTTCCCCGGCATGGAGAATTTCCAGGACCGAGATCTCGACCAGCGCTTGGCGGAGGCCGCGGAAGAGGCCCACAGGGCTGCGAAGGCGCTCACCAACTGCAAGAAGGAGGCATTCACGAAGAAGCTGGAGCAGACGGAGCAGAAGATTCAGGCCACGCGGTCTCCTCCGGGAGTTGCCGGGAAGCGCGCGGCCGGTGGCGGCGGCGGCGGCGGCGGCGGCGCGCCGGCCGGG
>CAUYUJ010003074.1:45000-82438 GCA_963575745.1 Prorocentrum cordatum | reverse complement strand
GCCCCCGTCAGGCCAACCCGAGTCCCTCGTGCCCGAGTCTTGCGCATCCCCGTTGCAGGAGGAAGGTTCGAACATGGTCAAGAAATCATCAGGGGGCGATGTTTCAACCATGCCGCACCATGCCTGACCATTTTCGATTCTTTCTCGACTCTTTTTTTCTCCGAACAGGCTTGCCCTATAGGAGCCCTAGCTTATCATACGCAATTGGTCTTTAGGACCCCCCCCTTTTTCCAATGGCACCCCCCATTTTTCCAATGCCCCCCTTTTTCCAATGGCACTTGCTTGCTTGCTCTTGCGTGCTTGCTCTCGCGTGCTTGCTCTTGCTTGCCCTTTCTTGCTTGCACTTGATCGATGGCTCTTGCTTGCTCGTTACTGCTCGCTTGCACTTGCTTGCTTCCGCTTGCTTGCTTGCGCTTGCTTGAGTTTGCTCCTCCCGTTCTCCTCCCGTCCTGCTCCCGTCCTCCTTTCGTCCTCCTCCCACCCTCCTCTCGTTCTCCTGCTGTCCTCCTATCCATTTGGAGTCAACGCTGGCCTCCAGAGTCCGCCTGTAGGAGGACACGCCCGACCTCGAGGTGGGAGGTGCTGCGGCAGCGCCGCAGCCCCTCGCCGCCGCGCGCGCGGCCGGCGGCCGCGGAGGGCGGCGGCGGCGGCGGGCCTCCCGCGGGGGGCGACGGGGCCGTGCGCGGCGGCGGGGCCGGGCGCGGCGGCGGGGCCGGCGCGGAGGGCCGCGGCGGCGGCGCGGGCGTTGGCGCCGAGGACGGGAGGGTGCGGGGGGGGGATGACAGAAACTGAGAAAATATAGAAACATATGGGGACTCTGGCTATTTGTGACTATTGATTTGTGTGTCCCCGTTCCCCCTTCCGCGGTGAAAATGCATCGTATGGGCCGAGGGTCGCAGAGCGCCTTCCCGCTGCAGGGCCGCCAGGGAAGGGGCGTCGAGGTGGTCAGACGACTCGCCGCTTGAGCCGACGAGGACGTGCAAAGTCCAGCCATTTGCCTACGTTTAAGTCGGGCCTGTCCCCCTACAGGGGGATTTTCGACGAAAAATTAAAGATACCCCAGAAATTGTCAAAAAGTAGTCCAAAGATAGTCTGGGGACTATCTTTTGAGCATTGTTTGACCCTTTGGGGGTATTCTTGGGGTATGTTTTATGTTTCGTCGGAGATCCCCCTGGTAGGGGGACAGGCCCGACTTACGGGTAGCAGGCAATGGCACAGGCACAATCTAGGCTTGTGATGTTTCGGCTCCTTCCCCTCCTCCCCCGCCCTCCCCCCCTCACTCCCACCCCCCGCCCCCTCCCCCTCCCCCTCCCTCCTCTTCCTCCTTCCTCCTTCCTCCTCCTCCTCCTCCCTCCTTCTCCTCCTACCTCTCCTCCTTCCTCCTCATCCTCCTCCTCCTCCTCCTTCCTCCTCCTTCCCTCCTCTCCCTCCTCCTCCTACCTCCTCCTCATCCACTCTCCTCCTCCCCCTCCCCCTCCTCCTCCCCTCCCCCTCCCCCTCCTCCTCCTGCTCCTGCTCCTCCTCACCACTGTAGCCTGGATCGCCGGAAGGGGTCTCGAGCACCGGGGAGGCGCCGAGGCCCGAGGGTCTCCACGCGTCGGGCCCCGGGAGGCACTCGCCCGACCTCGTTTCGGCACCGTTTCGGCATTCTTTCGACACTTTTCTGGGTGCTCGAACGCATCTCTGGGACGTGTACCTTCATCGGGGAGGCGGAAAAGAGGGGGGTGATGACCAGGGGGGGTGGATATTCTCATGGTGGGGGCCACGATATTTCCCCAGATCTCATGGCGCCTCTTCTCATTTCATTACGTCCCTGGCCCCCCCCGCTGGGCCGCGCACATGCTGCCGGTCATGATTTGCGCCCCCCCCTCTTGGACACCCCCCTCTTGGCCGCTCCCGACCTAAATGGGGTCGGAGTAGATGGGGCCGGAGGATCCCGCCGCATCGCCGCTGCATCGCCGATGCGGCTCGATGTGGAGCCCGATTTTCTCCACGCCAGCGTCGCCGATGCATCGCCGACGTCGCCAGTGCATCGCCGATGCATCGCCGACGCATCGCCGACGCATCGCCGAGGCATCGGCGATGCCTCGGCGATGCTGTGTGGTCCTCCGACGCCACCTGCTCCGACCCCATCTGGGAGGCCTCTACACAAAGACTCGGAGGTCCGATGTCCGTTCAGTCTTATGTCGGGCCTGTCCCCCAACTGGGGAATTTTCGACGAAAAATAACAAATAGATGACGGGGCGCTCGCGTAAATTGACCGGGGTCCTTTCGAATTTGTTTCGCAAATATTATTGGGAATCTCGTCCGAATTAAAATCCGACCCTCCACCCCTCCAAACTCCGCCGCAGGCGCCCGGAATAATGATAATTTCAAATTGCGGCAGTACCCCCAAATTGGAGGCATACCCCCTGGATTTGCCCAGGACCCCCCAGGAATCTTAGGGGCCCTGACGGATTCTGATGGATTCTGCTGGTTTCTGGAACCCCGTCCTGGAGGATTCCTCCCTGGACGCTCTCTTGGAGCCGTTTCGGGCCGTTTTGGGAAGCCGCTTGGGCCGTCTCGAGGCCATCTTAAGTCGTCTTGCGTCTTGGGCCGTCTTGAATCGGTCTTGGGCAATCTTGGCGGCCCTGGTGGCCTGTTTGGGCCAAGTGGCAGTCATCTTGGATTCCTCGGAGGGCGCCAGGGGCATGTCTCGGCGCCACATCTTGGACACCATCTGGTATCTGGAATCCAGATGACTGCCACCTTGGATTCCTCGGAGGGTGCTGGGCCATGTCCTCGGACATGGCCCGGCACCGTTCGGCGCCGCATGTCCGTGCATGTCTCGGTGGCAGTCATCTAGGATTCCTCGGAGGGCGCCGTATGAAAAACGTATTAAATGGCAATGCATCGCCTCATGTTGAGGCCCAGAATGCAAGTGAAGCAAATGGTTTTTCTCAACCAGTTTTCTGGTGACCCCCCCCTTCGTGGGTCATCCGGTGTGCTTTCGCCGTATCGAAAACGCATTGAGTGGCAGTGCGTCGCTTCATGTTGAGGCCCAGAAGGCAAGTGAAACAGCTCGTTTTTCTCAACCAGTTTTCTGGTGACCCACCCCTTCGTGGGTCATCCGGTCCGGTATGCTTGCGCCTATACATGGCAAACGTATTGAGTGGCAATGCCTCGCCTCATGTTGGGGCCCAGAATGCAAGTGAAACAGTTGGTTTTTCTCAACCAGTTTTCTGGTGACCCACCCCTTCGTAGGTCACCTGGTGTGCTTGCGCCGTCCGGCAAACATATTGAGTGGCAGTGCGTCGCTTCATGACGAGGCCTGGGATGCAGGTGAAACAATTGGTTTTTCTCAACCAGTTTTCTGGTGACCCACCCCTTCGTGGGTCACCTGGTGTGCTTGCGCCGCATGGAAAACGTATTGAGTGGCAAGGCCTCGCCTCAGGTTGAGGCCCAGAATGCAAGTGAAACAGTTGGTTTTTCTCCACCAGTTTTCTGGTGACCCACACCTTCGTGGGTCACCTGGTGTGCTTGCGCCGTATGGGATACGTATTGAGTGGCAATGCATCGCCTCGCCCAGAATGCAAGTGACACATTTGGTTTTTCTCAACCAGCTTTCTGGTGACCCCCCCCTTCGTGGGTCACTTGGTGTGCTTTCGCCGTATCGAAAACGTATTGAGTGGCAGTGCGTCGCCTCATGTTGAGGCCCAGAAGGCAAGTGAAACAATTTGTTCTTATCAACCAGTTTTCTGGTGACCCACCCCTTCGTGGGTCACCCGGTGTGCTTGCGCCGTATGGCAAACGTATTGAGTGCCAATGCGTCGCCTCATGACGAGGCCCAAAATCCCCAAGGGATTCCCAAGGGATTCCTAATTTCCTTACGGATTCCTAAGGATTCCCAAGGGATCCCCAAGGATTCCCAGAATCTGCTCTCGCAGGCCGCCCTTCACAGGCTTCCATAGGCTTCCCCCGATAGGCTGTCCCCCACCGGCAAATTCAGGGAAACCCTCCTTGCCACCCACCCAGCCAAGAACAATTTACGTTGCGCGCCTCCCTTAATTCAGATCCACCCTCCATGCTAAAGCAGCAGGACCGCGCACGCCAAGAATAATAATTTTAAGTTTTTTTTCTTTTCGGAAATTTCAGGGTTACCCTGTAATTTCGAGAACGGGGGATTCTGGGAGTCCCCTCGGGGGGAACAGCCTGGCATGGGACTCCCGTGGACCACCCTCTTGGTCCATTTTGATGGCATGTACTTCGCGTTAATACTCCTCCTCCTTCTCTCTTCGTCCTTTTATAAAGGATTACAAGTTGATTCTCCTTCATGGCAGACTACATTCCGATTCCTTTTATGGCGGCTTATAAATTGATTCTGGTGTGGCGGATTACAAGTTGATTCCTTGTGTGGCCGATTACAAAGTGATTCCTTTTGTGGCGGATTTACATTGAGTTTTTTGTGGCGGATTGCAAATGGAATCGTTTCGTAGAGGATTACAGAGGGATCCCTTTTTGGCGGATTACAAAGGGAATCCTTCTGTGGAGAATTACAAAGGGAATCTTTTTGTGGCGGATTAGAAATTGTTTCCTTTTGTGGCGGATTGTAAAGGAAACCCTTTTGTTGCGAATTACAGAGGGAATCCTTTTGTGGCGGCTTACAAATGGATTCCTTTTGTGGCGGATGACAAAAGGAAAACCAGGTTTCGCTTGACACTCTCTCAAACATTTATAAATCCATGGAGCTTGGCTGCTGTAAAATTCGGAGGGGGTCTCAAGCGTTTTTTTTTTTTTTTCTTCTCTCTTCCTTATCCTTACATGGATTCCACAGAAGAAACGCAGTTTCGCTTGAGACTCCTCTTGTTTTTTTACATCAGCCAAACCCGATGTATTTATAACATTGCGAGGGCGTATCATGCTTTTTTTGTTAAATATATAAAAGCAAAGCATTATATATATATACATGAAAAAACAGGTATAAACCAAAAACAACAATTTAAAAACCTTGGGAACTTCTCGCAGGTTCAGGCCGCTACCGATCCCTACGAAAGGAATCAATTTGTAACCCGCCGCAAACAGGATTCCTTTTGTAATGCGCCACAAAAGGACTCAAGTTGTAACCCGCCACAAACAGGATTCTTTTTGTAATGCGCCACAAAAGGACTCAACTTGTAATCCGCCACAAAAGGGTTCCCTTTGTAATTCGCCACAAAAGAATTTCCTGTGTAATCCGCCACAAACGGAATCAATGTGTAATCCGCCACGAAAAGGGTTACGTTTGTAAGCCGCCACAAAAGGAATCAAATTGTAATCCGCCAAAAAAAAATCAATGTGTAATCCGCCACAAAAGGATTTCTTTTGTAATTCTCCACCACAGGATTTCCTTTGTAATGGGTTTCTTTTGTAATCCGCCACAAAAGGAACCTCTTTGTTTAATCAGCCACAAAAGGGTCCCTTTTGCAACTCGCCACACAAGGATTCCCTTTGCAATCCGCCACAGAAGGCATCAATGTGTAATCAGCCGCAAAGAGAAACAGTTTGTAACCCCCCATAAAAGAAATCTTCTGACACGTCCGTCCGCCACAAGAGGAATACATTCGTAATCTGCCACAACAGGAATCTCTGTGTAATCCACCACAAAAGGAATCCATGTGTAACCCGCGACAGAAGACATCCAGTTTAAATCGATGATAGAGAAATTCAGTGTTACGGAGCCGAAAAAAAAACAATTATGATATCTTGACATGGGGGCATTGCCGACGCTTGCCGCAGGCACATTTGTCTACGCGGCCGCACATCTCACCGCGCCACCACCAACACTCCTTCTGAGTAGAGGGGGTGTTGGTGGTGGCTGTGGTGGTGGATGCGCCCCCTCCCACTACCACCAGCACCCCCCATCGAGGGAAGCGGATGACCAGCAGCGGGAAAACGACAAGGGGTTATTTAAATAGGAAAACCAGGTTTCGCTTGAGACTCTTCCAGCATTTTATAAATCAATTGAGTTTGGCTGATGTAAAAATTCGGAGGGGGTCTCAAGCAACACATGCCTTTTTTTCATGGCTTTTGTTGCGTTTATTTCGCACAGAAGAACACAGTTTCGCTTGCGACTCTTTTTGGTTTTTGCATCAGCCAAGCCCAATGGGTGTATAACATGGTGAGGGCGCCCCATGTGCTTTTTTGTTTATGTATATATGTAAATAAAAAAGAAAAAAGAAAGAACAACTGTACAAACATGCAAACAATTTAAAAACCTCGGGGGCCTCGCAGCTTCAGGCCGCTACACATCCCTACGAAAGGAATCAATTTGTAACCCGCCACAAAAAGGATTCCTTCTCGAACCCGCCACAACAAGGAATCAATTTGTAATCCGCCACAAAAAGGATTCCCTTTGTAATTCGCCACATAAGAATTTCCTTTGCAAAATTCGCCACAAAAGGAATCAATTTGTAAACCGCCACAGAAGGATTCCCTTTGTCATTCGCCACAAAAAAAGATCAACTTGTAATCCGCCACAGAAGGAATCAATGTGTAATCCACCACAAGGATTCCCTTCTGTAATTCTCCACAAAAAGATTTCTGTTGTAACCCGCCACAAAAAGAATATCCTTGTAACCCGCCACAGAGAAGGATTCCCTTTGTAATTCGCCACGACAGGATTCCCTTTGCAACCCGCCACAAAAGGCATCAATGTGTAATCCGCCACAAAAAAGAATCATTGTGTAATCCTCTACAAACGGAAACTTCTGACACGTCCGCCCGCCACAAGAGGAACCCATTCGCAATCCACTTCAATAGGGACCCTTTTGTAATCCCTCACAAAAAGGAATCCATGTGTAACCCGCGACAGAAGGCATCCATTTTAAATCGATAATACAAGAAATTCAGTATTACGGAGCCGAAACACATGTATGATATTTTGTCATGGGGACATTGCTAACGGTTACCGCAGGCACATTTGTCTACACGGCCGCACACCCGACTCCACCACCACCAATACAATTTCTGAGTAGAGGGGGTGTTGGTGGTGGCTGTGGTGGTGGTTGCGCCCCCTCCCACTACCACCAGCACCCCCGCCGAGGGAAGTGGATGGCCAGCAGAGGGAGAGACAGGGGGATGGTAAAGTTGTGCAGGTGCGATAGCTTCCACGGTTGCTGCGGCCACCACAATCACATCAACCACCGCCACCATCCTGCCCATTCGCCACTGCCGCTACCCTTTTTTGGGCCAAGTATGGCGGCCGCAACGGTGGATGCGACGCCATCCGACCAACGCGCCCACGAGTGCCATTATTGATTGTGTAGCTACCCGCCGCCACCAGCGCCTCCACCACCGCATCCACCTCGCCATCTACTCCGCTGCCACCACCACCGCCCGTTCTGGGTAAGGGAGTGGCGGCGGTGGTGAGGGTAATGGTTATGGTGGTGGCGGTGCCCCCAGTTCCACCACAACCACCATTAAGTTATACTACTACGTGTGCGGCTGGTTCCATCACCGCCGCCACCGCCATCACCTACATCACACCACCGAGCTTCGTGCACATGGGGGGTGGCAGTGGTGGCTGAGGTGATGATCGAGGCGCCTCCTCCCCAATCGCCACCATCACGCCACCAACGTCTGCGATTGCGTCCAATGCTCCTGTTTGTGCCGCCGCCACCTCCTCCGCCACCACCAGTGCTCCCCCCTTCCCCCCCCCCTCCCTGTCCCGCGGCCAACACTGCCTGTGGCAGGCGATGGCCGCGGTAACGCTGGAAGCGATCCCCAATTACCACTACCGCAGCACCCGCCAATCCCCGTTGATACTTCCACGGCTGCTTCTGACACCAACTTAGATACTAGTCCGCCGACTCCCCCGCGCTCTTTCAAGGTTATTGGGGGCGGCACCATTGGTCGCGACGGTTGTGAGTGCGATCCCCGTCCGCATATTGTGGGTAATGTTTATTGTTGTGATCACCACGCGCACATCCACCGTCACCACCACCGCCAATACCTTTCCATCGCCACTGGGTAATGGGTGTGGCAGTGATGGTGGGGCCTCCGCTTTTGCCACCGCGACCGCCACGTCCAACACGTCATATGGTGTTCATCAAACCGTATTTGGTTAAGTCATGACCCAAACCACGAAACAACATCCTAAGCCAAGCCCACAACAACACATCGGTATACACAATTGTAGTTATTGTCCACAGGGGGTGGATGTCAGGGATTTCGTGGGCCGTCTTGAAATGGGTCGCTGAAAAGGCATGGCGAGGCAACGCGTAAAATCAGTGAATGGGGTTGGGGGAGAGAGAGAGAGAGAGAGAGAGAGAGAGAGAGAAAGAGAAAGAAAGAGAGAGAGAGAGAGAGAACAAGAAAGAAAGACATAACGACATACATAAAGAAACAAAGAGAGAGGCATATCATAAGGATGAGGAGGACGGTGACGACGCCGAGGAGGGGCAGGGGGGGCGGAAGGACGAGGACACGCATGGGGAGAAGGAGGGGGAGAAGGAGGAGGAGGAGGCTGAGGAAGAGGAGGAACGGAGTACAACTGGTGATGCGGGAAAAACGGAAGATGAGGGAGAGAAAAGGGGAGGATGGTTGGAGGGCGAGGAGGGGGAACGGGCCGAAGAAGCGGATGAGGAAGAGGAAGAGGAAAGGATGAGGAGAAAGAGCAGGATGGTGAATCGGACGAGGAGCAGCAGCGGGAAGAGCAGGATGGAGAGATGGATAAGGAAACGGGTGACGAGGAGGGGGCGAGGAGACCCCCCCGTCCCTGTGAGTAGCATGCGTGCGCGCATGCTTGCGATCATGCATGTATGCGTGGACGTGTATGTCGAGCCGCATTGTATACAGATCCATCGATGCTAAAAGGTCAGACGTTTTTTGGTCATCTGAAGTGTCATTTTGATACGGCCTGTGCGGCCGAGGGGACTCCCAGAACACCCCGGCCTCGAGATTTCAAGCCCCAGGCCGGCCCCAGAATAATAATATTGCATTTAGTCTTGTTTCAAAACATATTGAGATGCTTGGGAAATTCGAAGGTAACCCTCGAATTTCCCAAAAAACCCAAGAAGTAGCTAATCGATAGGATTGAATAGCTCTCAGCGCCCCGTCATACAAATACCCCCAAAATGCTCCAAAGAGGCCAACAAATAATCAAAAAAAGAGTACCCAGACTATTTGTTCATGATTTTTTGATTATTTGTAGGATTTTTCCCTTCCTAGGCTCTGCCTAGAGGGTTCTTACTCTCTTAGCTTAAAGGGGCCGGGCAGTGTAAACCGCCCCGGGCGGTTCCCCCAGTCCCCGCCCCGCGGTTCCCCCAGTCCCCTGGGAGCTTTAGGCTTAGCTTTAGCTTTAGCTTTAGCTTTAGCTTAAGCTTTAGCTTTAGCTTTAGCTTAGCTTTAGCTTAGCGTTAGTTTAACTTTAGCTTAGCTTTAGCTTAGCTATAGCTTAGCTTTAGCTTAGCTTTAGCTTAGCTTCAGCTTATCTTCAGCTTAGCTTCAGCTTAGCTTTAGCTTCGCTTCAGCTTAGCTTTAGCTTAGCTTCAGCTTAGTGTTAGCTTAGCTTTAGCTTAGTGTTAGCTTTGCTTTAGCTTAGCTTCAGCTTAGCTTTAGCTTAGCTTTAGCTTAGCTTTAGCTTAGCTTTAGCTTAGCTTTAGATTAGCTGTATCTTAGCTTTAGCTTGGCTTTAGCTTAGCTTCAGCTTAGCTTTAGCTTAGCTTCAGCTTAGCTTTAGCTTAGCCTTAACTTAGCTTTAGCTTAGCTTTAGCTTAGCTTCATCTTAGATTTAGCTTTAGCTTAGCTTTAGCTAGCTTTACCTTAGCTTTAGCTTAGCTTCAGCTTTAGCTTAGCTTTATCTTAGCGTTAGCTTAGCTTTAGCTTAGCTTGAGCTTGGCTTTAGCTTGGCTTTAGCTCAGCTTTAGCTTAGCTTTAGCTTAGTGTTAGCTTAGCCTTAGCTTAGCTTTATCTTAGTTTTAGCTTAGCTTTAGCTCAGCTTTAGCTTAGCTTCAGCTTAGTGTTAGCTTAGCTTCATCTTAGCTTCAGCTTAGCTTTAGCTTAGCTTTAGCTTAGCTTTAGCTTAGCTTCAGCTTAGTGTTAGATTAGCTTTAGCTTAGTGCTAGCTTAGCTTTAGCTTAGCTTCAGCTTAGCTTTAGCTTAGCTTTAGCTTAGCTGTAGCTTAGCTTTAGCTTAGTGTTAGCTTAGCTTTAGCTTAGCTTGAGCTTAGCTTTAGATTAGCGTTATCTTAGCTTTAGCTTAGCTTTAGCTTAGCTGTAGCTTAGCTTCAGCTTAGCTTCAGCTCAGTCTTAGCTTATCTTCAGCTTAGCCTTAACTTAGCTTTAGCTTAGCTTTCGCTTAGCTTCAGCTTAGCTTTAGCTTAGCTTTAGCTTAGCTTCAGCTTAGCTTTACTGTTACTACTAATGCTGCTTTCCTAGGGGCTCCAACTCCTAGGTAGGGTCGCACTGGGATTTTTTTTGGTTCGTAGAAAATCCCCCTGTGGGGGGACAGGCCCGACTTTAGTTTAGTCTGTGTCGTGGCCCGTTTCCCTGGAGGACGGCCAGGAGGACGACCGCGGCGGCGGGACCATGGGCCATGGGTGGGCGGGGGCGCCAGCGATGGCGCTGCGGAGCCAGCGCGGCCGGCAGCGCAACCTCTGATGCCGGCGCCGGCCCCCGAGCACGTCCTGAGAGCAGTCTCGCCCCCCTCCTCGCACTGGTTGTGCCCAGGCATCCTTCTGGTGTTGTGTCTTCGTCTTGGCGGCACACGTGCTGCTTTTGGCCAGGCATCCTGTGGGGTTGCGTCTTCGCCTTGGCATCGCTCGGACGTGTGCATTATTCTCTCGGCGAGGACCATCGAGGAGCATCCTTGATCATTTGGCGGAAAAGCCACGCACGAAACCGAAAAACAAGAGGAAATGGACGTCCGAGCGATGGCCGGTGTGGTGTTGTGTCTCCGTCTTGGCGACACACGTGCTGTTTTTGCCCAGGCATCCTGTGGCGTTGCGTCTCCGCCTTTCAAGAGACAGCGCGCAGCGTCTCCCACCCGCTGACCCCCCTCCCTCCTCACGTTCCTGCCTCCGCCCTCCGGATGTCAACCAGCTCGGCACACCCCTCACACGCTTCGTCTTGGCATCGCTCGGACGTGTGCATTCTTCCTTCGGCGAGGACCTTCGAGGAGTATCCTCGACCCTCTGGCGAAAAAAACACGCGCGAAACCGGAAAAAATACACATGGAATGGACGTCCGAGCGATGGCCAGTCGTGCCCCCATAGGGAGCTCCACCTTAAGGCCCAGGGGGGTCGTTCCGCATGCGGCCGCCCCAACCATTTCGGCACACCCCTCACGCGTGTCGTGGCCCCATAGACGGCTCCACCGAAGGCCCTGGGAAGATGTACCACTTTCAGGAGGGGAAAATACACACAGACACAATTAATCGTCGATTCCCAGGAAAATATGGGAAAATATGGGAAGTGAGGGGGAAGACGAACACCCAGAAAATATGGGAAAATATGGGGCATCTTTTTATTTGTGTATATTTATTAATCGCTTCGCTCATTCCGCCGGCCCATACAGTCTCATGTCTGCCGTTTGCCCGAGGGCCTGGTGTCAATGCGGCGCTTTGGGGGTTCCTGGGGCCGCTTGGGGGACTCCTGGGGCGCTCGGGGGGGCATTTGGGGGGCCTCCTGGGGCCGCTTGGGGGACTCTTGGGGGCCTCCTGAGGGCCCCGTGGGGGCCTCTTGGGGCCTCTTAGGGGCCTCGTAGGGGCTTCTTAGGGCCGAGGGCTCGAAATGTTGTTTCGTGTTCCCTCTCTGGGGCCCCTTTGGGGGCGTTCTTGGGGCCCTCTTGGACCGTTTTGGAGGCTTCTTGGGCCGTCTTCGAGCCCTCTTGGGCCATCTTGGGGCCCTCTTGGGTGCCTCTTGGGCCCTCTTGGGGCGATCTTGGGGGCCTCTTGGGCCGTCTTGGGGCGTCGGGAAGCCGAAAAGGTGGAAGCTCCAAAATCTCTCAAAAACCTATGGAAAAACAATGATTTTTGCCTACGGGGGCCCTATTGGGAGTGCTCTTGGAGGCCTCTTGGGGCGTCTGGGGGCTATCTTGGGCGTCTTGGAGCGATCTTGTGGCATGTCGGACCCCTCGTGTACCATCTTGGGGGCCTCTTGGGGGCCTCTTGGCCTTTCTTGGGGCTCTCGGGGACGTCTCGGAGCCCTGTTGGTGCGCTCATGGAGCGCTCGGGGGGACCCGGCCGGGACCCGGCCGGGACCCGGCCGGGACCCGGCCGGGACCCGGCCGGGACCCGGCCGGGGACCGGCCGGGACCTGGTCGGGGTACTTTTCGTCCGGGGACCCCCAGGGGCCGCCCCGCGCGCGCGAACTAGAAAATTGTTAACCAGTTACCGGAGATCTTAGCACGCCTCTGGCCCGTTGGGCCGGCGAATTTGTGTGTCCTGGGGCCCCTTCACACTTGGAATCCATTGCCCCTCTGTTGTGAGGCAGTTGTATAAGGGTGGGTACAGAGGGCAGAGTGTTTACACAGTTTGGAGGAATTCGCAAACTCAGTATGGGTTGGGCTTGAAGTGCCTCGAAGAAAACGCGCGCACCCGACTCGCAAACACATGACTATATGCGGACCGATGACAGTTTGCTTCCCATCGTCGTCCTCACCCTTGCTCCGTTCCCCTCCTTTCTTCCCCCCCTGGATGGTGTCGAAAGCGTCCGCGGCTCGGGCGGGAGAGCGCCCCTCTCCACCTCCCCCATTATTCCTCGTTCCTCTTTGCCTCCCTGCTCCGCCGTCCGTCCTCCTACCTCATCATCCCTCCTTGTTTGAAGAAGGGAGGTGAAGTCCCAGGTGCTGCGCGCCCGGATCAGCGGTATACCGCCCTTTTGGTATCCGAGCACAGCAGCGCAACCGAACAGAGGGGATTGCCAATCCAAGCGTTCGGGGCGCACTCCAAGCGCGGGCGGCACGGCCGCCAAACACTGTCGCATAGTTAACACGTAGATTTATAGGTGCCTGCGGCAAGGTCCGCCCCCTTGTCCGCGCAACGGTCTGTATGGCGACGCGTGGAGCTTTGACTGTTCAGAGGTCCGTGAGATGTGACACCTCTCGTGTTCTCGGGTTGTTGTGTTGTTTTTTTTGGTTCCTTCGGGGCTCTTTTGGGACGTCTTTGGGCTGTTGGGGGCCGCTTTGGTGCCGCATTTCACAGTGTGCGCCCTGGGCCAGGGGAGCGTGTATTTGCAGCTCCCTCGGGGGCGCCCTGGGCCGGGGAAGTGTGTATTCGCATTCCTTCCTAGCTGGGCATGTCGACTTCGGTTCAGAGTTGGCAACGTCGGGGTGTTCTCGAGGTGGCGAGCGTTTACCTATTCGAAATACACATAGCAATGTGTGATATATGTACACATTTGGTATCTTCAGCTGTGTATTTTCGTGTGCGGGTCCACAGTTTACACCAATCGTGGTGTGATCAGTGTAGGCATTTTTTCCCATCTGTGTATTCGGAGTGTGCTCCTCGCGGGCGGTGTTGACTGGGCGGGGACTTTCACGTTTCGTTTTCGGCTGGACCAGGGGGGCGCCGTGCGCGGTCGGAATACACAACTCGGTGTTTTCCTTTATCCTCTTTCTTTTTTTTTTTTTTGTTTCTCTCCTCCTTCTTTTATTTCCCTTCTCTCTCTTTTCTTTTTTTTTGTTTGTTCTTTATAGTTTTTTTTTTCATTTTTTTCTTTTTTTTTTTTTTTTTTTTTTTCTTCTTTTTCTTTTTCGTTTTTTTTTTCTCTTTTTTCTTTTTTTTTTTTTTCTTGTTTTTTTATTTTTTTTTCATCATTCTTTTTTTTTTTTTTATCTTTTATCTCTTTTTTTTCGTCTTCTGCTTCTTTGTTTTTTCTTTTTCTTTTAATTTTTTTTATTTATCTTTTTTGTTCTTTTTGTGTATTTTTTCGTTTTTTACTTATTCATCCAACTGTGCATGTGTTGCGCCCCGCTCGCTGGAGTGGTGACTGGGTGGGAATGTCCGCGGATGTCCTGGCTGGCCCAGGATGGGGCCGTGGTCTGGCAGCGCAGAGGCGCGGGGGGCTTGGGATGGTGGGCTATGGGAAAGAAGGGGTTCGATAGGAGGGGTGGCGAAAAGGCCGGGGATGAAAGGGGCAAGACGAGAGGGAGGGACATGGGCCCCAGAGGAGCTGCATCATCCGCGTCAGCATCGTGGGGGCGAGGGAGGCGGGGGGGTGGGGCGGTCGCATGTGGTACATCCCTCTGGGGTCTCAGGTGGAGCTCCCTGTGCTGCTACGAAACGTGTGAGGGGTGTACCGAAATTGGCGGGGCGGCCGCATTTAGCGCACCCCTCAGGGGCCTTCGGTGGAGCCTGCGAGGGGGCCACGAAACGTGTATCACATGCGGCCGCCCCATTCATGTCGGCATACCCTCACACGTTTCGTGGCCCCTTGGGAGCTCCACCGAAAGGCCCCAAGTGGTGTACCACATGCGGCCGCCCCGCCCATGTCGGCACACCCTTCGCACGTTTCGTGCCCCCCCGGGGAGCTCCACCGAAGGCCCCTGTGCCAGGGCCCGTATGCCGGGTTTCGTGGTCCCATGGGGAAATCCACCGAAGGCCCCAGTGACAGCGCCCGAATGGCGGCCCCGCCCCATTTCTGCACATCCTTCACGCGCTTCGTGGCTCCAGAGGGGGTTCCACCGAAGGCGATACTCACAACGACGGTGTACCACATGCGGCCGCCCCACGCATGTTCCCACACCACACGTGGCATGGCCCCATAAAAAGGGGTTATACCGAATGCCCCAGGGGGATGTACCACATGCGGCTGCCCCAGTCATTTCGGCACACCCTTCACACGGTCCGTGCCGCCATATGGAGTTCCATTGAATGCCCCAAGGGCGTCGCACATGCGGCCGCCCCACCCATGTCGGCGCACCCCTCACACGTCTTGTAGCACATATGGGGGCTCCACTTACGGCCTCCGGGGTGTGTGCCACATGTGGCCGCCCCGCCCATGTCGGCGCACCCTTCACACGTCTTGTAGCCCATAATGGGGGCTCCACCTACGGCCTCCGGGGGGTGTACCACATGTGGCCGCCCCACCCATGTCGGCACAACCCTCACACGCTTCGTAACCCCATAGACGGCTGCCCCGAAGGCCAGGGGGATGTACCACATGCGGCCACCCCACTCATGTCGGCACACCCTTCACACGTGTCGTACCCCGGTCGGGATCACCACCGAAGGCCCCGAAGGGGTGTACCACATGCGACCGCCTCACCATCTCGGCACGCCCATCACACGGTTCGTGGTCCCCTCTGGAGCTCCACCTCAGGCCCCAGGGGGATGTACCACATGCGACCGCCCCACCCATGTTGGCACACCCCTCACATGGTTCCTAGCCCCACAGGGAGCTCCACCTAAGGACCAGGGGGAGTACCACACGCGGCCGTCTCATGTATTTCGGCACACCTCTCACACGTTTCGTGGCCCCTGGGGAGCTCCACCGAAAACCCCAAATGGTGTACCACATGCGGCCGACCCGCCCTTCGCACGTTTCGTGGTCCCGTAGGGAGCTCCAGCGAAGGCCCCAGTGACAGCGCCCGCATGGCGACCCCGCCCCGTTTCGGCACACCCCTCGAGCGCTTCTTGGGCCCATCTGGAGATCCACCGAAGGCGATACTCACAACGACGGTACTCGCAACTGGCACACACTTGGTTTCTCGCCCGGATAATTGTTTTGCGCGACCAAGTTGTTCCCATGTGTTTTCGCAATGTCGATCCGTTTGCGTCCTGCTTTTCACCAACAGGATTTGCGCGAAGTGTTTTTCTAAACTGTGGTGTTGTGTTGGGTCCTCGTTTTGAAGAGACGGTGGCCCGCGTCTCCTCTCCTCCTCCTCCTTCCCCACCCTCCTCCCTCCCTCCTCCCCCTCTTCCCTTGCGTTTCACCCCCCCACCCCCATTACACCGTTTCGTGGTTCCCAATCCCGTAGTGGAGCTCCACCGAAGGCCTGAGTGCCACCGCCCGCATGCGTCAGCCACACCAATTCGCACACCCTTTTTTTCTTTCCGCCTCTTTTTATTTCACCACGTCCGTGGCCCCATAGGGAGCTCCAGCGAAGGCCCCAGTGGCTGCGCTCCCATGCGCCCACCGCAACCATTTCGGCACACCCCTCACACGTTTCGTGGCCCCATAGGGAGCTCCAGCGAAGGCCCCAGTGGCTGCGCTCCCATGCGGCCACCGCACCCATTTCGGCACACCCCTCACACGTTTCGTGGCCCCATAGGGAGCTCCAGCGAAGGCCCCAGTGGCTGCGCTCCCATGCGCCCACCGCGCAGATTTCGGCACACCCCTCACACGTTTCGTGGCCCCATAGGGAGCACCAGCGAAGGCCCCAGTGGCTGCGCTCCCATGCGCCCACCGCGCCCATTTCTGCACACCCCTCACACGCTTCGTGGCCCCATAGGGAGCTCCAGCGAAGGCCCCAGTGGCTGCGTTCCCATGCGCCCACCGCACCCATTTCGGCACACCCATCACACGCTTCGTGGTCCCATGGGGAGCTCCAGCGAAGGCCCCAGTGGCTGCGCTCCCATGCGCCCACCGCACCCATTTCGGCACACCCCTCACACGTTTCGTGGCCCCATAGGGAGCTCCAGCGAAGGCCCCAGTGGCTGCGCTCCCATGCGCCCACCGCACAGATTTCGGCACACCCCTCACACGTTTCGTGGCCCCATAGGGAGCTCCACCGAAGGCCCCCGTGGCTGCGCTCCCATGCGCCCGCCGCACTACTACCACTACTACCACTACTACTACCACTACTACCTGCATATGGTTGGGTCCTTCGCCAGGCTAATTTTCATCACCGTTTTTCGCGAATGGTGCTGTCGCTGCAGCATGGGCCTCATTTTCGGATCGGCGCTGTGCTCCCGTTGTTCAGGATGGCGCTCCCGCCCCAGCGTGGGCCAATTTTCTGGCTCCCGCACGTCTCGCAGGCACCACAGGTCCCACCGGACCCAAAAATGTAGCAGGTCGTCTCACAGGTCTCACTGGTCTGACAGGTTCCACAGGCCCCACAAGTCACACTGGTGTCGCAGAGGTCTCGCATGCCCCACAGGTCCAACAGATCCCGCAGGTCCCGGAGGTGTCGAATGTTTCATAAGTCCCGCAGAAGTCGCCCAAGTCCCACAAGTCCCGCAGGTCCCGCCGGTGCCACGGGTCCCACTGCACAGTTCCCACAGGCCCCACAGGTCCACAGGCCCCACAGGGTGTCGCAGGTCTCACAGGCCCCACAGGCCACAGAGGCCCCCCAGGTCGCACAGGTCCCACAAGCTTCAGCTATCCGACTGCGCACAGCACGATGGGGTATGTTGTGGAGTTCGAGGTCGGCCAGGACACGCGTCCGCGGCTAGAGAAAAAAACATCGCAATGGGAAGGGATGTGAGGCACGAGCGCGCCCAGCTTGCTCGTCTCCCTCTCTCCTTCCTCCGCCTCTCCTGCCTCCTCGTCCCCCTGCCCACATCTGCCAGAGCGGACCTTCGCCGCGGACGCCTTATGGCTGTCCACTGGGCGCCTTGGGCCGCCGCTCTTGGAGGGAAGGCTGTCAGCTGATCAGTACATCCCCTTTTCAACAGCTGATCAATACATCTCCTTTTCAGGTGTGCGCATCGAGTTCGATGCGGCCAGGCTGCCCGACAGCACGAGGGATGGGGGCCTCCTCGGTCCGTCCTCGGTCACTTTCGCTGGCAGCGCCCCGCTCGAAAAGCTTCGACATGGCCTTCCAAGGCACTTGAATCTTCATCGCGCATCCTTCTGATTCGGGTCGACTGTATTCTGATCTGTGATGAAGGCGGTCACGAAGATGGACGAGAAGGAGATGGCCGGAGATGGGGTTGTGTCGGAGGTGGAGTCAAGGAAGCTCGTGGGCGCGCCAGTGTTTTTCTTTTGCCTGCCATTGCTTGACGCTTCATGTGCTGATTCGTCACGTGTCCCTCTTTCCAGGGGTACGCAGAAGTACAGTGAGCGGCTTGAATAAGGAACACTTACTTTTCAAACGGGGCTCGGTCGTTCCTTAAGGCTTGCATGCGTTACGTATCCTTCCTTGTGCGTTCTTTTATTATTCATCGTTCCGTTTGCTCTTTTCCTTGGAAAACAGGGTCTTCGTTCCTTATGTATCGTCCCTTAGGTCAGGCCGATGACTTTAACACGACTTGAGGCCATGGTGGCACCTCTTTTTGTTGGCCTCTCCCTTCAGGGGCCTGTCACGACATCCGCCGTGCCAAGATCATTCTCCAGGCGGCGCTGGCCTTTAGCGCGCCAATGCTTTGCAAGCGGTGGAACGCGCTCGTTTAGTGAACGCCACCACACGCTGTGCGCAGGGGCGCGCAGAGATACATGTCATATGACCATAGTCTGCAGTCAAAAACCCTAATAAGGACGCGCGACTTTGCTCAGGGTACCCTCGCGTCCTTGCTCTTCCTTGCTCCTGCGTCCTCGGGGTTTTCGTCGTCCGCCGCCCCAGAAATCCCAGCTTCGGTCTCCAAGGGTCTTGCGTCCTTGCCGCGCGTCCTTATTAGTTTTTTTGACTGTGGTGAAACGCGCTCGTTTAGTGAACTCCCCCACACGTTGTGCGCCGGGGCGCGTAGAAATACATGTTATACGGTAGAGGGAAACAATTATTGAACACCCCCCTCCCCAAATTCAATGTTGGCGCGCGCGCGGGGAGACTGCGGTCGAGGTGCACCTCATCAGACCCACCGCCAACTTTGAGCATTGGGGGGAAGGGGGAGGCGTTGACGGATGAATGTGGCACGTGTTCGCCAATTTGTTCCGAGGCCCGTTGCAGCCTTGCCGCGCCTCCTTGCTGCACGGGCGGACTGTGGTCGAGCACGCTCCTGCCGCCCCGCTGCCCCGCGGGCGCCCCGGGGCCCTCCGCGGGCGCCCCGGGGAGCAGCGGGCCCCCCAGCGGCGGCGGCACGTGCTCGCTGATGTGCTCCGGGGCCCGTACGGTCATGGTCCAGTGGCGTCGCCGTCCGCCCCCACATGCCGAGGCCTGGCGCGGCGCCCTCACGGGCGGGAGGCGCTCGCCCGTGCAGCGCGGGCTCGCGCTCGTTCGGGCGAGGAGGAGGAGGAGGAGGAGGAGGAGGAGGAGGAGGAGAAGGAGGAGGAGGATGAGGGGGAGGAGAGGATGGAGGAGGGAGGAAGGAAAGGAGGGAGGGAGGAGGAGGGAGGAGGGGGTTGGGGGAGGGGGAGGGGGATGAAGGAGAGGAGGAGGAGGAGGAGGAGGGAGGAGGAGGTGGGGAGGAGGAGGAGGAGGAGGAGGAGGAGGAGGAGGAGGAGGAGGAGGAGGAGGAGGAGGAGGAGGAGGCGGAGGAGGAGGGCAGGAGGAGGAGGAGGGAGAGAGGATGGAGGAGGAGGCAGGAGGAGGAGGAGGAGTGAGGAGGAGGAGAGGAGGAGGAGGAGGAGGAGGAGGAGGAGGAGGAGGAGGAGGAGTTGGAGGAGGAGGAGGAGGGGGAGGAGGGAGGAGGGGAGGAGGAGGGGAGGAGGAGGAGGAGGAGGGGAGGGAGGAGGCGGAGGAGGAGGAGGGGAGGAGGAGGAGAGTAGGCGGGCAGGAGGCCGGGCGGAGGAGGCGGAGGAGGAGGAGGAGAGGAGGAGGAGGAGGAGGAGGAGGAGTAGGGGGAGGAGGGGGAGGAGGAGAGGAGGACGGAGGAGGAGGGAGGAGGAGGAGGAGGAGGAGGAGGAGGAGGAGGCGGAGGAGGAGGAGGAGGAGGAGGCGGAGGAGGCGGAGGAGGAGGAGGAGGAGACTCGATCGTCGATGCGGCCTGGTCGGCGACCGCCTTGACCTCGCCCGCTCGCCTCGAGAGGCTGAGCCGCTGGTCCGCGTGGGGGCTGGCTTTCTTGCGGCCTGGCGCAGCTGCTGGGCTCCACGCCGAAGTCCCAGGTGTCTGTGACCCCAGTGGTGCCTGCAGACTGGTACAGTCGGGGCCCTGAACAAGGAACCCTTTTCGTTGGGGAGGGGCTCCGCGTTCCTTAAGTGTTTCACAGCTTGCCTCAGGCTTTCCTTATGTGTTCGTCAGGAAATCAAAGCTTAACTTATGGAAAAAAGGGGCCCCGTTCCTTATTTAGGGTTCCTTAGGTCAACGCCCCGACAGTACGGAATTTGCGGGAGTTGCCGCCGCTCGTGGGGCGGGCTCGGCACTGGTGCTGTGGAGGGCGGTCCACTGGAGAGGAGGCAGGTTGCCAGCATGATTTCCAGGTGTCTAAAGTGCATGGTCAACATGTTCCGGAAGTGTTGAGCCGTGTTTTAAACATGTGTCGAGCATGTGTAAAGAGCAAACAGAAGGCATGTTCAAGACATGGTCAGTTCAATGATAGAACGGTCAGAGTGTCCAGTGTCATGCCATCCACAACTCTGGTGCACATGCCAAAATCATTATCCAAGCGGTGCTCGCATTTTGCTTTAATTGTTATTCAATCGCTTCGCTCATTCCGCCAGCCCGTACTGTACCATCGCAGGCGTTTGCCTGCACATTCGTGGCCTTTTGGGGGCCGTTAGGGAGCCTCTGGGGGCCTCTTTTTGAGCCTCTTGGGGGCCTCGTGAGGCCTCCAGGGGGCCTCCGAGGCTCTCTTGGGAGCCTCTTGGGGCCTCTTTGGGTGGAGGATCGAATTGGTGGTTCGTGCTCCCCCTCTTGGGCCCCTCTTGGGGCCGTCTTGGGGCCCTCTTGGGCGATCTTGGGCGCCTCTGGAGCCGTGTGGGGCCCTCTTGGGCCGTTCTGGGGGCCTCTTGGGGGCATCTTGGGCCGTCCGGGGCGATCTCGGAGGCCTCTTGGGCTGCCTCGGAGCGTCGGGAAGCCGAAAAGGCAAGGATGCCCAAATCCATCAGAAACCGAAGGGAAATCTATTTATTTTGCATCTGGGGGCCCTCTGGGTAGTGCTCTTGGACGTCTCTTAGGCCGTCTGGGAGCCATCCCGGGCGTCTTGGTGCGATCTTGTCGTGTCCCGGAGGCCTTTAGGACCATCTAGAGGGCCTCTTGGGGGCCTCTGGGCCGCTCTTGGGGCTCTCGGGAGGCCCTGAGGGCGGCGCTCAAGAGCAGAACCATCTCTGACGGGGACTGCCCGGGACCTGCTCGGGGTATTTTTCGGCCGCGGACCCCAGGGGCCGCCCCGCGCGCGCGAACTAGAAATACGGTTTACCAGTCACCGGAGGTGTTAGCACGCCTCTGGCCCGTTGGGCCGGCGAATCATAAGCGCGCTCGTGGCGCGCTCGATGCCTCGTTGTACAGCCCCGAGGCTGCGAGAGGCTGGGCGGGGCGCCTCGCTGCGCTCCTCCATGCAGGGGCCTGGCACGGCCCCTCCACGGGCTTCAGGTACTCGGCCGTGGCTCGTTTGCGCTCGTGGGGGCTGGCCTCTCCGCGCCCCGGCAGACAGACGCGAACCGCCGCCGCTCGTGGAGCTTGCTCGGCACTGCTGCGCGCGACTACCCGAGCGGTGCTGACATTTTTGCCCCAGCCGTCCTCGCAGGGTGCGCTCGTGGCGCGCTCTTCGTGCGTCGCCGTGCACCCCCCGAGGGCCGCGAGGCGCCGGCCGCCTCGGCCCACCGCGGCGCCCGCGCCCGCGGAGAGCCCGACGGTGCGCGCGAGCGCGGAGGCCTCGGGAGCGCAGGGGGTCCGCCCGCGCTCCCCGGCCTCTGGCTGCCCCCGGACCCCCCTCGAGGCATGAGAAAAGCACGACGGGAGGCCTTCCGCTGTCTTCCGCTCCTGGAGGCCTCTCCTCCTCCCTCCCAGACTCCTCCTCCCTCCTCCCTCCTCCTCCCTCCAACTCCTCCCTCCTCCTCCTCCTCCTACTCCTCATCGTCCTCGTCCTCTTCCTCCTCCTCCTCCTCCTCCTCCTCCTCCTCCTCCTCCTCCTCCTCCTCCTCCCCTGGGAGGCTTTTCGCTGTTTTCCGCTCCTGGAGGCCTCTACCTGGCCGCGGGACCGTCGTAGAACGACTCGGGATGGAAAGCCAGTCCCGGGGAGTGGGTCGAGACCTCTGGGGGTCGACGTCATGTAATTATGCCAACGGAGTTTCCCACATAAGGATGTTGAGGGCATCGTGGGATCAATGAAGCTAAATAATAGCAATACGAATGGAAGGGCCATCGCAAAAATACGTGCGAAAGAAACGGCGGACGAAGGCAAGGAGGGGGAGCAGCAGGAAGGACGTATGGTATAGTATGGCACGATTTGGTACGGTACGGTATGGTATGGTGTGGTAGGTTTGGTATGGTAGGTATGGTTTGGTCTGGGGGTCGACGTCATGAACAAATCATGACGTCGGGGGTCCGCTGCTGTCTGTCGTTCACGCTTCCTCCCTGTCCCGCTTCCCTCCGAGGCGCGTGCAACCGCCGCTCGTCGTCGTCGTCGTCGTGTTCGTCGTGGTCGTCGTCGTGGTCGTCATCGTTGCCGTCGTCGTCGTCCGCCTCCTCGCTCTTCCCGCTTTGGTTGTTGCTGTGTGTTATTGTGTGTCTTTAGTCGGAGATTGGGGGTAAGATCGAAGTGAAACGGAGACATCCCGTCGGGAAATCGGTTTCGGTTTCGTTTTCCGTGTCCAGGTTGCCAACATAATTTCCAGGTGTCTAGAATGCATGGTCAACATGTTTCGGAAGTGCTAAACCATGTTTTAAACATGTGTCGAGGTGTGTAAAAAGCAAACAGAGGGTAAGTTCAAGACATGTTCAGTTCAATGATAGAACGGTCAGAGTGTCCAGTGTCATGCCATCCACAACTCTGGTGCACATGCCAAAATCATTATCCAAGCGGTGCTCGCATTTTGCTTTAATTGTTATTCAATCGCTTCGCTCATTCCGCCAGCCCGTACTGTACCATCGCAGGCGTTTGCCTGCACGTTCGTGGCCTCTTGGGGGCTCGTTTTGGGGCCTCTTTTTGAGCCTCTTGGGGGCCTCGTGAGGCCTCCAGGGGGCCTCCGAGGCTCTCCTGGGATCCTGTTGGGGCCTCCTGGGGGCCTCTTTGGGTGGAAGGACCGAATTGGTGGTTCGTGCTCCCCCTCTTGGGCCCCTCTTGGGGCCGTCTTGGGGCCCTCTTGGGCGATCTTGGGCGCCTCTGGAGCCGTGTGGGGCCCTCTTGGGCCGTTCTGGGCGCCTTTTGGGGGCATCTTGGGCCGTCCGGGGCGATCTCGGAGGCCTCTTGGGCTGCCTCGGAGCGTCGGGAAGCCGAAAAGGCAAGAATGCCCAAATCCATCAGAAACCGAAGGGAAATCTATTTATTTTGCATCTGGGGGCCCACTGGGTAGTGCTCTTGGACGCCTCTTAGGCCGTCTGGGAGCCATCCCGGGCGTCTTGGTGCGATCTTGTCGTGTCCCGGAGGCCTTTAGGACCATCTAGAGGGCCTCTTGGGGGCCTCTGGGCCGCTCTTGGGGCTCTCGGGAGGCCCTGAGGGCGGCGCTCAAGAGCAAAACCATCTCTGTTGGGGACTGCCCGGGACCTGCTCGGGGTATTTTTCGGCCGCGGACCCCAGGGGCCGCCCCGCGCGCGCGAACTAGAAATACGGTTTACCAGTCACCGGGGATTGGAGAGGCCTGACGGCCGGTGCCGCCGACCCTGATCGAAAGGGCTAGGAGTGAGGGGAGGAAGCGGAGGAGGAGAAGGAGGAGGAGGAGGAGGAGGAGGAGGAGGAGGCGGAGGAGGCGGAGGCTTGGGAGGTCGGAGGAGGAGGAGGCGGAGGCGGGAGGCGGAGGCGGAGGCGGAGGCGGCGGCGGAGGAGGGGCTGGAGCGGAGGCGGAGGAGGAGGCGGAGGCGGAGGCGGAGAGGAGGCGGAGGAGGAGGAGGGAGGAGGAGGAGGAGGAGGAGGCGGAGGAGGAGGAGGAGGAGGAGGGGAGGAGGAGGGAGGAGGAGGAGGAGAGGAGGAGGAAGGAGGAGGAGGAGGAGGAAGGCGGAGGCGGAGGAGGAGGAGGAGGAGGAGGAGGAGGAGGAGGAGGCCTAGCCATTTTGAGCTCAAGTCCGTTTAGCGTGGCCCAGGCGTCTGCAGCGGACGGAGGCTTTCTGGCATTGGGGGGCGCCTAAGAGGTGCACACGGCCCCCAGCAGCTTTCCCTGACATCACCAGTCAGGGCACATTCGGTATTCAACTGCCCTGCTCGTCTTCTTTGCCAGCCACAACGTGTTGATGGCACCTTGGAAGGATGCTTCGCTTCAGTTTCTTTCTTCGCTCCAGGGGGCCGAGCCCTGGACATGTGGACACTGTGGCACGGGAGGCAACTTCGCGACCAAGATGCAGTGCCGCCAGTGTTTCGCCCCCGCGCCGAAGCACATCCAGGCGGCCATCACGCGTGCGTCCCGCTCCTCCTCTGTGCGGCGACCGTGGCAGATGGCCAACCCCCCAGCTGGGGGCAAGGCCAACGGCAAAGGCAAGGAGAAGGGAGACAAGGGCAAGGACAAGGGCGTGGCTGGCCCCGCTCCTCGCGGCTCTGCTGGCGCTGCTTGGGGCTACTTCGGGGCTGGCACTGACCTGCTCAAGCCCAAGACTGCTGAGCCGCCCGACCCCATCGCGGTGCTCGACAAGTCGATCGGCATGCTGGAGTCCCTCGCCGACCCCAGCCTCGGGCCCATCGTCGAGGCCAAGCGGGCGGAGAGGGAGACCCTTGTCGCCCAGAAGCGGGCAGGCAAGCCCCTGCACCAGCAGCTGCAGGTGTTGGAGGGCAAGATGGCCACCGCGCAGCGCAAGCTCGCTCGCCAGCGCGATGAGGTCGTGCCCGAGCTTCAGCAGCGCCTGGCGGAGGCTCAGCGGATGCAGGAGGCGGCCAGCAAGGAACTGGAGCAGCTGCAGGAGGAGAAGGCTCAACTGGCCAGGCGAGTGGTTGCTGAGGAGCAGGCCCCAGCTGGGGCAGCGGGCCCTCTCGGCGGTGGCCCCCGCTGCGGGCAGGCGGTCATCAGCCAGCTCGTGCAGAACTTGGAGAAGCTGGTGGGGGGCACCGAGGGCGACGGCGACTCGGTGCCCAAGCCGCTCGTGGAGTCCCTCCAGAACATGCTCAAGCTGGTCAAGGAGCTCCCTCAGGCCTCAGGGCCCCCCGCTGCTGCTGCCGCCGCGCCTCCTGGGGGGCCTGATGCAGCGGCGGCTGCCGCGCCCCCAGGGGGGGCCTGCTGCTGCGGCCTCGGCGGACGGCGGCGGCGGCTCAGTGGAGGAGCAGAAGCGCAAGCGAGACGAGCTGGTGGACCAGTACCTCAGCGGGCTGCCCGAGGAGGAGCGAGCCGCCAAGCGGGCGGCGCTGGGCTCCTTCTACGACCACCACGGCGAGGAGGCGCTCCCCCAGGCGCCTCTTTAATGGGCCCGCGGGCCCGCCCTTGCTCGACTGGACGACCTACGGGGACGGCCAGTTTTGGACGAGCGAGGGCCTTTACGAGGAGGAGCTGCACGGGGTTGGCTTCTCTGAGGGCGGCTGGGACACGTACGCTGGCCAGGGCGATGGCTACTGCGCGCCCGCGGCCATGGGCAGACAGCCACCGCCCGCCGACCCCGACGCTCCTCAGGCCATCTACCTCGATGGCAGGACGCAGCACATTGGGGATGCCCCAGCTGGGCCGTCTCAGAGGCGCCGACGCACTCGGCGAGGGGCTCGACACGTCATCGCCGCCACCTTCAATGCCAATCTTTCCTGGGCTCGCGTCGAAGAGTTCATGGGCGAGGAGATCGGCCAGCTCATCAAGAGCGGCGGCGTCCCCGTCATTGCGGTGCAGGAGCACGCGAAGGCCGCCGAGTGGTTCCACGTCACTGCGGCGGCGCAAGAGCGACGGGGCTGGCGAGTTGTGGGTGCGCCTGCCGTGCGCACGGCGGAGGGCGGCTACTCCGCGGGTGTGGCGCTGGTCACGCCGCGCTGCCTGAGCCTCAGCCTGGCGCCAGGCCAGGCGTCGTGGGACATCTCTCCCGCGGGCGCCGCAGGCAGGCTGTGCTTGGGCATGACCGAGGTCAAGGGCATCGGCTGGGTGGCCTTCTTCTCGGTGTACCTGTTCACGGGCAAGCCCGTCACCTGGGCCTTGAACGCGGCCTTGCTGGACACCATCGTGCACTGGGTCTGCCAGATGAGGGCCCCTTGGATGGCCATGGGCGACTTTAACAATGAACCGCGCGCCATCCTTGACAGCCCCTGGAACCAGGAGGCCAAGGGCCAAGTTCTGGCCTGGCAAGGGGAAGGCGGCACATGCAGCTCCAAGGTGGTAAAGCAGGGCGTGGAGGAGTTTAAGGATCGGGTCATAGATTTCTTCTGGATGGATGCGAGGTTGGCCGTGATCTTTTGCCCAGTGAAGTCCTTCGGGGACATGCCCTACAGGCCGCGCAGGCCGACTTGGATCCGCGCCGACAAGCCCTGGCACGCGTGCCAGATCCAGGTCCTCAAAGGCCCCAAGCAGTACACCATCACTAGGCCGCCACCTGTCAGACAGCCCGAGATCCCGCAGGGCTACCCCAAGCTCGACCTGCTCCACGGCTCGCAGCAGCACCTGGACCAGTGCTGGGGCGGGTTTTGCTCTGCCGCTGAGGCCGAGCTTCGATCTCTGTTCGGCTGGACGGAGTCGGAGGCGCGCAGGTATGAAGGCCGAGGCTTGACTCCCGAGGTGGTGCAGAGACAGCTTCTTCCGAAGAACGGCAGCCCCGTGGCTGATCGAGGCCCAGCCAGGGCCTGGCGTTGGGCCGCGGGGGAACTGGCCTGGATTGGCCAACTCGTCTGCTGCGTCTTACGGGGCCAGCCGGTTCCCAAGGCCAAGTCGGAGGCCCCAGCAGGCCTGGCTACCACCTCGGGAGAAGGGCCTCCTCGATCCTACAACGAGGAGGTCACAGGCCAGCTCAGACGGGCCTGGAGGAAGCTGCTCCTGGCGAGGCACCACTGGGACCAGCTGGAGCCCTGGAGCGCGGGCTTACTGCCAGCGCTGCGCTCCCTCGCCGACGTGGAGCCCCACATCATCGGCGCGCAGGCCATCTTCGCGCTGCAGCAGTTCGCCAAGGTGCGGGCCCAGACCTGGGAGCAGCACCTCATGCGGCAGCGCTCCAAGCGGTTCTACGAGCGCCTGAGCGCGAAGTTCCCAGGCTCAGGGGCCTACCTGCACCGCATCTGCCACTGGAAGCAGGCGTGGAAGGAGCCCATCTCGTCGGCCAAGAAGCTGAAGCTGCCAGCGGACCCGCAGCTCGCGGTCAATCAGGAGGCGCAGGAGTGGGCCAGCATCTGGCGCGCTGGGGCAGGTGACTACACCAAGCTGTGGCAGGACACTCAGGTCCAGACCCAACGGCTGGCCCATGCGCAGCAGCTGCCCATCATCGACGCGATGCAGGTGCGCACCATCTGCCGCAGCTACAAATGGAAGACTGGGCTCGGGCTCGACGGCTGGCACTTTGGGCACCTGGCCTGGCTCAGTGATGAGGCTTTGACCAGCCTCGGGGGCATCCTCATGCTGTGCGAGCGGCTCTGCTCGTGGCCCACGGCCATCCGCATGCTCATCCTTTTCCTGGTCGCCAAGGAGGACGGCGGCGGCAGGCCCATCACCCTTTTTCCCACGCCAGTGCGCATCTGGGAGGCTGTGCGTGATCCCTTGATTCGGCAGTGGGAGCGGGCCCACGTGAGGCCCTACGACTGGGCAGCACCAGGGCGCAGCAGTGAGCATGCTGTTTGGAGAGCGATGTTGGATGACGAGGCCTTGGAGGGTACCAGTTTCTCGTCCCTCACCGCTTTGATGGATCTGGAGAAGGCTTATGAATATATAGCGCTCAACTTGATTTGGATTCTCGGACTGGTACAGCAAGCACCCATGAGTGTCTTGGCCCTTTCTCTGGAGTCGTACGCCTTCCCTCGGGCGGTCCGAAAGGGCCAGGCTGTCGCCGACGCCATCTGTACCTACGTGGGGCTGCCCGCTGGGTCGAAGTATGCCAATCGTTTCCTGAAGATTGTGCTGTGTCCGATCCTGGACGCCGTGGCCCCATGGCCAGGGGCCAAGCTGGATATCACTAAGTTTGTGGACGACTTAGCCCTGCGGCTGGTGGGCAGGAGCGCACAGCTGAAGGTGATCTTCCCTGACCTGGCCCGCACCCTCATCCGCCTTTTGGAGTCGCTGCTGCAGCTCAAGGTCTCGAAGGGTGAGGGAGGCAAGTCGAAGTTCGTCTCCAGCGACGGCTCCTTGGCGCAGGAGCTGGCGCAGCCCATGGCGGACATCGGCCTGCAGCACGGCGAGAGCGAGCGCTGGTTGGGCGTGGATTACCAACCTCAGGGCCCTCGGGAGAAGGCCACCAGAGCCAGACGGGTCAAGACTGCCCGAGGCCGCTGGCACAAAGCGGCTGCCCTCAAGCGCCGAGGGGTGCGGGTGCGCCCTGTGGTGCAGCAAGGCCTCAAAGCGTCAGTGGCGTATGGGGCGACCTGCGCTGGCACTCCTCCTGCCGTCCTCAAGCTCGTCACGGCCAAGACAGCTGCCGTGCGCGCGGGGGCTGGGGCATTTCGCTCGGGCACGTTGGGCTGGGCGCTCGCGCCGAGGACGGACGGCGCCGAGCAGCTCAGGTTCGCCCCTCTTCGGGCATGGCTGCGCGAGGCCTGGGGCCAGCCCGAGAGACGGAAGGAGATGGCCCACGCGTGGGGCCGTCAGTGGCCCAAGGTGCAGCGTGCCCTCACCTATGGCCCCGCCAAGTTCGACGCCTGGAAGATGGCGCGGGGGCCAGCGGCTGCCACCATTCTGACGGTGCACGAGCTGGGATGGCACAAGGAGGACGCCTGGACCATCCTCGACGGCGCCCACGGCAAGTGGGACATCCGCGAGGTCGCTCCCCCCGAGATCCTGCGATCTGCAGAGAGGGCGGTCGCAAAGAAGAAGCTCATGGACTGGGCGCTAGCTGATGGGGAGCGCCAGCCGCTCCGACTTACCCCTTTCTTGCTGCCAGTCAAGCAGCTCATGCGCTCCAAGATCACGGAGACCTGGACGAGGCACCGCGTCAACAGTGCCAGGACGGTCGCGCTAGGAGGTTACCCTGTACAGACGGTGTGCTACGAGCGCGGCCAGGTCACGAGCCCTCTGTGCCCGTTGTGCGGCAAGAAGAAGGGCACTTTGATGCATGTGTATTTTCTTTGTGGTGCAGATGTTTGCGTCACGATTCGTGATGGGCTCACGGAGCCGACCCTCAAGAACAGTTTTCGAGACGTGGTGCACTTGGGCGAGACGGCCGCCACGAAGGAGGAGCAGGGCTGCAGAGGCGGCGACACGCTTTTCTGGAAATGGGCTCGCGGCCTGATCGCGGACCCCGTGGCCGACTACCAGGTGCCCACGCCGCCCGACGAGTATCAGTGGGGCGATCCCGACGGCGAGATGGTGCTGTCGGGCTGGGTGGCCACGGACGGATGCGTCCTGTCCCCCGACGTGGAGGAGGTATCCACGGGAGGCTTCGCCGCCATCACCTGGAGCGCTGAAAAGAAAAGTGAGATTCAGTCCTTGTTCGGTGCTGTGCCAGTTGCGAGGCCCACGTCGGCCCACTGTGAGATTTGGGCTGTGTTCCAGGCTGTAAAGCACTCGGTAGGGCTCGTAGGGCCCCTGATAGATAGCAAGCAGGTCGTTCAGGGGCTCTTGGCGGGCAGAGAATTTTGTGTGAATAGCGAGCAGATAACCGCGCACCTGTGGAAGCTTGTTTGGGATGCCCTGGAGGATCAGTGTCTCATCCCAGGGGAGTCCCTTCAGGTAGTCAAGATTAAGTCTCACATGACCAAGGCCCAAAGAGCCTGTCTTTCGGTGAGAGTCTTGTGCATTTTGATATGAATAGGTGTGCTGACGCTCGTGCAAGAGAGGGAGCTGACCCCTATGCCGCCCCAAAGTGGAAGGTGGAACAGGTTCAGCAGTGTCTTACATTTCAGAAGAGGCTGCTACACTATGCAGCGTCTTTCAGAGTGGATCTTAGTGAAGCCAAAGCTACCACCACGAGCCTGCCGTCGCCTGCTGGTCGGACTCGGAGGAGTGAACGTGTCGCCCGCCCTATGGCAGTCGCGCCTGGGCGGGCCCATCGTTTTAGGCTCCTTGAGGGTGGTAAGTGGCAGTGTCTGGAGTGCTCTCGCCTCGTCCGCGTGGCCGCTCGTCTCAGCTTGGCCAAGCGGGAGTTGTGCCCTGGATGGGGGGGGGGGCCATTTCAAAAGGCAGGGCCCGTTTGAAAGTCAAGGCCCTGGTCCACGGCGAGCGTGTGACGGACCAGATCCGAGCAGCTGCGGCTGAGAGGGCCGCGGAAGCAAGGGGGTCTGGGTCCCAGGTTTCATCCACCCCCACATCGGGAACACGAAGTGGTTGAGATGGTGGGTTATGCTGTGTGCCGAATTTGTGGGGCTTTCGCCCGTTCCCGAGCCCAGAAGTTGTTGCGGGAATGCGAGGGCCCTTTGATGAAGGGTATTGTCGCCCATCGGTGGCGGAAGCTCTATCGCGATCGAATCCTGGACGGTGAGAATCCGTGCACGGGAAAGCCCGTGCGAGAGCAGGATTGACCAGTTTTGCCAAGGTGATGTGGCCCAGAGGCCCGTCCCCAAGAGCCCCCCAGTCAAGAGGAGGAGTGGGGCATTGAGAGGGAGGACGGGGGGCTGCGTCAGCTCCCACAGCTTCCGATTAATATCGACCCGAATCTATCTCCGTCCTGCCTTCGTCTTGGTCATTCGACGTGCCGACGCGGGCCCCCTCTGTATGGGAGCTTGCTTTGTTCATTCGGGGCCGATGGCGGCCGTCATCTTGGGGGAGGGGGGAGGAGAGGACCGAAGACGTCGCGTTTCGCGCCGGCGGAGTCTGGGAATTCCTTGGAATGACCGAGGACGGGTGGCAGCAGCATTCAGGTGGCGATGTGCCACCGATGTGCACCACGGCGCCTGTGTAGTCTGGGTGTCGAGGGTGCTGTTTGCAACTGCCGCTCTCCTCTGAAAGGCCCCAAGAGGCCCCCGGAGGTCTCATCGCGTCATATGTAGAAGGAAGGGAGAAGGAGGATGAGTAGGAGGAGGTGGAGGAGGGGAGGAGGAGAGACTAGGAAGAGGACAAGGAGGAGGAAGAGGAGGAGGAGGAGGAGGAGGAGGAGGACCAGTGTAAACCCAAGACTCATCAACGATGTTGGAATAGATCCTCCCTCCAAGCTCCGTGTTCATAGCCCACTACACATATTCATGTCCACTGAGGGATGTGCCCCGTTGTGAGACAACCGTTCGAAAATCCCGAAGCGTGCGAAAACGCCCATTCCAACGCCGCGCATCAGCCTGACTGTTGCGTCCTGGCGGTCCTGAGCCTCGTCAGAACACCGTTCCTGGGATTCCAAGACCACGAATCAACGTAGCTGTTGCGCCGTGACAGTGTTGAACCGTTCCAAAGCACCATCCCTGGTACGTTAACAGTGATAATCATTGAAGGTTATGCAATGTCTAGAATTGAGTGTGGGTGGCACCACTGTGACAGCCACATTTTGAAAAGAAGTCTCCGTCAGACCGTGGAACCCTTGCAAATTCCAGACGCTTCGCGTATCCCCGCCCGCCTAGACACGGAAGAAGCTGCGGGGGGGAAGGGGCTACGAGCAGCGAGGTCGCCCAGGTTGAACCCAGTGCGACTCGAGCCCAGGAAAGGCAGCGGCTCCGACCACCGGGCGTTCGGCAGCTTTAGAGACCATGTGTCCAGCGGCCCCATGTACAGATGCTCCCTGGCGGATGCAAAACTGGACAATATCGAGGATATCCAGGTCAAGAATGCGCGTCTGCAGAAAACGCTCGGGGGCGTCTTCAGCGGCGTTTGGCACGCGTGGTCGTGCGGCACAAGGTAATGAAGAAAGGGGGGGTACAAAAGCAACCCCTGGCTCAACGCACCCGAGACTTGCATGAGCTTCATGGGCGCCTGGAGGCGGGCTGGCTTCGATGCGTGCAAGATGGACCAGGTGCACAATCTCGAGGTAGATTGGGACTCCATCCGCCGCGAGCACATGAAGGGCGCTGGGCGGCATGGCGGAGAATCATCGGCCCCCTGGGCAACGGGTAGTCGGGGCGCACAGGCTCCTTGGTCAGCAGAAACCAACAGGGAAGGACGCCAGGATGCCCAGGCTCCCTGGATAGTGAACAGTCCAATGGCCCGCACCGAACAATGGCACGGCTGGCAGGGCTGGTCAACATGGAGCGAAGGTGACCCCACCTGGAACGAATCCGAATGGAAAGGTGGAGGCAAGCGCCCCCCCCAGCGAGACGACCACCGCGACCCCGACAAGAGGGGGCGCTGGTGGGCATGAGGCGACGCCGCAGCACACCGGGCGGGCCCAGTCCCTCGCCCACTGGCAAGCTAGCCGCTTCACCGCAGCATGCTCTGTTTGAGGACGATGCCCCACCAGAACAGCAGCCGCCAAGGCCCCCCCGCCGTCATTGACGCGGGTGGCGGGTACTTACCAAACCCACCCACCCCCGACACGCTCAACGACTTGCGGCGCGACTGCTCCTCTGGTCAGGGAGCGCTGGCCCGCCGCAGGGCCCGTCTCACCCCGCTGCGCCCGGCCTGATGGCCGCGATACCTCGGGGCTGCCAATCGCTGGGGCAGGCGGCCGCCCCACCCGTGCAAGGCGCAGCATAGCTAGACAGCTCCGGCTGGTTAGGCGCGAGTTGGCACACGGATGCCGCAGTTTCACACGCGACAGCTTTCGGGCGCCCTGGCAGTTCCTACTCCCCGGCGCCCGACGTGTTTCACCTCCCATGAGCCTCCTGTCTCGTGGCTTCTTCCTGGCTCTCTGGGGACTCATGCAAAGCTTTGCGGCCGTCAGCCGTTTCCTGGCTCCCTTTTTTTTTTTTTTTTTTTTTTTTTGTTTTTTTTTTTTTTTTTTTTTTTTTTTTTTTTCTCCTTCTTCTTCTTCTTCTTCTTCTTCTTCTTCCTCTCTCTCTCTCTCTCTCTCTCTCTCTCTCTCTCTCTCTCTCTCTCTCTCTCTCTCTCTCGCATCTCATGGGCGTGGCCGCCGTCGGCCTTGCGTCCAGGTAGCCAGACCTCCTGCACTCGCGCAGCCATCTGCTGCCCTCGGGCGCCGCTGGCTCGCTCCAGCTGCCATGAGCGCGCTCCGGACATGATCCGACGGGCGTGGCTTGGGTTAGGACCCCACGGAGGAAGCCCCCGGACGAAGTGCGGCCCCTATCCCGCGGAGGAGTTACTCGTGGGAAGTGCGGCCACCCGCGAGGACTTGCGCCGGACAGCCACCTACCCGTGTACGTCCGCCACGGGAGTGAGCCGCCGAGGACGCATCCCCCGGCGCCAGTGGGACCGCTGTCCTTTGCCCTGGTGCCCGCCAGACGCCCGCAGTCCCCGGAAGCGGACGGTGCAAAGCCAGTGAGTGGGGCAGCGCCCCGGCGAGGCAGATCAGGCGAACGACCAGGGCCATCGGGGCAAGTTGGGCCCAGAGGCGCCCGGGTCTTGGATGCGGCCATCGGCTGGGAGCATCGGTCGCCCCCCAGACCTACACCTGGGGCAGAGTTTACGTTGCCCTGGCGGGTGACTGCCGCTCCCTGGCGCCCTGCGGGATCAGCCGCCTCTCCGACGATTGCCGTCGGCGAGCAAGGAATGTCCCCGTACCTCTCGTAGCAGCCGTCAGCTGGTCCCTGGCTCTTGTTAAAGACTTCTGGCAGCCGTCAGCTGCGCCCCTGGTAACATGGGCCAGATCAGTCAGGGGCCACTAGCTGGCTGGCCAGCCTGCGAGGCGTGCCGTCCGGACGGTCCCCAGGCAATCGATGGTCCACTTCCATTCTGCGCACGTCCGTGCCCCCGGCTTCGGCGGGCGCACTTCAGCCAGGAATGGTGCTGGTGGGGCCAGCTGTGGCCGCGGCGCTGCGACGGGAAGGGGCGCCTCCTGAGGCCAGCGCTACCAAAGGCAGTTCCAGTGCTGTTGGCAGACCACCGTCGCGGGGACCCGCAGAACGCAGCAGACAGAATTGTCCGAGGTGCAGCACAGCCCAGACACGTCTTCGCGATAAGACTGACGAATCTGTTCGCTGACCAGTCTACCCGCTGCGGGCAATGAGCGTTCCCATAACGTTCTACTGGGCGTGGAATTTACATGCGAACCTGTGCGGATGTCAGCCGCTCCCTGGCCCTCTGCCTCTCTCTTCTCCTCTTCTACGGACGGGGTGGCCCTCTGCCATTCGCCCCCATGCACGCAAGGGCGGGGCTGCCCTCGGCCACGCGTTCTCCCTGGCTAACGCTCTCAAGCTCGTATGGTCACCGGCCGTCCCCTGGCGCCGGGCGTTCCCTGCGGGCCCCCCTCAACCTGGCCGGCAGGTGATGTCGGCGCCCGCCGTCCACGCCAAGCGAGGGTCCCACAAGGGCAGGGCGGCCAGTTGCCACATGACCCCGCGGCCTCGCATCGTTCTGTGGTTAGCCGCCCCCTGGCGCTGAAGCCCCCTGGTGGCCGCCTCTCTCCCGCCGAACTGGCGATGTCATTTCCTGCCATCCGGCCCGCCTCCCCGCGCAATGCGCGGTCCTCCGCGCGGCGTCTACGACGTTGCCCCTGGCCGGGCTCCCTGGCGCAGTCGCCCCCCGGGGCCTGGTCCATACTCGCCTTGCAGCTCGGGGCTGGCGTCGTCCTCAGGGTATGCGAGATGTGTCGCGGAGTGGCGCAGCCTTCCAGCAGACAGCGTGCTTCCCCAGCGCCCCGTCCCCGCCTACTTGGCATGGTCTGAGCCGCTGCCGCGGCCCTGGCCCTTGGCGCCTTGCGGCGACATGGTCAGTCTGTATCTGGTCACTCCTGGCCACGGTGCCTGAGCTCGAACGCGTTCGTCCAGCTCTTCGTTCCTGGTGGCGCACCGCTGTCTGGTTTACCGGCAGTGGCAGCGCCCTCGCCAGTGTGATGCGTGGTCGTATGCACAGTGCTGATCAGGCGTTTCTGGCGTGCAGTTCCGAATTCCACTTTTGGCACCTATGCCTCAGGCCTGCAAGCGGCATCAGCTTCCCTGGGCGTTCAGACCAGCCAGCCAGTTCCACCAGCAGCAGCCCCTCAGCCGCCGCTTCTGAGTGCTGGCCCGGCCGGCTTGCGCGTCGCTCAGTAGCTAATTAGGCAGGCCTGTGCCCCGGACCCCCTTCTCGGCGACTGCTTCGCGCGTCTGCCCGCGACCAAAGAAGTATCCCCACCAGCCCGTCCAGAAATGAGTCCCAGGGGAGTGGAGGTTATGAGGGACGCGGGGGAGCATGCAGAAGAACAAAGGGCGGGGTGAACCGCCATATGTCCCAAGAGGAGGAGGATGTAGGAGGAGCCGTCGTCGTCGGAGTAGGAGGAGGAAGAGGAGGAGCAGGTGGAGGATTGCGAGGACGAGGAGGACGAGAAGGAGGAAAAGGAAAAAGAGGAACAGGAAGAGGAGGAGGAGGAGGAGGAGGAGGAAGAGGAGGAGGGGAAAGGGGAGGAGGGAGGAGGAAGAAAAAGAGGAGGAGGAGGACAATGGCGAGCTTGGGGGCCTCTTGGGCCGTCTTTGGGGCCTCTTGGGGGTCCCGGGGGCCTCTTGCGTATATCGGGGAGCCGCTTGTGGCCTCTTGGGAGTCTCTTGGGGGCCTTTTGGACGCCTCTTGGGGGCCTCTTGGGGCCTCTTGGAGCCCTCTTGGGGCGCTCTTGGGGCGCTCTGGGGAGCCTTCGGGGCGCCCTTGGGACCATATTGGAGGAGGTCAATCAAAGAAAGGGGGGTCGTATATTAGCCCTGCCCCTCGAGAGTGTCTCGAATCGCCTCTTGGGCTCCTCCTGAGGCGCTCTTGGAGCGCTCTTGGGCGCTCTTGGGGCCGTCTTGGGGCTCTATTGGGCCTCTCTTGGGGCCCTCTTGGGCAATCTTGTGGCCATCTTGCGGCCTGTGAAGGCCATCGGAAGCGAAAGCGCGAAAAAAACCCAAACACAGATTTTCCTAGGATGTTGGCATGATTTTGGCTTCTCGGGAAGCTCCGTGGGGAGCTCTTTGGCCACTTTGGGCCGTCTTGGTGCGGTCTTTACGCGTTTTGGAGCTTCTTGGGCTCCATCTTGAGGCATGTTGCGTTATCTTGAGCCATTTTGGTGGCTATCTTGGGCTTTCAGAGGCCCTCTTGGAGCCGTCTTGGGCCACCTTGGACGCCCAAGCGACCCGCGGAACCCTCCGTCCAGGTCCAGGGGAGGGGGTCGGGGGAGGGGTCAAGTTACCCCCTCCCCGCCCGCAAGCTGTGTCGCTCACTCCCACCCGCCCCCCCAACACATACGTAGCACCCGAGTCTGGCCTGAGCCTCTGCATATTCAGCAGTCGTCTTGGGATGGGGAGCTACTGGGGGCCAATCCGCCGCCGCCGCCGCCGCTGCCTCCGCCGCCGCCGCCGCCGCCGCCGCTGCCCGCCGCCGCCGCCCCCGCTGCCAAACCGCCGCCGCAGCCGCAGCCGCTGCCTCCACCGCCGCCGCCGCCGCCGCCGCCGCCGCCGCCCCCGCCGCCCCCGCTGCCGCCGCCGCCGCAGCCGCCGCAGCCGCCGCAGCCGCCGCCGCCGCCGCCGCCGCCAAGTGTACTCTGTATTGCTTTTTGACAGGGATGGTGGGGGGGGGGGGGCGCATCGGGTTGGCTGCGCATGTCCCGAACTTGGAGGGAGAGTGCGTGCGTGCGTGCGTGCGTGCGTGCGTGCGTGCGTGCGTGTGTGTGTGTGTGTGTGTGTGTGTGTGTGTGTGTGTGTGTGTGTTTTGAATTGTTTTTTGGAAGGGATGGTGGTGGGGGGTGTCGGCATGGACTCGGGTTGGCCCCCAGTCGCTTGGGGGAGGGGGTGTTTACTAATAGGGAACAGTGATAAATCCCTCCCCGAAGGGGAAGAAGGGGGGTTGGAAGAGGCAATTTTCTAGACCACCGACGCCCAGAGGGCTGGTGGGATTCTTAGAACGAATGTGCGCGTCGCTGCGGCGAAAGCTTGAGGAGCGTGCCATTCTGCGAGCCTCGTCTCTGGGGATGTAGGTGGGGTTTCTCGTGGGGCGCGATCCCTGTGAGGGTTGTGCCGGCATGGGCGGGGGGACGCTAAGCCAAGCCTGTCTTTTGGGCCGCAGGTGAAGCTCCATGAGGGGCACGATCCGTGTGACAATATACGTCCTCCGATGCCGAACACTTCATATACTACAACTAGAGCGTGCTAGAACCTAAGCGCGCGCGAAGCGCGTGCGTGGTTCTATTGTGTGTGTGAGAGAGAGAGAGAGACAACTATAATATAGTATTCTCTCTTTATATATAAATGTATATGTGTATATATATTTAATTGTGTATATAAATGTGTATATATGCATATGTATATGTATATGTATCTGTATTTGTATATGTATATGTATATGTATATGTATATGTATATGTATATGTATATGTGTAGGTGTATGTATATGTATATGTATATGTATATGTATATGTATATGTATATGTATATGTATATGTATATGTATATGGCGGCTCTACTCCCAGTAGCCCCTCTTCCGCCGAGCCTCCCGGCCCCGAGAGGCCACCCAGAGGCGGGGGGCCGGCCGGCACGACAGGTCGAGTAAATCTGATGCGA
>CAUYUJ010003074.1:10000-40000 GCA_963575745.1 Prorocentrum cordatum | reverse complement strand
GTTCCGCCTGTACCAGGTCCTGGTTCGGCGCGGCGTGGCGGCCGAGGCCGGGCGGGTGATGCACTTGGAGGTGCACCAGAAGATCCAGCAGCGCTGGTTGGCGGAGCTCACGGGCAGCAGCCCTGACCCGGCCTACAATCCGCCCACTTTGGACCAGGTCAAGCGGGCGGATGTCGATTTGTGGCGCTTGTTGGCGGAACGGACCGAGCTCACAGGGATCCGCCCCGGCATTGATGGCAAGTGGCCACTAGATGAGCTCGTCCCTATTCTCCTGGATCACCCGCGCGTCGCGATAATCCTGACGCCTCTGCCGAAGACCGCAGCGCCGCGTGGCGGCGCCGCCGCGAGCGCTCCCGGCGGAGACCGGCAGGGCGACCAGGGCTCGGCAAGGACCAGGGCAGAGAAGCGCAAGGAGTCCAGGCAGAGGCAGGCGGAGAACAAGCGGCAGAAGCCAGCAGAGGTCGCACCCGCCGCAGCGGCGCCGAAGGGGGCCGGCAAGGGCAAGCGCACCCCCATGCCCAGGGGCCTGATCGGCAAGAACCGGCAGACGCCGGATGGGCAGCCGCATTGCTTCGACGCCAACCTCCCGCGCGGGTGCCCTCACGCGCAGGTGGGCCAGCGGTGCTCGAAGGGGTGGCACTTGTGCTGCGAGCCAGGTTGCCCCAAGGGCGCAGTGGGTTGTTCCGACCCCCACTGTTTGCCCCGCCACCAGTGAAGGGGTCCGGCCGAGGCCGCGCCGCTGCTGGCCTCGGCTGTGCACGAGGCGGACCCTGTGCAGCGGAATAGGCATCCAGAAGGGCGGGCCCCTGGGGCAACGGCGCGTTGCCCCCAGTCGCCCGCGGCCGCCCTTGGCGGCCACCATCCGGCGTCAGCGATTCGTGCCTGCCGGCCTGTCGCGCCCGCCCCTGGGGCGCCAGAGCCCGACGAGGCAGCGGGCGGGCACGCCGAAGCGGCCCGCGATCGCCTGGCTGCCGCGACGGGCACGCAGCCGCGCAGGCAAAGGCGATCCCCGCTGGTTGCGGAATTCTCCGGGTTCGCAGACGTTCGGCTTCCGCCAGAGGCGGCCTTCGCCTTGCAGGTGGGCGACGTGCTGCGCGAGCCTGTGCGGCACTGCGGCGGCGAAGCGCCCGCAGGGGCCAAGGTCCTCCTCCTCGGCCAGAAGACTGGGGGTGACCACGGGGCCGAGGCAAGATGGGTTCCTGCGAAGTTCGGGCTGCCCTGGCACCCCGACGAGTTTGCCCGCGCGGCAGCCGGGGCAGTTGCGCCCTTCGACCAGCTGCCAGAACTGCGCTCGCACGTTCTCGAGACAGTGTTCTTCGTCCTTACCCGCGGCCCGTCTGAGGTTGTGAGCTTCCGCCGGCTGGCGTTCAAACACTGGGCCCGCCGGGCGCGAGCCTTGGAACAGGACGAGGCGAGGCTGCACGAGTCCACGGGGCCCGGCGTGCGGCACGTGCTGCGCGGCAAGCGGCTCCTCCTGCTCGATGAGATGGCGCAGGCTGCGGGTTGCCCAGATTGCGGGTTGGCAGCCGAGGCGGCCGCGGGCCTGGCGGTCATCGGAGTGCTCCCGAGGACCGGGGCGTTCCCTCCGCTTCCGGCCCCGGCGAAGGAGTCCGTCGCCGCCGTCCTGGCGCGCGCCGCGGAGGCGCAGCGCGCGGCCGTTGAGTCTGCAGGGCCATCGTCCGACCCGGCTCTGGGCGCGGAGGTCGAGCGAGTGGCGCTGGAACAGGAGGCTGCAGGCCTCTTGTCTGCGCCACTCCTGTCGGTGGCGGAGGTTTCCGCCGCGCTCGGCCCGGACTGGCTCCCCGCCCGAAGGTTCGGCCTCTGGCAGGGGGGGAAGGCGCGGGAGATCGACGACGCCACAGAGTTCGGTGAGAATTTGATGGTGGAGCGGACCGAAAAGCTCGATGTTCTCGGCCTCGACGAGGTCGCCGGCTTGGCCCAATGCTGGGCGGAAGCTGTGGACTGGGACCGGCGGCGCGTCAGTGTGCGCCTGCCTGGCGGCGCTGCTCTTGAAGGCAGGCTGTCTGACGAATGGAGTCGCGCGGAGGCGGCGCGCCTCGCAGGCCAGACACTGGATCTCAGCAAAGCCTACAAGCAGTTGGCCAAGCGGCCAGAACACCGCAGGTACTCAGTCGTCACGTCCTGGTCTACGTCCAGGCGCCGCGTGGAGTTCCGCCTGGCTTATTCCCTCCTGTTCGGGGAGACCGGCGCCGTGTTTCAGGCCAGCCGCTTCTTTCGGCCTCTGGAGTGGATATTCTGTAAGCTCTTCCAGGTCGCTGTCACGAATTACTTCGATGATTATCCGCACCTCGAGCCCGAGGTTCTGGCTGCTGGGGGCCATGCCGCGGCCTTGGAGGTCCTGAGGCTCCTCGGGTGGCCCCCCAAGGAGGAGCGACCGGAAGACAGGGTGCCGAGGCCAGTGTTCTCCGCTCTCGGGGCGCACTTCGACATGGGCCCCCTTGTCGAACACGGCTGCTTCAGGGTTGGCAACAAGCCGGGCCGGATAGAGTCCATCAGCAAGGACCTGGCGATGATCGAGGCCAGGGGCCGTGTCCGCCGCGGCGAGCTGGAATCCCTCATCGGCAAGTGCCGGTATGCCAGGTCAAACACATTCGGCCGGTGCGGCGCTGCGGCCTTGCAGGCCCTCGGCGAGTTCAGGCAGACGTGCGCAGCGGGCGGCCGAATCACCCCAAGGGTGAAGTGGGCGCTGTGGTGGTGGCGCCGGTTCTTGAGCTACACCCGGCCAAGGGAGGTGCGCTGCCACCGACGCCTCCCGACGCTGCGTCTGTTCACGGATGGGGCCTGCACCCCTCGCCCTGGCCGCCTGCCACTGGTGTCGATCGGCGCCGTGCTGTATCGCACGGGCGCCGCCCCTGTCGTGTGGGGAGCGGAAGTCCCAGGTGAGGTCGTGGCCAGGTGGCAGGACCGCGGGGTGCGCACTGTGGAGCAGGTGATCGGCCAGGCGGAGCTTGCCCCCGCGGTCGTGGCCCGCCTCCTGTGGCCGGACGTGCTCCGACAGGCAGTGCTGCTCCATTAGGTTGACAACGAGGCGGCGCGCTTCGGCCTCATCCGGGGCTATTCGCCAGTGGAGGCGAGTGCAGAGCTCACCTCGTGGTCGCAGGAGTTGGACATGGCGCGCGGCACGGCGTCGTGGGTTGAGAGGGCCCCTTCCTTCGGCAACCCCGCCGACAAGGCGTCTCGCCTGGAGTTCGATGGATACCAGGGCGCGGTTGTGCTGGAGGCCGTGCCGTGCTTAGCTTTGTTCTGGCAGGGCTTGCTCGACCCAGAACGAAGGCCGTCAGCGTTCGACAGTCATGCAATGCGACTCGACGCTGGCATTTCCAAATGATGAGAGGCGGCCCGAGGAGATGGGGGTAGACGGAGGCCCGCCTCCCTTGCGTCGCTGAATGCACCATGGATGCAATGCGTAATGTGTTCCCCACTGTGAAAAAAACGACCCTCCTTGACGCTTCGCGTGTCTCCGCCCGCGTCAGGGGAGGGTGGAGGTAGATGTGGTTCAGGAAGCAGGAATATGTCCTGTATGTGATGGCATGTGGACGTCTGCTGGCGAGGGCCCGGGCGGCTGGCGGAAGGCGGCTCTACTCCCAGCAGCCCCTCTTCCGCCGAGCCTCCTGGCCCCGAGAGGCCACCCAGAGGCGGGGGGCCGGCCGGCACGACAGGTCGAGTAAATCTGATGTGGGCGATATGCCGGCCCCCAAATGCGTTTAACAGTTTTAACGCCGAAACCTCTCGGGCAATTGTTGGAGTCAAACTGCGTGCGGCGGTTTGCCGGCGGATGCTCGGCGGAAGTCGGCAGAGGCACGTGCAAATGTCACGGCGACGGTGCCGTGGACAGCCGGCGGAAGTTTTGCGGGGGTTGGCGGAAGTATTTCTTGGACGCGCAGATTGTTGCGGACTCGGTTTGTCAACGCGAGTGCGCGCGTTCCGCAGCCGTGCAAATTCAAGGTATGATGAGGCACGGTGTAAACACTTTTTAACCCCACCCACCCGCCCTCATACATTGAGGAGCGGACGGGGTTGACGGAGGCCCGCCTCCCTTGCGTCGCTGAGTGCACCATGGATGCAATGCGCAATGTGTTCCCCACTGTGGAAAACGACTCTCCTTGACGCTTCGCGTGTCTCCGCCCGCGTCAGGGGAGGGTGGAGGTAGATGTGGTTCAGGAAGCAGGAATATGTCCTGTATGTGATGGCATGTGGACGTCTGCTGGCGAGGGCCCGGGCGGTTGGCGGAAGTATATGTATATGTATATGTATGTATGTATGTATGCATGCATGCATGCATGCATGTATGTATGTGTGTATGTATGTATGTATGTATGTATGTATGTATGTATGTATGTATGTATGTATGTATGTATGTATGTATGTATGTATGTATGTAAATATGTGTGTATATTATGCATACACACATCTAACGGGGGACGGGGCCCTAGGGGGCTTGGGGGCCCAGGGCCGCGACCCCGACACCAAACGCTTGTGCTCGGGGCCTTTATTTGGGGACCCGAAGCCGTTCCTGAGAGACACCGGACATCCGTCGCGGCTGGGCCCCGGGCCACCCCCACGACGCCCTGAAAGGGAACTTGGACGGCCCAAGATGCGCCTCAAGCGGTCCGTAGCCATTTTGGCTCAAGTTTTTGTGTCGTGCTTTTGTGGGGGTCCGCGCGACCTTGCTCGTTGGCGTTGGCCCTGCCAAGGATATGGCGCACCCTGCGGGCGTCCGGCTCCCGGTCCTCGGCGAGCAGCTCGAGAGGCCGAGGCCAGTGCTGGCGTGGGCGGAGGTAGCCATCCCGACGGCCGCTCCGAGGCCGAGGCAGCCTTCGATTCTCCAGGCTGACGCTACATCCGCCGACCCCCATATAAACGATTGCTCCTCCAGGACTGCATTTCACGAGGCTTGTTTGCGAGAGTGTCTTGTGCGAAACGGGCCGGACAACCTTGCGCACGGCATCTGAGAGCTCAGAGTTGCGAGGATGTCTCAGGCGAGATGGGCCGGACCACCTCGCGCAGGGCATCTCGGAGCCCAGAGTTGCGAGGATGTCTCCAGCGTAACGGGCTTGACCACCTCGCGCGCGGCATTTCGAACCCCATAGTTGCAACGATGTCTTGGGCGAAACGTGGTGCGAGGAAGTCTCAGGCGAAACGGGCGGGACCACCTCGAGCGCGGCGTCTCAGAGCTCCGAGTTGCGGAGGCCTCTGGGGGCCTCCTGGGACCTCCTGGTGACCTCCTGGGGCTTCCTCCTGGGCCTCCTGAGCGGGGGGAGGGAGGAGTACTTGGAGGATGAGAACGAGGTGGAGGACGGGGAGGAGGAGGAGGAAAAGGTTGAGTAGGAGATGGGCGTGAGGACGGCGACGACGACGACGACGACGGTAGAGGGTTAGAGGATGTTGGTCGGGATCTCGTGGTTGGCCTCTCGGGGGCCTCCTACCATTTCAGGAACATCTGCCGACGCGGGGAGGGGGGGGAGGGAAGAGTTGGATGAGGATAAGGAGGGGGAAGAGGAGGAGGAGGAGGAGGAGGAGGAGGAGGAAGTGGGCGATGAGTAGGGTGCGGGGATGAAGAAGGCGACGACGGCGACGACGACAATAGAGGGTTCATGGATAGTAGTCGGGAGGACGTGGTCTGGAGGACGGGGAGGGGGAGGAAAAAAGCAGGTTGGAGGCCTCTTGGGCGCCGTTCTGGGGTCTCTTGGGGCCCCTTTTGGGCCTCATGGGTTCGTCTTACGGGGTTCTAGGCCCTAGGGTGACCTCCTGGGAGCTCCTGAGGGCCTTTTGGTTGCCTTTTGGATCGTGGTCCCCCTCCCGGCCCTCTCGTGGGCTCGTTTTCAGGCGGCCTTGGGCCGTGTCGGGTGCGTCTGGGGCCGTCTGGAGGCCCTCTGGGACAATGTGGGGGCCCTCTTGAAGGCCTTTTGGGCCGTCCTGGGGCGACCTCGGGGGCGTCATAGGGCGTCTTGGAGCGTCGGACAGGCGGGAAAGCGAGTTTGCTTAAAATGTACGTTTTACGAAGGGCATGGGGCCATTTTTGCGTCTGGGGACCCTGCTGGGGCACATCTTCGGGGCACCTTGGGGGTCTTAGGGGGTTCTAGGGGGACCTCCTGGGAGCTCCTGAGGGCCTTTTGGTTGCCTTTTGGATCGTGGTCCCCCTCCCGGCCCTCTCGTGGGCTCGTTTTCAGGCGGCCTTGGGCCGTGTCGGGTGCGTCTGGGGCCGTCTGGAGGCCCTCTGGGACAATGTGGGGGCCCTCTTGAAGGCCTTTTGGGCCGTCCTGGGGCGACCTCGGGGGCGTCATAGGGCGTCTTGGAGCGTCGGACAGGCGGGAAAGCGAGTTTGCTTAAATGTACGTTTTACGAAGGGCATGGGGCCATTTTTGCGTCTTGGGACCCTGCTGGGGCACATCTTCGGGGCACCTTAGGGGTCTTAGGGGGTTCTAGGGGGACCTCCTGGGAGCTCCTGAGGGCCTTTTGGTTGCCTTTTGGATCGTGGTCCCCCTCCCGGCCCTCTCGTGTGCTCGTTTTCAGTCGGCCTTGGGCCGTGTCGGGTGCGTCTGGGGCCGTCTGGAGGCCCTCTGGGACAATGTGGGGGCCCTCTTGAAGGCCTTCTGGGCCGTCCTGGGGCGACCTCGGGGGCGTCAGAGGGCGTCTTGGAGCGTCGGACAGGCGGGAAAGCGAGTTTGCTTAAAATGTACGTTTTACGAAGGGCATGGGGCCATTTTTGCGTCTGGGGACCCTGCTGGGGCACATCTTCGGGGCACCTTGGGGGTCTTAGGGGGTTCTAGGGGGACCTCCTGGGAGCTCCTGAGGGCCTTTTGGTTGCCTTTTGGATCGTGGTCCCCCTCCCGGCCCTCTCGTGGGCTCGTTTTCAGGCGGCCTTGGGCCGTGTCGGGTGCGTCTGGGGCCGTCCGGAGGCCTTCTGGGACAATGTGGGGGCCCTCTTGAAGGCCTTTTGGGCCGTCCTGGGGCGACCTCGGGGGCGTCAGAGGGCGTCTTGGAGCGTCGGACAGGAAAGAAAGCGAGTTTGCTTAAAATGTACGTTTTACGAAGGGCATGGAGCCATTTTTGCGTCTGGGGACCCTGCTGGGGCACATCTTCGGGGCACCTTGGGGGTCTTGGAGGCTAAGGAGAGCGTCTGGGGACCATCGCCGGCGTCTGGGGTCGATATTCCAACGATTCGCGGCCCTCTTGGACCGCGTGTGGGGGCGTCGTGGTGCCCTCTTGGAGCATTTTGGGGCGTTCCCCCCCTCCCTTGGCGCGCATTGTCCGGGACCTCGCGCGGCCCGGGGGGGGGGGGTCAAATTCGAGGTTTGGGGTCCCCATGGGGGGGATTATGGGGGGGAACAATCTCACACGCCTGAGGACCCACAAGGGGCCGGCGGATTCCCAGGCTTCAGAGGAGGAAAAGGTACCCATACCTCTACCCTCCCCTCGTCCTCCCCTTTTCGGGCCTCCTGGACCTCCCTCGTCGCCAGCGACTGGATTCGCTTCGAAATCCTGGTCAGCACGCGCCCCAGGAGAGGTCTGGGGAGCAGCGGCATCGGTACCTGTTGGTTCCCCCAAGGGTGGCCCGCGGGAACCCTTGCGCGGGCTTGGGGCTCCGGTGCTCCGTGCTGGGCAGGTCGTCCGCTGGCCGTGGGGGCGCCGCACTGGGCTTCGGCGCCCTCGGCCCTGGCGGGTGTCGCAGGCCCGATGGGCTGAGGCTTCCCGGGTCTCTGGCTCCGTGGGCTCGCGACCTGCCCGAGCTGCAGAGGCTCGTCACGCGGGTCTCCGAGCCCCGCCCAGGCAACGGCACGTCGGGCCAGCCCCTGGCCGGGGCGCTCACGGCGCTCGAGCTGCCCGGAGTGGAGCTGGCCGCCAGCGAGGCCACGAGCGACAAGACGAGCGACACGGAGTCGAGCGGCACGGAGTCGCTTGCGGACCTCTCCGAGCGGTCCTCGAGCCTTCCCGAGGCGGGCATCGGGCTCCGTCGAACTGGCACGATCGCCCGCGACGAGGGCGAACACGAGCGGCGCTTCCCTCGACGACCGCACGCCTGGCCGGCCTCGGCGGCCGCGAGCCCCTACGGCCAGGGCATCTGTCGCAGGGCGCCGCACCTCGGCGGGAGCCAGAGGGCCCCGCGCGCCGCGTCCCTGCAGCAGGCCGGCAGCGAGCCAGCGCCCACGCGCCCGCGGGGGGAGGCGCCCGGCGGGGCCCGCCCCGGCTGCGCCGGGAGGTCGCTGTCGGCGAGGGGCAGCAGGCCCCCGCGCTCGCCTGGCGCCTGCGAGGCCCAGGCCCGGGAGGTCCCCCCGCAGGGCACGCAGCCGGCGGCGGGGCGCCCGGTGGCACGCGCCCGGGCGGTTTGCGGCGGGCTCGCCGCGCACCACTGAGAGAGAGCACGTGCCGCTGGGGGTTGGCTCCTGTCGGGGGAGGAGTGGGGATATGGTCGGGGAGGGGGCTGAGGTACCCGCGATGTTTGAGCGCCTGGTGGCGGGTCTTCGTCGGCGAAGTCCGCCCAGCTTTGGTAGCTCTTATTTTTCTGAAGCATCGACTGTCCAGGTCGTCTAGGCCGTGCAAGCTGGTGTGCAGCAGTGGCTATAAGTTTGTTGCGTGACGGTGTCCCCTGCCCACAAGTCGGTCGGTGGCTCGCGCCCGCCCTTCGGGAGCCTTGAGACGGGGGTCAATGGAAACGGGGGTCAGCCACGGAGCCAGATCCTGCAGGATCTTGCGAAGACCCCCTCTGGCTGACCCGGGTTAGGGAGCCGCTCGTGGTCGCGAGGCGGCCGCGCCCCATTGGCTGACCCGGGTCTGCGAAGACCTGCGGTGCAGTTTTTTTTTCCTGCATTGCAGTTTTTGGTTTCCTGCTGACCCGGGTCTGGATTGACCCGGGTCAGAAGATCCCCGAGCCCTGATGACAGGTATTGTTTTCCGTCGGCACCGCCTGGGGCCTGCCCTGAGGGCCCGTCCTGCCCCGAGCGTGTGGCCACCACCACTCAGTTTCTTTTTTGGCCTGGCGCGGTTCGCGCCATGGCACAGGCCACACCACTCCACATCATCAGTCCATCCCCCGCACCTCTTGCAACTCCTTTTGAGGGAGTGGCCTGTGCCACTGTAGTCAACAATCTGCGGTGTTGCTTTTAAGTCCAAGCTTCGAGTGCTGATGGCCCATGGCGGAGTGGCCTGGAGCGGTCTGGTCCGCATCAGTTGTGGATCCGGCTGGTCTACACTGGACTCATCATCCTCCCTCGCTGGTCTTCGTCCTACGGAGTCAACGCGGATCTCGCAGGCACGTGCTGATTTCTCGGGTCAGCGTTGGAACCCCAGGTTGATGGCACCATGCCCCGTGCAGATTTCAGAAAGTTCCGGCCGCGGTCGGGCAGCAGCGTCCTGTGCAAACGCAGAGCGCGGCATGTTTGTCCCCATCGTTGTTCTAGTCATGTGAATTGCGTCGGCGCAACAGACGTCAGTTTACGTAGTTCGTTTTCTGCATAGGCCGATTCTGCCCGATCATGCGTGGGCCGAAGCAAGTACAGCCAGCGCTGTCTTGCAATGCCTGTGCCGCACCAGATCTGTATCTTTTTTAACGTCAAGGAAATTTGCCAGGCATGCATTTCTTCGATCGCCCACGCGTCCGTCAGGATGCTCGGTTGTGAGGGTGCGTATGACTAGAATTCGTGTCCAGGTAGCTTTGCGATTTTACTCGCAATCGTTCCAAAAGCTTCCAGCACACGCGTGCATCCGGTCCTTGCCAATGCATGGCGGTGGCTACTGACGCTGCGTTGGGCCACTGCTCAAGACCTGTTGAAAATGATGATCCCCCCCTCCTCCCCGGATCCCGACTGCCATTAATTCGCAGCCGGATAATTATTTTTAAACTGCCCCCTGGAAAAGATTCCACGGGGACCGGACGGTGCGATCGGTACATGCACACATGTATGTTTGTATACATATATGCGTATACAGGCACACGCGCAAGCATTGCTGTATGCGCATGAGCTGTATGCGTGCAGATGTGCAAGCTACTTCGGTCGACGAGTAGGTCATTTTCGCCTTACTGGGACACTGTACGTACGTACTCGCGCGACCGCGCGCGTGCGCGCGGTGGCGTCCAGTTCTCGCGCTCGGTGTGAGGCTGGTTGGCCTTATGGTGGCTATCAGTATCCCAAATTTACATTGTTTTTTTTCCGCACGCGGTTTCGGGGGTGACACGTGTCACCCATTGTTTTGTTGTGAGGCTCAATGGTTCTCTGTTGCTTCCCAGTACCCCAAATTTGCATTTCGTTTTCTATCACGGTTACGGGGTTGGCACGTGTCGTCCGCTGTTTTTTTTTTGAAGCAGAATGGCCTGATATTGGTTCCCAGAGTCCCAAATTTACAATTGATTTTTCTCAGAGAGTTTCGGGAGAGACACGTGTCGCCCGGTGGGTTTTGTGAGGCTGATTGGCCTTATTGTGGTTCCCAGACTCCCAAATTTACAATTGGTTCTTCTCACGCGGTTTCGGGGATGACACGTGCCAGCCGTTGTTTTTGTGAGGCTGAATGGCCTTATGGTGGCTCCCAAAATCTCATATTTATGATTCGTTTTTCTCACACCGTTTCGGGGGTGACGCGTGTCACCCGGTGTGTTTTTTGAAGTTGAATGGCCTTATGTTGTTGCCCAGTATCCTAAATTTACAATTCGTTTTTGTCATTTTCGGGGTGATTCGTGTCGCCCGTTGTTCTTGTCAGTTTGAATGACTTTATGTGCCCCCCCCAGAATCTAAACATTACAATTGGTTCTTCTCACAAGGTTTCGGGGGTGACGTGTGTCTGGACGCGGAGAAAGTCATGGCATTGATGATGATGATGTTGATGATGATGGTTATGCTGCTGATGAGGATGATGACGTCGACGGCGATGGCGATGACGATGACAATAATGATGATGTTGCTGCTGGTGCTGCTGATGATGATGATGATGATGATGATGATGGTGCTAATGCTGATGATGATGCTGATGATGATGATGAGGCTGACGATGATGCCGATGACCGTTGTGCTGATTATGATGATTCTGCAGATGATGATGATGATGATGATGATGATGATGATGATGATGATGATGATGATGATGATGATGATGATGATGATGCTGATAATGCTGATGATGATGATGATGTTGATGATGTTGATGATCATTATGCCAGTGGTGGTGATGATGGCGATCCTGATGTTGATGCTGCTGATGATGTGGTTGATGACGATGATGAGGATGCTGATGATGCTGATGATGCTGATGATGATGACGATGGCGATGGCATGGCGATGACGGTGACGACGACACCGACGACTACGGTGGTGATGGTGATGCTGATGATAATGGTGGTGATGATGATGGTAATGGGAACCGCTATGATGATGGTGATGGTGATAATGCTGATGATGATGATGATGATGGTGATGATGATGATGATGATGATGATGATGATGATGATGATGATGATGGCGATGCTGCGGATGATGATGCCGATGGTGATGATGATGATGATGATGATGATGATGTTGTTGTTGATGATGATGAAGATGATGAGGCTGCTGCTGCTGCTGATGATGATGATGATGATGATGATTGAGGCTGAGGCTGAGGCTGATGATGATGATGATGATGATGATGATGATGATGCTGATGATGATGATGATGATGGTTGCGTCCCACGGTAATGACTCGACCTCGACGTCCGTCCGTTGCCCATCATATTCTCGGTTCAAGACAGAACCTTCTACGGAGGCTCCTCCCTTCACACCGCACTCTCCGCAGTCCGCGAGTTGGCCTTGATTTGCGGGTTTCTATACCCACGCCTTGTCGAGTGCCTGTGCGAAGCGCCTGTGCCCGAGGCCGCCGTGTCGGGCGAGTGCCACCTGCTGGCCGAGCTGGTGGGCAAGCCAACCCAGTGCGTCTGCCAGTGCGGTTGCCATTGCACGACCAGGGATCTCGAGCAGCTGGAGTTCGATCTGGTGGTGTTCCTTGCTCCTCCTGGTCGCCGCGGGTGCCTTCTTCGTGGGCGTCTGCTTTGGCCGTGGGATCGGCCGCCGTACCAGCCCTTCTACTATCAAGGTCGAACCGCTTACCTTTGAAACTGGAAATGGCGACGCCCCAGTGGGTGCACTCACTTAAGGCTGGCGACGGGTCCTTGTCTGCTACTATCAGAACGAGACGGGGCGGCGGTGCTCGTGCACAGCAGTGGTACAAAATGAGTTGCTATTTCGAAGGACTTCGATATCTTTGAGGAGGATTTCGGGGAGAGCTATGGTCTGACGCGTTTCACAGGCTCAAGCCAGATTCCCTCCGCGCTTCGAGGGATACTTCTGTACCTTATCGATTCTTGCGAGTTCGGCAAGGATCGGGGCTATTATATGAAGACGGGCGAGGCCTTGGCGAGGCCGCTCCGTCCGGATGGCGCCGCCGATCCTGGTAAGGGCGCCGGCGGCGCGGCGGCGGCCGACGACGCGGACAAGGCTAATCTTGCGGGTGCCGAGGACCATGGCAAGGAAAAGTGTCGCGCGCTGGAGGTGCGGGGCTCTGTGTGTCACGGCGCCCCCCAGAGCGCGGACCCGGGGAAGGTGCTGCGCAGCCGCAGCGACAGATGCGCTTTCGAGCTCCAAGACGGCACGGTGCTGGCTGGCGGTTTGGAAGAGTCCACCTAGGCTGTGCACAGACCGTGAAGGACTCGCGGATCCTTTTGGGCAGCAGCAAGACGGGCAGAAACGATCCCGTCGTACCTTCCGACGCGTTGAACAAGATGGTGCAGGCTGACTTCGGGGAGGCGCAGGAGATCGAGTGTCCGCGCTCAAAGTTTTTTGTGTGCGAGCGGATCCAGGAGGGCAGCTAGGGGCCGGTGCAGCGGCACTATTGGTGGCGTTCGGTGCTGGGCTTGGCCGCCACCGATGTGGGGGTGGACGAGCACTTGTTGCTGTCTCAGCTCATCGATGTCGCTCTCACGATTGATCAGGTTCAGACGTGCAACCTGGCCGCGTTCGGGCTGATGAACCGCCGCTGCCAGGTGTGGGAGAGCGCCTGCAAGTTACAAGGACCTGCTGCGCGAGGTGGGCGCGGGGACGGTGGTGACGACTGGTTGAACGATCGGTCCCTCTTCCTCGGCGTCAACAACCTGGGCAGCAGCGCCATCGTCATGCCGGAGCTCGATGACTACGCGGCGAAAGAGCTCGCGTCGCGGGCTGCAGTGCGGAAGGGGCGCCGCAAGGACCGCGAGGAGGCCGTCCTATCGAAGGACTTGGAGCCGCATGATGTTCCAAGCTACTTTAGCATTGACCACCAGAAAGAATTTCGAGCACCAGAAAACTCACCGAAACTAGAGTTTTCACGCGTCGGGCCCTGGGGGGCTCGCCCGACACTATTTCGATACTCTTTCGACGCCTTTTCGAAGCTTTTCCGGGTGCTCGAATTCATGTCTGGGATGTGGTCCTGAAGTTCGATGGGTGCAACATAATGGGGGCCGTAGATCGCCCCCGCCGCCTCGACGAAGAAAGGGGGCCGAGGGCTCCAGAGGGAGACGGCCTGACGGCCTTGCCCCCTCTGTCTTGCGCCGCCGCGAGGGGGGGTCGCTCCGCCTCCTCGGGCCGCGCTTTCGGGGTTCAGGGTTCGGCAGGTGAGAGTCGCTCTGAGGTGTTTTCAGTTTCGCAGCGATGAGGCAGCGGGGCGTGCTTCCCATCTCCATGGCCGCCGCCTCGGAGGTCTGCCTGGGCGGGGCTTGCCGCCCTGGGCTGTCGAAGAGTCGGCGGCGCCAGCTTCGTCGCCGTCGTGCGCAGGGCGGGGGCGGTCGTCCGCGGGCATCCGCCATCCGCGTTTTGAACGAGTTGGCTGCTCCAGATCCGCCGACGTCTACTCCGGCATCTGCGACTTCTGCTCAGGCCTCGGCTGTTCGGCATCATCGTGCTCGACAGTCTGGGTATGCATCTTCGCCGCCAGTTGACTGCGGGGGCCCCCTGCGGGCGCGGCCGGCGATTCAGGGAACGCGGCCCGGCGGCGCGGAGGGCGCGTCGGCCGTCGGTGCTCGCGCGAATAATGGCGCGGGGAGGTGTCTCTCCCAGCCAGGCGTTCGGGGCGGGCGCCCCCGTGCGAGTGCGTTCCCTCTGCCGCGCAGCGCGCGCGCGCGGTTTTGATGGCAGCTTATTTCTTGGCCGCGCTCTTCGGGGTAGCTTTTTTTTGGGGAGAGTTCGCTTCTGAGCTCTGGGAGGCTGGCGTCGTCGAGGCCAGCGAGGTTGTGCGCGAGGAGAGCGACGGGGCTTCCGTTCGAAAGCAGACGGGCGCCCTCATCTTGACCTGGGATGCTCTCGCCCCGATTTTGCGCTTGGATCAGAGACCCGCCAGGGTTCGCGCTTCTCTCGGGCGAGCCCCCCGCCCATCTGCAGCGCCGCTTCGCGTGGCCCCCGTGCTCCGCGGGGGCGACGTAGATGCGTGTTGCCATCGGTTCGAACTCTTTGTCCAGCCTAAGTGCTTTTTCTGTCCTGGGCACCGCTCCTTCCCGCGGCCCACCTTCCCCCAGCCCTCGTCGCCTCGCTGTCGGGCGCGGCTCGCGTTCGGGGCTCGGCCCGTTTTCGGGCTCGCGCGGCGCCGCGAGGTGGAAATGGGCGCCCGGTTTCGTTTGAGCTGCTAGCCGGCGCCAGCGGTGCGGCGTCTCCCCCGGGGCTCCGTGGATTCTAGATAAGGTGCCCCCCGCGGCCATTGGCGACGTCGGGTCGCCGCGCGGATTGTTCGCCGACGCTTTCGTGTCTGACCAAGACCTCGCCCGCCGCCTCGGGCGCGGCTGAAGCTGGCGAGCGATTATCTTCTGGGCTCGGCGGTCGGGGTCGCGGGCCAGGAGTTGGCGCGTCTCGCGGGTCGCGTCGCGGCCTCGTTCCCTGCGGCCCCGGAGTTGTTGCGTCTCATGGAGAAGCTTTCTGTTTCCGCCCGCGAGAGCAGTGCTCGGCGCCAACCCCGCTAGCCTTCTGTGCTTCGTGAGGCCCGATGGATTCATGCTCTGCTTCCCCATTGCGCGCTTGCGCGCGACGGCCTTGGACAGGGCGGGCGTTCGGCTACGATGCGTCTTCCTTGGGCCACGGTGTTTGGGGCGTGCGCTGTGTCCCTGAAGCTGCCGCCGTCGTCGATCGAGTGCGAGAGCGAGATCGGTTTCGTTGTCATCTTGCTTGTCCTGGTGCGCCCGGCCCCCGGGCTCTGGACCGTGGGGGGGGGGGGGGGGTCCGGAAGTTTCGGGGGCTTCGGAGGTGTGGCCGCGGTCGGGGTTTCGAAAAGGTCCCCGCCGATTTTCTCGCCCAGGGCTAGAGGGTCGCCGACGCTGGTCGCTGGGGGGGCGCCCCGGGGTCGCAGGTGCATCTGGGGGCTCGTGCTCGGGCGCGGACGGCGTGGCGCGTCGCTCGGAGCTGCAGTCTTCGCGAAGCCCGAGTGCCGTGTTGCTGGGCGATGACATGTCTGTCATTTGTGCTCGCGCAAAACGACGTTCTTCGACTTCTGCCATTTGTTTCCAGCGTCGGGGGCCTTCTGCGTTCCCCCTAGCCGTCGGGCTCGAGCTTGCAGACGGGCGGGCCCCGTCCGAGCGGAACGCCTGGGGCGCAGCCGGCCGCGTTCACCAGCCGCGTCGCGGTGGCAAGGCGGCGCGCGAGGTCCACGCCCGCCACCGCCCCCCTGCCTGCAGCGCAGCTGTGGCTCGAGGTCCTTTCCGACTCCGACGTCGCGGACGACGCGGGCCAGGGCGGCTTCGACAGCCTGCCCTCCCGCGGCCCTTCGGGCCGCGGCCGCGGGCGCAGCGGGGGCGCTGGGCCGAGCGCCCCGTCGGGCCCCCTGCCCGCCCGCGGCGGTGGATGGCAGCGGGGCCCCCGCTTGGGCCGCTCTGGCCAGGCCGCCCTCTCGGATTCGAGCCGCCTGGCGAGGCTGCGCGAGTCGGCGCGGCAGCGGGCGCTGCTGCTGGCGCTTCTCCTGGGCGCCCTGCAGCGGGCGGGGGCGGGCCCGCCCTGCCGCGCGGCGGGGCTGCTGCGCCGTGCTGGAGCAGCCCTTGGCCGACGTCCGTTTCCCGCCCGGGCGGGGGCGCAGCGGGGCGAGCGCCTCCTCGGCTTTGCGGGGTGGGCTCGGGCCGCGGGCTGGTCGCGCGCTCTGGCCAGGCGCCCGCTAGCGGCGGCGGCCCGGGCGCAGCCCGCGCCCTTGCGCTGGATCTTCCCCTTGGCGCGCGCGGCGATGCTGGGTTGGCGCCAGCCTCGCCCGGCGCGCAGCTGGACGCCGCTGCCGCGGGGCGTCGTTCTGGCTCTGGCCTTGGCCATGCTGTCTCTGCTCTCTGGGGGCCCTGGCTATCATCGCGATGCTCGAGGCCCGCGTGTGCCCCGTCGGAGAGCCTCGGCCTCGCGGCGGCGCAGCTGGTCCCGCCCGCGGGCGTGGAGGAGCTGGGGCGCCCGTCCAAGATGCAGGAGTTCGACTTCAGCGCGCTGCTCGATCCGGACCGCCACCGCCCAATTTGCCAGCTCTGCAGGCTCTGAAGGGCGGCCGGGGTCGGGGCGGGCGCCTGTTCGACGTCGGCTCGAGGGGGTCGTGCCGGTCCGTCGCGGGCGCCGTGGGCGAGCTGGGGGCCCCCTCGGTCGAGCCGGCGCAGCGCGCGCAGAGGCGCGGGGGCGCTGGCCGCGACCGCGGGCGCGCTGCTTCTCCGAAGTTCAGCGGCGCGGGCGCTGGCGGAGCTTCCGCAGCGTTGCTCGCTACGACAAGCGAGCGGGTGCCCTTGCAGTTCGGCAAGCCCCCGGCCGCGGCCCAGGCGAAGATCGCGTGGGTCGTGGAGCGAGGCGTCGGGCCCTTCGCCGCGCGCTGCGCGAAGCTCTTGCGCGACCGCAGTCGCGCGGGAGGAGGGCCTTCGAGAGTTGTTCTCTGGATCAGGCGCCCTTGGCAAGGCGATGGCCAGTCGCAGCGTGGCGGTCATTTGTATTGATATCTGCCACGGGCCTCAATGCGACTTGTCGAATGATGAGGTATTCTCGATGCTGCTCGAGTGGTTAAAATCGGCTATTGCATTGGGAGCGTGGTCTGGAACGCTTAGTCAGAGTTTACGATGGGGCGCCGCGCCCCACCATGGGCTCGCCTTCCTCATCGCCTTCGCTTTCATGTGTATCCGTCTGGCTTGCCCAACTTGTGTGACCGAGACAAACGAGCTGTTTCTGAAAACTGCTTGTTGGCCCACAGAAGTTGGGTGTTTTTGCAGGCCTGCGTTGCTCGTTTCCTACCTTGTGGTGAAGAGAGTCCCGCTCAGTCATATCTCTGGCTTGCTCACGGCCGCCCTGACGTGGCTCGTCATCCTTCGTGTACCTGCTATGTGATAGATTATTGCGCGTTCGGCGCCCCTTGGAGAGCCAGACCCAGGCTGAAGCGGCTTCAGCTGTTCAGTGTGCAGTGTTCTATGTTGGCGAATGCTCAGTGTACTGGTCGAAGACTATGCATTTTCCCACGACGACCTTATTATCAGTTAGATGGGCCGATTGGAGGAGGAGGGTTTCATAGTCGGCAAAAACAGGTATACTCCGAGAAGCTCTGCCTCGTGTTATCTCAGCCTTTCACTCAATCCCTGGGAAGGGTGCATGTGCGTCAGCTCTGGCTGTCTCTTCCTCCCCCTCTCGTAATTCAGCTCGGGCCTCTGGGGGGGTCCTGTCTGAAGTTGTAAGCTATTGTATTATAGCTACAACGCCGTCGAATATAATTCGCCACGCCTGTGCTGTTTGGGATAAAGGGGGTCCTGGAAGTGGGCAGAGCCAGTTTGAAGAAGATCGCACCTGGTTTCCGCAAGCAGCGGCCAGGAACAACGCAATCGGAGTCATGGTTGTGCCCCGCGGTAACAACCGGACCTCGACGTCCGCCCGTTGCTCATAGGTTTTTTGGTTCACGCAGAACCGTCTGACCCCCAGACAGCTTGGGCAGACCCGGTTCGAAGACGTGTTCACTCGGTCTTCACAAGCAGTGGAATGGAAAAAACAGACGGAGTCGTGATGATGATGCTGATGATGATGGTGATGATGATGGTGATGTCTCTGATGATGGTGATGATGATGATGATGATGATGATGATGATGGTGATGATGATGATGAGGATGATAATGATGACGATGATGTTGATTCTGCTGATGCTAATGATGCTGATGATGATGATGTTGGTGGATGAACAGGAGGAGGAGCAGCAGGAGGATGATCATGAGAGGAGGACGGGGAGAAGAAGGCAGAGGAGGAGGACGAGGAGGAGGAGGAGGGGGTGGAGGAGGAGGGAAAGGAGGAGGGTGAGGAAAAAAGTGGATGGGGGGAGGAAGGGGGGGAGGAGGAGGAGGAGGAGGAGGAGGAGAGGAGGAGGAGGAGGAGGAGGGAGGAGGGGGAGGAGGAGGAGGAGGCGGAGGCGGAGGCGGAGGCGGAGGCGGCGGCGGCGGCGGAAGCGTCGGCGATGGCGGTGGCGGCGGAGGAGGAGGAGGTGGAGGAAAAGGAGGAGGAGGAGGAGGAGGAGGAGGAGGAGGATGAAGAAGAGGAGGAGGAGGAGGAGGAAGAGGAAACGGAGCGGCCAGGATTGCAGAACCGCCCCAGGGGCTTTTGGCAAACAAGCTGCCGTCCGTTGCATCCTTGTTCCCGCGTCCTTGTTTCTGAGTGCGATCCGCCGCCACGGCGGGCCCATCCTGGGCGATGGCATCCTCGACGAGGCAAACCGCTAGCACAAAGCGCCAAATGTGAACCCGCTCAGCTCTTGAGGAGGGGGTGGAGCTACTGGTGGAGTGGGGGGAGGAAGAGGAGGTGAATCAACCGTGACGGCAGCACTGAGAGATATGAGGGCGCCAATTTGGGCTCAATGGGGGGAACCCGAGCTGCAATTTCTAGCCCTCCGCCCGAAGACGGCAATAGGCCTCAAACGGCCCTTGGGAGGCCCAAACGAGTGCCCAACGTAGCCCCCAACAGACTCCCAAACCCGCAGGAAACCCACAGGAGACCCCCGAGAGACCCCCGACGAGGCTCCACGAGACTTCGAATGACATTCAAGCCAAGCCAACGTTACACAGTCCGATACTAAGATGCGGCTTGTATCATACACTGTTTGATTCAACCTTTTCTCCGAACGGCATGGCCTCACACACCCTGGTCAGGGCCGCTATCGGGCAGGGCACAGTTGTCACCACATCAGGAGGCACGACGTCTCTCTGCCCTTCACGCAGAGGACCAGCGCTCGAGGAAGCACCGCCGCTGGGCACTGCAACTCTAGGCACGGCACCAACAGTCTCTGGAGAGTCGGTCTCACGAGGGCAAGGCTGAGGGAGGAGGAGGAGGAGGAGGAGGAGGAGGAGGAGGAGGAGGAGGAGGAGGACCTCGGCGCCGCCGCTGGATTCGCAACGACATACTGGTCAGAGCGCACCCCGGGAGAGGTCCAGGGAGTAGCGGTATCGGTACCTTCTGGTGTCCCCAATATGTAGCGTTTGCATGGATCCTTTGGTTATGGTTGCTCACTTGCTTGCTTGGTTGCTTGCTCTCCTCCCTCCTCCCTCCTCCCCGCTCCTCCCCCTCCTCTCCCCTCTCCCTCGTTCGGCCTGCCGCTCCGTGCAAGAACATCTGCCCCCCTCCACCCTCCTCCTTTTTCCTTCCTCCTCCTCCTCTCCCCTTCTCGCCCTCCTTCTCCTCCTATTCCTCCTCCTCCTCCTCCTTATACTCTCCCTGCCCTCGCCACCCTCTTCTCCTTTCCTCCCCCCTCCTCCCCTCCTCCTTCTGGCCGCTCCAGGCAAGAACATATGCCGCGGCATGACGCACCGCTTCCGCGCGGACTTCTACGACGCCCGCGGCGACCTCATCGCCAACGCGTCCGAGTATGCGTTGGGGTGGATGCGCGCCTTTGCTCCATCTCGCGGTCGGCGTGGCATCTGCTCCGCTTCCTGCGGAGCCGCCGGTGGAGACGCCTCGTGCTGCTGCTGCTGCTCTTCCTCCTCTTCCTCCTTCCGCCTCCTCTTCCTCCTCTCACGTTTCTCCTCCTCTCCGTCTCTTCCCCCTCTCCTCTCCTCTTTCTCATTTTTTCCTTCCCTTCCTCCCCGTTCTCTTCCCCCTCATCCTCCCCCTCCTTCGCCTCCCTCTCATCCTTCCTCCCTCCTCCTCTTCTTCCTTTTCCTCATCGTCCCCCTTCCTTCCCTCCTTCCTCCCTCCTCCATCGCCCCCCCCCCCCCCCCCGTATCCCGTTTTTTCTTCGCTACTCCCCCCCCCCCCCGCGCCCCCTCCTTCCTCTCTGGGAGACGGGGGAGGGAGCGGGGAGGGGGGGAAGTGGCGATAAGGACGGGGAAGGACGAGGGGAGAGGGACGAGGGATGCGCTGCAGGGGGGAGGAGGGGGCTGGGACCCTGGGTGCCTTCTCCCCCTTTCGCCCTTCCATCCCTTCTTGCCTCGCCCCCCCTCGCCGCCCGAGTGCCTCATCCTCTGTCGTCTGCCCCCCCTCGCCTCCTCCTTCTCCTCCTTTCTACTCTTAGGTCGGGCCTGTCCCTCTACAGGACAACAATTCAATACTTTGTTTATATTATGTTTTGATCATTGGGGGGGTATGGTTTGATTATTTTTATTTGTCGCCCAAAATCCTCCTGTAGGGGGACAGGCCCGACTTAATTCTACTCCTTCTGCTACTGGTCCTCCTCCTCCTCCTCCGCCTCCTCCTCCTCCTCCTTAGCCACTGCGACTGTGGCGATCATGACACTCATGACACTCCTCCTCCTCCTCCTCCTCCTCCTCCTCCTCCTCCTCCTCTTCCTCGTTCTCTTCGTCTCCCCCTGTCCCCCTCGCTCATTCCTGCCCGTCCAGCTCAGGACCCGCGTGCCTTGCGGAGGCTCAGTCTCGAGAGGTGCAGCCTCTGCCTGCACGATCGTTCGCACCTCCGTCCAGCCGCCAGGGAAACGATCTCTTCGAGTAGGGTGTTTATTTCACATCCATCGCTTGGGGAACCGATCTCTCGGAACCCCAGGCGGTGGATGTGTACAAGTCCTCGCTTCGCACACCTGACGTGACAAGTGATCTCGGTGTGAAGCCGGGGGAGGGAGTGTATCCACCACCGCCAAGCTTGCAGCACCGGCCAAATTCTTACCCAGGCAATGGGTGGATATCGGGTAATGGTCATGCCGGAGAGCCTCAATCTCGCTATCTCTATCTTTTGCTATCTTTTGTGTAACTATGTATTCAGGGTGCGTATTGACGCAAACGTCTTTGTGCTATCTACACATCCAGATGGGAACATATATGCTGGGATGTTGTCTGAACATGTGACAGCGGAGGCTTGATTGTGGTGCATGCTTTCATTTCTGATGTAGTCCAAGTCCTGGGCCGCGATCGTTTCCTCTCGACTTTCTGGTCCTGCTCGGGGGGTCTCCTCGGAAGCAGGTGCAGCGACGTGAGGGGGCGGGAGAGCGGCGGCGGTGGCAGCACGGGCTGCGTCGACGGCGAACGTTGAGTCGACAATGGCGATGACGTTGTTTTGTTGGCCTTGGACTGGTTATGGCGATGGTGGTGGTGCTGGTGGCCCCGTCTTTTGCTAAGTCTTCTTCGCGCCACAATCTGCATTTCCACCGTTCTTCACCTGGCTTCGGTTCGCGCGCGTGCGGGGGGCGATTGAATCTGCGAAGCGCTCGTGCACAGCATTTTCTGGGATTCCCCCGCAGGAGCACAGTGCACAGTGTATTTTGGGCTGGGGGGAGGCGGCCGCATTCGTTGTTTTTAGCTCCGCGCGTCACAGGTCTCAGCGTTTGAATCCATGCGGCCACTTACGCGCCGCAGCCTAAGATGCGGCCCTGGCTTAAACAGCTGCCTGAGGCAAGCCCGGCTACCGTGCCAGCTCAGCAGTTTTGGTGGCGACTGTTCGAGGGGGCCCGAGGGAGGCCATTACGATTGATTCCTCGTGTCTCCAGGTTCAGGGGAGCCGTGATGAGGATGACTGTTTGTATGATGATCATGGTGGTGATGCTGTTGATGCTAATGCTAATGTTGGTGATTCTGTTGGTGTGGTGGTGGTCGTGCTGGTCCTGATGGTGGTGGTTTTGATGCCAGAAATGGCGACAATGATTGCAACGATGGCGATGATAGTTGTATTGATGATGATGGCGATGCTGATGCTTTTGATGATGATGATGATGATGATGATGATGCTGCTGATGATCATGGCGACTACGATGCTGATGCTGGTAATGATGATGATGATGATGATGATGATGATGATGATGATGATGATAATGATGCTGATGATGGTGATGGTGATCATGATGATGCTGCTGGTGATCATGATGATGATGATGATGATGATGATGATGATGATCGTGATCCTGAGTGTGGTGATGGAGATTCTCATGCTGGTGCTGATGGTGATGATGATGTTGATAGTCCTGGTGATGCTGCTGATGCTGATGATGATGATGCGCATGCTGACAACGACGATGACGAGAAGGAGGAGGAGGAGGAGGAGCATGATTATCAAGATTCACATGATGAGGATGACGGGGAGGATTACGATAGTGAGGATGCTACTGATGATGATACTGATTTTGGTGATGATGTTGATGATGATCATGATGAAGCTGATGGTCGTGGTGATGATGATGTCGTTGATGACTATGAGGATAACCCTGATGTTGACGACGATACTGACGACGATGATGGCGACGCTGCTGCTGATGATGATGATGATGATGATGCTGGTGATGATGATGATAATGATGCTGATGATGCTGATGATGATGGTGGTTGTCTTAGTGATGTTGCTGACGATGCTGATGCTTCTGCTGATGATGACGATGCCGATGCTTTTGATGATACTGATGCTGATGATGTTTATGATGATGCTGCTGATGATGATGCTGATGCTGATGCTGATGATGAGGAGGAGAAGGAGAAGGAGGATGGTGTTGGTGGTGGTGTTGGTGGTGACAATGATGATGATGCTGCTGATGATGATGATGCTGCTGCTGATGCTGATGCTGATGCTGATGCTGATGATGATGATGTTGATGATGATGATGATGATGATGATGATGATGATGATGATGATGATGATGGTGGTGGTGGTGATGATGATGATGAGTATGATGATGATGTCAATGGTGAAGAAAAGGAGGAGGAGGAGGAGGAGGAGGAGGAGGAGAAGGAGAAGGAGGAAGACGACGAGACGACGGAGGGGCCCTTTTACACCATCTTGGGGCTCTCTTAGGCCGTCGTTGGGGCGTTCTTGGCTGTATGGTGGATGCCTGCGGGCCGTCGTGGGGCCGTCTTGGGCCGTGGAAGGGCCTCCTGTAAGGCCGTTTTGCATCCCCGGGGAAGCCCTCTTCGGCTGTCTTGTCCTCATGGACCCTCTTGGGGCCATCGTGGAGGCTTCGTGGGCCACCCTACGCTGATCGAAGCCCGACACGGCGAGAATGTGAAAAGCATTAAAAAAGCCCACAAGGGGAATCGATGACGTGTGCGTCTTTGGACCATGTTGGAGGTCCTCTTGTGGCCCTCTCGGGGCCCTCTTGAGGCATCGTGGGCCGTCTTGAGGCCACAATCGGCCGCCTTGGGGCCATCTTGGGCCGTCTCTGGAGGCATCTTGGCCATCCTGGTGCCCTTGGTCGCCTGTACGGACGGGCCCGTTTCGAAACTCGGGCCGCGGATCCATCGTGTTTAATCTTGGGTCGTGGCCTCGGGAGCGCGTGACTCTTTCTTGTACGAGGGGTGGTGGCCTCGGGAGGGAGGGAAGGGGGATGCATGCAGAAGTCCGCCAGTCAGGGCCCTTTTCGGTGTACAGATGCCCTGCCAGACAGCACTTGGCGTCGCTCTACCGCGCCTCGAAGTGCCAGGGTGCGCAGGTCTAGAGGTTGACACCAACGCCAAAATCGGCGGTGTGCCTCCATCGAGGGAAGAAGATCCCGATCTCGGTGATGGTGGTAATGCTCTGGCTTCCAAGGTGACCGAAATCTTTGCCACCAGCACCGACATCTAGGATCACCTTCCCCCTTGTGGAGGCCCCCCCCCTGTGTTGGTGTTGGTGCCCAGTTCCAGGCCTCCGAAGGGCGCACGGTGGCGGATCCCGCGTGGAAAAGCACCTTGCGCCCACGGGCAAGGCCGTTGCGCGGGCGGCGGCCCTGGCCCATTCTGCATGTCGCTGCGCCTGCCGTGCCCCCAGATGTGCTTGCGGCTGCCCCCTCGGCACGAAGACGTGTGAGCTCCAGCACGGAGCGCGCAGTCCTGCATCACCACGCCGATGTTCGGATGTAGCTCCTGGGAGGTCAAATTTTGATGGTGCCCTGGTCCGAGATCTGGCTTAATCCCGCTTAATCCGGCTCGATCCCGCTTGAGCCCGCTTAATCCGAGGCCCACTCAGGCGTAGCAGCCACCCAATGGGGCTTGCTTTCCTCCTTAGTCCTTCCGACGAAGGCCCCCTAGTAGTTGCCTCCTAACCGATGTACCCGTCCTCGCACAAGGAGCCCACGTCCGCAACGGCTTGCGCCGCCTCCCACCGGGAGGAAGAGAACACCGCCGCACTCGCACCCATACGTGCAGCCGACCGGATGCACGGGGACCATCTCTCCGACCACCTCGAGTAGCGGCGCCAGGGCCGATGCACGAAGCTTCGATGTGGAGCTCGCCGGCAGTGCCGCTGCGTCAACGCCGTTGTCGAAGGTTGTTGCTGGCGACTTCCGCCGAAGCCACAGGCCCCAGGCGCGCATGCTGCGCAGCCCGCAGGGTGTGCACTTCTGCCGTCGCTGGGGACTTCACCCCAGCGCGGCAGCTTGGGGGGCCACGTTCCTGCGGAGCTCGTCGACCCATGCTGGCTCGACACCCTGCGCCAGCGTGGGAAGAGCAGGAATACTACAGCCAAGGCGCTGAAACAGAGACCACTCTGGGCTCATGAGGGGCTCTGGTTTTCCGACCGCTCCTCAGGTTTCGGTTTAAAGCCGGGCACGTCCCTCTACAGGAAGAATATTCGAAATCAGCCTGACGAAGGGCCCAACCACATGCAGCTGCGAGTGCCGCATTGTGGGTACCGCTTTCGGTGGTGCGCCAAACTGGGGCGGCGCCGCCATGTGGAACCTGCCACTGGGGCCTGCGGTGGAGCTCCAAATGGGGCCACGAATCGTGTGAGGGGTGCGCCAAAAATGGGTGCGGCGCCGCCATGCGGACCCTGCCACTGGGGCCTTCGGTGGAGCTCCCTATGGGGCCACGAACCGTGTGAGAGGTGCGCCAAAATGGGGCGGCGCCGCCATGTGGACCCTGCCATTGGGGCCTTCCGTGGAGCTCCCTACCAGGCCACGAACCGTGTGAGAGGTGCGCTAAAATGGGGCGGCGCCGCCATGTGAACCCTGCCAGTGCGTGTGAGGGGTGGTCCAAAACGGGTGCGGCGCCGCCATGCGTACCCTGCCACTGGGGACCGAACCGTGTAAGGAGTGTCCCAAAATGGGTGCGGCGCCGCCATGCGGACCCTGCCAGTGGGGCCTTCGGTGGAGCTCCCTATGGGGCCGCGAGCAGTTTAAGGGGTATGCCAAAATGGGGCGGCGCCGCCATGCGGACCCTGCCAGTGAGGCCTTCGGTGGAGCTCCCTGTGTGGCCACGAACCGTGTGAGGGGTGTGCCAAAACGGGTGCGGCGTCGCCATGCGGACCCTGCCACTGGGGTCTTCGGTGGAGCTCCCTATGGGGCTACGAACCGTGTGAGGGGTGCGCCCAAATGGGGCGGCGCCGCCATGTGGACCCTGCTAGTGGGGCCTTCGGAGCTCCAAATGGGGCCACGACCCGTGTGAGGGGTGTGCCAAAATGGGGCGGCGCCGCCATGCGGACCCTGCCACTGGGGCCTTAGGTGGAGCTCCCTACCCGGCCACGAGTCGTGTGGTTGCGCCAAAATGGGGCGGCGCCGCCATGTGGACCCTTCCGCTGGGGACTTCGGTGGCGCTCCCTGTGGTGCCACGAACCGTGTGAGGGGTGTGCAAAACTGGGCGCGGTGGCGCCATGTGAGCGCATTCATTGGGGCCTTCGGTGGAGCTCCCTGTGTGGCCACGAACCGTGTGAGGGTTGTGTCACGACGCTGACGATAACGATAGATGACGCCGATGATGGCGATGGTGATCACGATGATGACGATAGTGATGGTGATGGCGGCACGGGGAGAGCACAGGCAGGGATGGGAGAAGGGAGGATGGAGGAGGGAGAAACGAGGATCCAACACTACAGGATGGTTGGGAAGTAGTTTAAAAAATGTAGTGTGGATGTTTTTTCGTTTATTTGTTGGCCATGTTTGGGTATTTTGCTGGGTAATTTTTGGTTTTCCTCTAAACTCTGCCTGTAGGGGGACGTGCCCGACCTAAGTTTAGGTCGTGGAGCCTTTATTCGTGGCCGAGGCTCACCTCGGCCCGAACAGCCCCAGCTCTTGATGCTCCGTGTCCCTCGTGGTGTCACGATGTCACGATGGCTTCCAGCACAGACACGTCCTCCACGCCGGCCATCAGTTCCAAGGCTTCCCCAGCCGCGCCAGGGCCGCGCCGGCTGTCAGCCCTGCGCGCCGTCTCGCCGTCCAGCGCTCAGCGCGCGAGCGTTCCCCCACCAGGGGATCGCCATCCTCAGAGGAGGGCGAGTTGAGACAGCGGTACAGTCAACCTGCATAGCAAGGATGCGCAACCTTCCCAGGGGTACCCTTGCATCCTTGCCCCTTCGGCCCGTCCTTGGCGACTCTCGCTGGCCAGCCTCGTCCGAAAAGCGCCAGCGTGGCCCTCCAATGCCCTTGCACCCTTACCGCGTATCCTTACTATACGGGTTGACTGTCATTGACCTTCAGGGGGGCGTCGCCACGTACTGGGCGCAGCTCGGAAAGCTGGTGCCCTTGGACCTGGGAGGGGTCCGGGACCGAGTTTGAGCTGCCGTTGTCTCAGCTCGCCATCCTCCGACATCCACCGGCGACCCCGCCTGTGCCGCCTCTGGCCGCCCAGTCTGGCACGCCGCGAGTGAGCCGACGACCCTGGGGCTAAGCCACGGCTTGAGCTGGAATGGTTACGTGGGAGGACGCGGCGCAGGAGGAGGAAGAGGGACCCAGATCTCCGACGTCGTGATGTTTCACGACGTGGCCACACGGAGATCAAGTCCCCTTCCACAAGACTGGTTCTCCACGTTTCTTGACGGCCCTGGGGCCCGGCGAGGGCCCCCGGGGAGCCGAAATTGGCGAAAATCATCCCGTCAGGACGAGGGGAGGTGGGCGGAGGAGGGTTGCATACCCTTGCAATCCCGCGTCTTCAGAGGGAACTAGCAACGATTAACTAGCGTTTGGTAGTCGATGAGGCAAGATCTAGCGTCGACCAGCGTCGATGTAGCATCGATGTAGCGTCGATTATAGCGTCGACTAGCGCCGATTCATCACAGGAGCCAGCAAGACGGTATGAGAGGCTCCCATGAGCTGCCGCAGAAGGGGAGGTGGGCGCAGGAGGGGTGGCACCCCCTCGCTGTACGCCGCCGCTGCGCGGCCAGCGGGCCCCCGTTCCTCCCCCGGAGGTGGTCCCTGGAGGGCGACGCGCAGGCGCCACTCTGGTTGCAGGCTTGGCGGGAGGGACGACGACGGCGACGACGACGGCGACGACAACGACAACGCTGACGACGCTGACGACGACGACGAGGCTGACGGGGCCGACGACGTCGACGACGCTGACGATGCTGACGACGACTTTGAACACGACCAGTCTGACGACGAATTCGATGAGGGTGACGACAGTGACGAGAAGCTGGAGGATGGCGACGAGGGAAGAAGGGTGGGAGGGTCGGAGGGGATGAATCCTATTTGGCTTCCCTACTCTTTTGTTTGCTTCGTCTTCTGTGTCTTCCCGTCGTAATTATTCTTATTTTCTCATTGCTGATGAGACATTCGATTATTCAACCAGTGCGGATCCCGACCAGTGTGCTTTTTTGCACTGGAGATGAATAGGATGTGCTTCATGGTGCAATCTACGTGGTGTAAGCTATGTTGTTACAGTTATGTGGTGCAATCTGTGCGGAGCAAGATATGTGGTGCAGTGAAGCTTGTGAACTCATGAGTTTTCAACTCTAGTGTTCACTCTTGTTTGTCAACTCATGAGATGTCAACTCATGAGTTGTCAACTCCCACCCTCCCGCTCGCAACTTGTTGGGCCAAACCCATGAGGCGACGGCTGTGGTTACCCATTTGTACTTGCTAGCGCATATGTGCGGCCCCTCTGGTGCGAGAACGCTCGTGCACAGGGCGATCAGCTGGTTCGGCACAACTGATGCGGCCGCGGTGGTGCTTACCGATCCGACTTTCCCGATCAAAGGCCGCGCTGGCCCGCGGGCACCTCGGTGCGGGTCGGTGATTCGAGCGGGCGCGGTATGACGATGACGTCGACAACGACGGCAGCGATGATGATAGTAGCGATGGTGGTGGCGATGATGATGACGACGGCAAGGCCGATGACGGCGCTGATGCTGGTGACGACGATTACGGTGATGATGTCCGTGTGCCGGTGTTGACGGTGATTGTGTTGACGATGGCGGCAAGGGCGGCGGTTGGCGATGGCGATGTGATTTGACGGCGTGGATGAGGGTGATGGTGATGAGGTCCGCGCGCAGAAATTCAAGAGACCTGGCAGACCTCAGCTCAGCAACATGATTTTCCATGCGCTTCTGAAAAACTCCATCTTGCAAGGCTTCGGCCGCTACTAGTTTTGAACAGGTTTCGACACGCGACCGCTGCGGCGCGCGCGTGTGGTCCGTGGGCGCATGCTAGATCAGCGCAGTCGCACGGCTCGGTGGGACGAGGAGGCGGGTTCTGGAAGAGATCGCCAACATCGCATGCTCTCCCTACGACTTCACCAAGTGCGCGCATCATGTCTGATGCGAGCCTACAGCCTTATCGAGGTGCAAGATCGAAGCCGGTTCCGGGAGGGTACCCTTCTGTTCTTCGCGCTCGTTGGATTTTCTTGTGCACCCCGGGGGAGGGCACGCTCGGATGTCCTGTGCGTCTTGGCCCGCGCAGGGTCTCGTGTTCTGGAGGGATGCTCTTCTGGCCTAGTCGGTATTGTGCGAACGCGTGGCTCATGCTTTCCTACAACTCGCTGTGCCGTTTTCGTTTGATATATTCGCATAGTGGAATTGTGGGAAAATGTGGTTCGTGATTTCGTACAATTCGGTTTCGAACATCACCGTTGAGCAACATCGCCGTTAGTGAGAGTTTTTTATTCATTGTTTTGCAGATCGGCGCTGGCCTCCCCCCCCCGCCCCCCCCCCCGGAGTAGATCTTGGCTGTTTTTGGCGCCTGTTTCAAGCAGGTGCAGTCTCCCCCAGAGGACGTGCGGTTCCAAACAGCCGCACTGAGCAGAGGTCCGGAGCCAGACCCCCCCCCTTTTCTGCCCAGTGCCGAAGCGCCGCATACAAAAAATGCTTACTTCGCGTGGCCCTTGGCCACGTGGTGGCTCGCGCGTTCCTACAACTCGCTGTGTCGTCCTCGCTCGATGCACTCGCATATTGGAAATGTGGGACAGCGTGGTTCGTGATTTCCTACGCCTTGGTTCCGAACCGATCATCGCCGTTGAGCAGCATCGCGTCCCTGCACCGTCGAGCAGCATCGCCGTCAGCGTGGCCTTGGCTCGCCGTCAGCGTGGCCTCGGCCACGTGGTGCACTCCGTGGTGCAGGCTGTGCGCCCGCCCGCGGGCCGCCCACGGGCCGCCCGCTGGCCGCGCACGGGCGGCCACGGGCGGCCGCGGGCGGCCAGGCAGGCACGCCTCGGCTCCGGCGCGCCCGCGCACCGCACGGGGCGCCCTCGGGTCTAGGGCTCGACGAGGCGTCGCCCAGGTCCTGGCGGGGGGGCTGTGGGCTGCGCAGGGCGGTTGGGCCCGGGTGCGCCGCCACCCGTCTCCGTCTCCATCCCGAGCCCCACCATCCCACCACCCCGGTTGGTGATCGTTTTTCTGTTCGTTGTTTTGCCGATCGGCGCGGGCCCAAGGACCCGCCCTCCCCCCTCCCTCCACCCCTCCCTTGCGCCCAATGTC
>CAUYUJ010003074.1:0-5000 GCA_963575745.1 Prorocentrum cordatum | reverse complement strand
GGCCGGTGACGCTTCTGCGACGGTCAGCGCGTGAGCGACATGGTCAAACAGGCGCTTACGCTGCCCGCGTCTCCACTGTGGAGTGCCGCGGTGGCGGCCCGCGTAAGCCACCGCGTACGGTCGCTCAGGACCCGTTTCTGTTCGTGGCTCCTGCGAGGAGCAGGCGGCGTGATCTGCGGCAGCTTCTGCTGGCAAGCCACGCGGCCAAATGCTGCTTTTACTCGCGCTGTGAAGAAGCACAAAGTGCGCAGCGCGAGAGGGCGACGTTGGCGCACGGAGGGTTCCTCGTCCTACGATTTTCTCATCCTCGTCTTTCTCATCCTCTTTCTCCTCGTCATCCGCCTCCTCTTCCTCCCTGAGGGAGTTGGGGCTCGACGCTTATCCACGTCCTAGTATCAAACTGCGCCTTCTCCTCCCTCTTCCTCGTCCTCCTTCCTGTATTCCTCCTCTACTCCTCCTCCTCCTCCTCCTCCTCCTCCTCCTCCTCCTCCTCCTCCTCCTCCTCCTCCTCCTCTTCCTCATCATCATCATCCTCATCCTCATCCTTATCCTCTTCTGTATGGAACGAGTTCGGCCCCTGGTTTCATCGCACACACTCGCTGGCCCCAGGCGCACGCGGCGGACGCAGGCGCGAGCAGTCGCCGCGCCGCCGCTTGGCTCGCGCGCGCCGCGGCGCGCCGCAGGCGATGTGGGCAGGCCCGCGCGCCCCCGCGCGCGGCCGCTGCCGCGCGCAGGTGCCACAGGTTTGTGTGTGCCTGGGGCTCGCGCCCCGCGCTCGGGATTTGACATCGCCAGTGCCGGTCGACGATTTGGCACTGCACGATGAGCTTTTGGCACCTCGCTTCTCAGTAGTGCAGGGGAACAAGCCAGACGGCTCCCCAAAGGCTTGCGCGCCGCGCGGCCTGGCGTCGGCCGCGCCCGCGCGCCGCAGCGCAGGTGCGATGCGTCGACGACTATTCTCGCGCGAGGGTCAACGGCGCTACCAGCGTGGTGGAAAAATGGCGCCACGACACGATAGACCAGTTGGTTGCACTGGCGAGTGCCTTTCACGAGGAGGTGCGCCGCGCGCAATCCAGCCTGCAGCGGCGCGTCAATCCCGTGCGCGCGCAGATTTCGATTGAGCTCGAATTTTGGAAAGCGGACGTGGGCTCCGTCTTCAGGCGCGTGCTGGTCCTGCCTAGGCACCGCGCGGTCGCACGGGTAACCTACCGCCTGCGCGGGCGTGTCATGGCCGCCCAGCACATCACGCTGCCTTGTCGGGGGCCTGGCCTGCGTGCGCGGATGGGAGCGCGCTGGCGCCTTCCTGGCGGCCGCGGTGCGCAAGCTGCCGCGGCTCCCGGCGTTGCGCTACGTTGACGACTTCTTCTCGGTTGAGAGGAAGGGCCTCGCGGAGCACGCCGACAAGTGCTTTGCGAGGCTGGTGCGCGCTCTCCTCGGGCCCAGCGCCATGCAGGACCGAAAAATGGCGTGGGGCCCGTCGATCGTGATCCTGGGGCTGCGCGTCCGGTCGTCGGCATCGGGCTTCCACGTCAATCCCGACGACGATGAAGTAAAGCAGTGGATTGCCGTCGTCGACGGCGCCTTGAGGTCAGGCGCGCCCACGGCCGGCGAGGCGTCGAAGATGGCGGGTCGCCTGTCGTGGGCATGCTGCCGCGTGTTCGAGCGCGCCGGGCGCTCGATGGTGCGACCGCTCTTCGACCAGGCATACGGTTCCCTGCCCCGCCTCGCGGGGCACGCGAGCGACGCGCTGCGCTGGTGGCGAGACGTACTGGCACGGGACGTCGCCCGCGCGCGGCCCTGGCGATGCCGCGACGCGCGCCCGCCGGTGCTCGCGCTGGCGGACGCCCGCGGCAGCCCGGCGCGACTCGCCGCAATTTTATTCACAGAAGACACGTTCGAGTGGGCCGACATGGCCCCGCCAGGAGAATTTCTCAGGTCTCAGCGCGACGGTCCGCGGCGCGCGCGCGCGTCGGGCGTTGCGCGATGGGTGCAGCGGATTACGCGCCCGCAATGATCAGCAGATCGCGGCGCTCGAGATGCTGGCGCAGTGCGTGGCTCTGTCCACGTGGGCACGCGCGCTCGCCGGCCGCCGCGTGGTCTTCTTCTCGGACAACAGCGTCGCTGAGTGTACTTTCAGGAAGGGCGCCGCAAAGTCACGCGACCATGATTTTCTCGTGCACCAATTCTGGTCGGCGGTAGTGGCGCTCCAGGCAGCGCGGCAACCGCGCGCCGCCAGACACGCGCGCGCGGCCGCGCCACCGCGGCAGGTCCACGCGTGGATAGAGCGCGTGGAGTCGGCAAGGAACCTGGCCGACCTTCCCAGCCGCGAGGAGCGGGATTTGCTTTCGCGTCTGGGGGGAAAGAGGGTCCGTGCACAACTCGCGGAGGCCTTCCGCTGTGGGCCACCACCCGCGAGTGCTGCATGTTAGTAAGACTGCCCCGCGTGCGCGCGCCGCGGGGCGCGCGCGCGCAAGCGCAAGCGGAACCGGCTGCCGCGCTTAGCCGGCATTGCGCAAGATGGAGCTCGCCCGCGACTTTCGCCGTAGTTTCCCAGGGCGTTTCAGCGATGCGGCGGCGGCCGAGGCCGCGGCTCTATGCGTTCGGCATGGCTTCTGTTCTCTCATGCAGCTGCAGGGGCGCGGAGGCGAAACCGCCGGCTGGTGCGATCGGGCTGGCACGAGCGAAGAGCGCCGTCGACTCGCGCGGGTTGCCGCGCTGGCCCGACCGCCCCCGGGGCCGCCCCCTGGGCGCGACGCGGTGACCGGCATGTCAAGAGGCGTGAAGCGTTTTCTAGGCGAGCGGCGCACGCGGGCGCGGGTCGGCGTCTTCGCCGCGCAGGCAGTGTCGCATCGGTTCGCCTCGCCCGCGATTTACACCAGTGCGGAATAAAAGGTCGATCGGCTGGCGCGCCCGCGGCGTGCGCGCGCGCGCGCCCGCCGGTGCGCAGGGGATGCCTCCGATATCGCGCGTGCGGCCAGCGTACTGGCGGAGCATGGGTTCGAGACCCGCCAGGATCTCGTCGGGGTGCAGCTGGGGTGCATCGCGGACCTGCATGTCCTGCCAGCGCCCCACCTGTCGGAGCTCGATCGCCTGTGCGCCGCGGGGCCCTCTTCCGCGCGTAGCGGGGATGCGCGGAGCCGTTCTCCAGAGCGCCTGACAGCGATAGCGCCTGCATTCGAAAGGGCGATGGCGCGGCCAGGACCGCCCTCGCCACCCGTGCCAGGGGGGCCGCGTCGCAACGCGCAGTGGCTTGCGTGCCCCATGCCCTCGCAGGGGGAGCGGCGCGAATGGGCGGAACGGGCCCGATTGGAGGTCCTGGTCAGCACTATGCCATCCACCCGCCCAGCGAAGCGCGACCAATCCGCGCGACCCCTCCTGCGCGGCCCGCAGACTCCTATAATCTGCGGCGTGCGCCCAGGACGGTCTGTTGCGCTGGTCGGGCACTTTCTCTTGCGCGGGCACGTTCCGGAATTATTGCGGGCGCGCGCAGACAGCGTGCGAAGTGCTACGCCTGGACACGAGCGCCTTCGGCAACAGACGGCTGCTCCGGCGTCGGCCCCCCGCGCCACCGCGCGCGCGAGGCCGCGCGTCGCGCGCCAGGAAGGCCAAGGCAGCCATTGTGCGGCGCGGCGGACGCGCGCCACGCGAACCGCGCTTCGTTCGTGACGCTATGATTGCGCAATTACTTGGCCTACATGGTCGCAGCGAAGAAGAAAAGGCGGGGCCGCCGCGCGGCATTCGCCAGTCAACCCAGCGGTCGCGCAGGTGGCATCCACCATGTTTCTGATTACGTACATATTCCTGCTTCGCCTACCATCCGAGTGTTTACCCATCCGGTGGTGCGGCAACACTCTGTCGCGCGGCCGCACGGCGGGCCGCGCCGTCTGGAAACGCGCGCGCTGGGGCACCCGCGCACGCGCCGAACGCGCTAGGCGGAGTTGGCCATATCGGCAGACGAGGCACTCCTCTGGTTGCCAAGGCGGAAGAACAAGCCGTGCGCTTCGATTCCTCGCCGGAGGCGTTGGTGTCGCGCGCGCGCCGCGACGTGCGCCGTGCGCGCGCTGCCTCCGTTGCTGCGCGGCACAGCAGTAGGCACTCAGCCGTTCGCGCAGTTCTCAGGGTCGGATGCCCGGCGTATCCTTCGGTCCCTATTGTCCAGGATAGGCGTGGACAGTGCCAACCTATTCGGCACCCACGACATGCGAAGGTCGCGACCCGCGACCGCCCGCGCGGCTCGGCGCGCACATCCCTCCGCCCCTCTCGCGCGCACAAGGGGGCACGCCGATGACATCGATCGCGCGAGTGCACCGACCGCAGTAACGAAGGAACGTGGAGGCTGGGCGTCGAACGCCTACCTGGCTTACATCGACCGCGTCCGGGTCGAAAGTGAGAGGGTAGCGGCCGCGCGCAACGCCGCGTCCGACTGCTCGGACAGCTCCTGACAGCAGCTCAGACACCTGGTGTGGCTGCGCCATCCCGGCGCGCGCCCGAGCGCCGCGCTCCGCGTGCGCAACGGGTGAGCGGCGCACGGCGCTGGTCGCATCGTTGCATTGGGTCGTGCTGCGACCAGCACCGAGGCCTCGTGGCGCCCGCGCCCTCTCGGCGCGGCGAAGGCTTCGGCGCGCACCCAGCGCTGTGGTTGCAGACGCAACCCAGCTACGGGTGAGCGGGGTGCTCAGCGAATTTGCGTGTATGGAACGAGTTCGGCCCCTGGTTCCATCGCGCGCACTCGCTGGCCCCAGGCGCGCGCGGCGGGCGCAGGCGCGAGCAGTCGCCGCGCCGCCGCTTGGCTCGCGCGCGCCGCGGCGCGCCGCAGGCGATGTGGGCAGGCCCGCGCGCCCCCGCGCGCGGCCGCTGCCCGCCGCGGCCGCGCGCAGGTACCACAGGTTTGTGTGTGCCTGGGGCGCGCGCCCCGCGCTCAGGATTTGACCCGCCCGTGCCCGCCCCGTTTCTCGCCCGTTGCTGGGTCGTGGTGCGACCAGCACCGAGGCCTCGTGGCG
>CAUYUJ010003073.1:63961-82439 GCA_963575745.1 Prorocentrum cordatum | reverse complement strand
CCCGCCCATTCCAGTTCTCGCCAGAAGAGACGAAGATGGAGCCAAGACGGGGTGGCAGTATTCCCCAAATGCTTAGAGATCCCCCACAGGTGCGTTTTGTACTTTTATGCTGCGCTCTATTCCTCGTCCATCCCATCGCGCGTGTAATGACCAGTTGCCAGCAGTAGCCAGTTGCCAGCAGCGACGTCGATGCGTCTTCCCCCCCCGCCCCTGTGGCCCGTGGACCGGCGCTGCGATTGTTGGAGTCGTTTTCTACATGTTCTTGCGTCACAATACCGTTCACCATCGGCGCTGGCACAGCTTTGAGCTGGACGCCAAGGAACTTTTCAGATTACAGGATGCTGCCGACAAGTCAGACGTCAGTTCTGCCGACGAGCACCTCGTGAATCTCGCAGACCGTAGGCGAACAACCGCAGCTTGGACCGAGCTCGAGCTCGAGCGCGCTCCTACAGGTGGCCTGGGGACGTCGTCGGACGACGAGCCTGCGGTCTCGCGGCATGCCTACATCAAGGTTCTGGGGCCGGACGAGCTAGAGCCGGAGCACGAGCACGTGAGCAGCCATTTCTTCATCGAAGAAGACGAGCTGGTAGACACCATGGGAGTGAGTGGCCTGTGTCTTCTGTCGCACAGCCAAAGCCTCTACGAGAAGTGCACCGTGGTGTCGGTTGCGCTGCAGGCTTTTTTGATGCAGTTCGTGATCTTCTATTTCATGTCGAAGTACATCGTCAGAGCGGAACAGCCGAGCGCTTGGGACAGAGCAGGGCCCGTGAAGCCGAGGATTCTCATGATCGCTATATATGTGCATATCATGAATGTCTTGAGAGATGTTCCATTCGGCTTGTCTGTCCTGGTTACTTTCCCTTGGTTGCAGCATGGCTGGAAGAACGTTGCTTTCACCGCGCCAATCTATATGATAGATACTGTCATCGTCCCCTCCATCACAGCGGTGCTGGGGTCACTATTCTTGTGTACATCAAAAACGTCCGCAGAAGTAGTGCTCAATTCGTGCGCCGTGTATTTTGTCAACGGCATTGATAACGCGCTTCTGAAGCTTAGCTGTGATTTCAAGGAGTTGTCTAGGTTCCGATCAAGGCAGGTGGTGTTCGTACCTTATCAGCCGAAGATGGTCAAGTGTCTTGATTACAGTATTGTCGTGTTTCCCATTTTCCCAATGTTGTGGGCATTCTCGATGGAATGGATCGGACTTGATATTTTGGAGCTCTACAAGTCAGGAGAGGGCGTATGAACATAAGTTGGTGCATGGCAGCGCACGGATCATTCCCCTAGTCCGTTGTTAGAGTAGCTCCAGGGTTTTTTGATGACTAGGGCTCGATCGGAAGCCATGCATGACAGATTCTGGGCCTCTCCGTATCGAATATTGTAGGATATGTGGACTCATGCGCCGTATCCCAGAGTTCGCAAGTATGGATTATTAGTTACGTTGATGTTTCATTCCGGCGCCCAACCCTCCAAGGGAGATCGCGGGTAAGGATTAAGTTTGGGCACGACGGCAAAAGGTACTGCAGTCCTTGTCTGTCATTCCCATCGCATGCGATTTAGCCAATGGTGCCTGGTTAGGCTATTTCTGTCATGTTGAGATCATACAATAAAACAAGTCCTCGTCCATCCCATCGCCGATTAAGCTTAGGCATGCCGCGTGACCGATCGATGGTAGATTCGACGATCGGTCGTCGGGCCATCATCATGGCCAACGGATCCGTGATATGGACGCTGGCTCTCTTGACCCTTGCTCCCCTGAGATCCATCGCTCCAAGAAATTGGAGCACGCGGTTTTCCGCAGTTTTCGGCCTCCGGGGGCCCTCGCCGGGCCTCGGGAGCGTCAAACAACAGCTCAGGACGAGAAACCGGTCCCGGGGAAGTGGTCCGGACCTCTGGTCGGGAGCCTTGAGACGGGGGTCAATGCAGACGGGGGTCAGCCAGGGCGCCAGATCCTGCAGCATCCTGCGAAGACCCCCTCTGGCTGACCCGGGTTTGGGAGCCGCTCGTGGCCGCGAGGCGGCCGCACATATTGGCTGACCCAGGTTTGCGAAGACCTGCGTTGCAGTTTTTTTTTCCTGCATTGCAGTTTTCGGTTTCCTGCTGACCCGGGTCTGGACTGACCCGGGTCAGAAGATCCCCGATCAGGCATTCCACTCGCGTGGCTAGGCTAGGGGGGCAGTCGTGCGACGCGGTGTGGGCCCCGAAGAGAGAGGCGGGGCCAGGTGGGAAGCTGTGTGATCGAAGCCACCCCCACAGGCGCGCAGAGGACGTGCGAAGCTGCCCCAACCCCAGGCTTAAGTCGGGCCTGTCCCCCTGCAGGGGGAGTTTCGACGATCCCCGATCTGGGGTCCACGCGCCAAACAAGTTGGAGCAGCCGGATGTCTGGCTCCCTATCTGCAGCGCACGCCGAAGACCTGCCCAAGACGGCCCCCGGAGGACTCCCCAGAGTCGCCCGGAGGGGCCGGGGGGAGGGCCCCAAGAAGAAGGGCCCGAAGTGTGCCTTGCAGTGGGGGCCCACGCCAAGAAACACCCTGCTTGCCTCCAGGGTGCCCTGGGTTTCTTGGGTTTCGATGGTTCTGCGACGGAAGGCATGACGTTCCCGCACCAAGAAATCGATGGACGTCCTGGGGTCTCAGAGTTCCCAGACCCCCGACGTCGTGAATTTTTCACAGCGTCGACCCCCAGAAGTCTGGACCCTTTCCCTGGGACCGGTTTTTCATCCTGAGTCGTTTTTTGACGGTCCCGAGGCCCGGGAAGGGCCCCCGGAGGCCGAAAATTGCGAAGAACCTCCCGTCGGGATTTTTGCACAACGTGAGGAGGTTTGGGTCGGCTTTCTCGTGGAAGGTTTCCCGTGGACTGGCATCCGCTGTACAGGCGCCCGAGGCCCGCCCCGGCGGGCCTCTGGACGGCTCAGGCGCGAGCATCCACACTGGGCTCGAGCTCCGCTGGCACCTGCGCCGACACACACCGGGCCCGGATCTGGGCCGGTTTGGGCTCCGTCTTGGGAATCCCAAGGTGGGCCCAGAGGAGGAGGAGGAGGAGGAGGAGGAGGAGGAGGAGGAGGAGGAGGAGAGGAGGGGAGGAGGGAGGAGAGAAGGAGGAGGCGGAGGAGGAGGAGGAGGAGGAGGAGGGGAGGAGGGAGGAGGAGGAGGAGGAGGAGGAGTGAGGGGAGGAGGAGGAAGGAGGAGGAGGAGGAGGAGGAGGAGGGGGGTCGTCTTGGGAATTCCAAGGTGTGGCCCGAGTTCACTGCTCCCAGACCCCTAGCGCTGTGAAAACAAATCCGACGGGAGGTTTTCTCGCTGTTTCTCGCCCGAGGGCCCTTTTTTTTTTTTTTTTTATTTTTTTTTTTTTTTTTTTTTTTTTTTTTATTTTTGTTTTTTTTTTTTTTTTTTTTTTCCCGGGCCTCGGGACCGTCGTCAAAGAAGGACTCAGGATGAAAAACCGGTCCCGGGGAAGGGCTCCAGACCGCTGGGGGTCGACGTTGTGAAAAAATCACGACGTCGGGGGTCTGGGCTTACCAACTCCACCCCAACTCCACCCGAAAGGCCTCAATCTGCTCTTGATTTCCAGTGTGGGGGGGTCGGGGACCACTGAGAAAGCACACATGGAATCCGTACCCCCCCAAACCCTTCAGGTTGGGTTGGGGAGGTCTACCAGGTAGTCAAAAATCGTCAAAGATCCGTGCCGGAGCGGATCCGTGCCAGTTTGGCTCCGTTTTGGGATCCAAGTTGGGCCCCAAATCGTCAAACATTGATTTTGGAGCGGATTTGTGCCGGTTTTGGCTCCGTTTTGGGATCCAAGTTGGGCCCCAAAATCGTCAAACATTGATCCCGGAGCACGCCCAACATCGGCGACGACGTTCACATGTGGTAAGATTGCCAAGGCGAGCCCGATGGTCAGCTGTAAGAGGCGTCTCTGGGCGACCACGCGCCGAGGCAAGTGTCAGCACAAGCCACTGTTACTATTTTCTAATAGTAGTTTTAAGTCGGGCGTGTCCCCCTACAGGGGGATTTTCGCCACAAATAAATACCCAAAAAATACCCCAAGAAGGTCAACACATAGGCAAAAGACAGGCCCCGCACTATTGGAAAAACATATTTTGTTTATTATTTTGGGGGTATTCTTATTTCTCGTCGAACATCCCCCTGTAGGGGGACACGCCCGACTTAGTAGCAGTTTCGTCTTTGCCAGTTTGCGCGCGCAGTTTGGCCCCAGAGGCGCCCTGGAGCGCCCCAGGGGCTGACCCTGGAGGCCAAGAAGCGGCTCCGAAGGGGCCGGAGTGGAGCCAGAATGCGCCTCGAAAGCGTCACCAGACCCTGGGATCCGACGCTCCCAAAAAATTGGAGCAGGCAGATTTTGGCAGTTTTCGGCCCCTGGGGGCCCTCGCCGGGCCTCGGGAGCGTCAAAAAAGGACTCAGGACGAAAAGCCGGTCCTGGGGAAGTGGTCCGGACCTCCTGGGTCCACGCACCAAAAAAATTGGAGCAGCCGGATGTCTGGGGAAGGATCTGAAAATCGAATTCGTTTGGAAGCCGTCTTGAGGCTCGAAAAGGGTCGATGGCGCAGCTGGGCGGCGGAGTGGCGGAGGCCTCTGGGGGGGAGGGGAGAGGGTGGGGGCTAGAGCCCTGTAGGCAGCTTTCACACGGTTAAATCTCACACGCCCCTCAGCCCGGTGGGCGGGCGGACTGAAGTAGCTTACGCCATTCCGACGACCCCCAGAAGGAGTCCGAGTTTGCGACGATCGTGAAAGTTATCGAAGACGCCTACGGCGAATCACCGCCGCCCCCTGCCGGAAGGGGAGTGCATATGTGGGCGAAAGTTAGGTTAGAGCTCTCGGAATCGGACCATGTGTTCCCCCAGCCGTCGTTGAAACCTTTCGGGGAACATGTGAGGAAGAGGATCATCAGGAGAAAAAGGAAGGAGGAGTAGAAGGAGGATGAATAGATGAGGAGGAGAAGAGGACGCCTCTTGGGAGCCACGTTGGGCTCTCTTGGGGTCTCCTGGTAGCTTGCCGGGGGCCTCTTGGAGGCCTCTTCGGGGCCTCCTTGGGCCTCTTGGTGGCTTTTGGGGGCTTGTTCGGGGCTTGTTTTGCCGTCTTAGGGCGTTCCTGGCCCGTCTGCCGCCGTCGGAAGCCGTCTTGGGGGCCTCTCTGAACCGACTTGGGGCCTTCTTGGGGCGTCCTGAGCCATCTTCGGCGTCTTGGAGGCTTCCTGGGCCGTCTTGGGGCTCTCTTGGGGCCGTCTTGGGGGCCTCTTGGGCCCTTCTGAAGCCATCTTGGAGGCCTCTTGGGCGATCTTGGGGGCCTCTCGGGCCGTCTCGGGCCGTCGGAAGGCGAAAAGAAGCCAGCGCCAAAATCCTGCAAATTAGCCACGCGAAGGACTCAACCATATGCAGTTGTGAATACCAGAGTTGTCAGTATTATCTTCGGTGGAGATCCCTGTAGGGGCGCGAAACGTGCGAGGGGTGTGCCGACATGTCGGGGGATGCATGTGGATACCACCTTTGGGGCCTTGGGTGGAGCTCCCTATGGATCCACCAAACGAGTGAGGGGCTTGTCAGTATAATCTTCGGTGGAGCTCCTTGTAAGGCCACGAAACGTGTAAGGCGTGCGCTGACATGGGTGGCGCGCGGACGCATGTGAACGGTGCCACTGGGGTCTTGAGCGAAGCTCCTTGTGGGACCACGAAACGTGTGAGGGGTGTGCCGACAATGCGTGGCGCGGACGCGTGCGAACGGTGCCACTGGGGCCTTCCGTGGAGCTCCTTGTGGGGCAACGAAGCGTGTGAGGGGTGTGCCGAAAACTCTGGCGCGGACGCATCTGAACGGTGCCACTGGGGCTTTGGGTGAAGCTTTTTTGGGGGGGGCACGAAACCCAGACCCCCGACGTCGTGATTTTTTCAAGGTCCGGACCCCTTCCCCGGGACCGGTTCTTCGTGAGGGCCCCCAGAGGCCGAAAATAGCGAAAAACCTCCCGTCGTGATTTTTTCACGACGCCAGGAGGTCTGGGGACGCGTGAGGCGTGCGCCGGAATCGGTGACGCGGACGCACGCGAACGGTGCCACTGGGGCCTTCGGTGGCTTGGCATCGCTCGGACGCGTGCATTTTCTTTCGGCGAGGGCCATCGAGGAGCATCCTCGATCATTGGGCGAAAAAACCACGCACGAAACCTAAAAAAACACAGGGAATGGACGTCCGAGCGACGGCCTTCGGAGGAGCTCCTTGCAGGGCCACGCATCGTGTGAGGGGTGAGCCGAGCCCGACACGCGGAGGGCGGTGGCAGTCCGGCATCGTTTCACCGATCCCAATCCCCACCTCCATCTCCTCGTCCTCCTCCCTCCTCCTCCTCGTCCTCCTCCTCCTCGTCCTCCTCCTCCTCCTCCTCCTCCTCCTCGTCCTCGTCCTCCTCCCTCTACTCCTCCTCCTCCTCCTCGCCCCCTCCCTCCTCCTCACCTCCTCCTCCTCTCGCCCTCGCCACTCCTCCCTCCTCCTCCTCCTCCTCCTCCTCCTCCTCCTTCTCCTCCTCCTCCTCCTCCTACGGGAAGTCTAGGCCTCCAGTATCGTTTAACCGATCCCCATCCCCATCTCCATCCCCTTCGAGACCCACACAAAGTTGCCCTCCAGTTGGGGATAGACCCCTCGAAGCCCGAAGAGAACGGCCTGTACCCCCATCTAGGGGCGTAAACCGGCCAGCGGGGCCCAGGCCACGCCGCTGGGGATGGGGATCGGTTAAACGATACTCAGCAGTGAATGGGGGATGGAGGGGGATGGGGAGCGAGTGACGCGGGGCGCTGTCTCTTCAAAACGAGGACCCAACACCACAGGATCGTTGGGAACATATCAATGATTTTGGCATCCTCGGCCACCCTCTTGGAGGCCTCTTGGGCCGTCCTGGAGGCCTCTTGGGGGCCTCTTGGCCCGTCTTGGGCCATCTTGGAGCCCTCTGGGGCCGTCGTGGTGGCTTCTTGAGCGGACTCGGAGGCATCGTGGAACCCCGTGGCCCGTTGTGGAGACCATCTTGGGCCATCTTGGGCGAACTTGGAGGCCATCTTGGACCGTCTCGGCTGTCTTGGAGGCCCTCTGGGCACCGTACCGACTGGGGCGACCAGCGGGCGTGGCAAATTCCGGGTGGCTGGCGCGCTGGGCCGAAGCCCCAGGGGGAGTCTTAAAAAGAACCCTAAACCTCCTCCTCCTCCTCCTCCTCTCCCTCCTCCTCCTACCTTCTCCCCTCCTCCTCCTCCTCCCTCCTCTCCTCCTCCTCCCTCCCGAGAGACGTAGCACACGCGGGGCACCCTTGTGGTAAGACCACAGGGGGCCGCGGATCGACTACGGCGAATCACCGCCTACGGCCTGTAGAATGCACCCATGTGGCCGTACGTCTGGATAAAGTTTGGCCACGCTTTGGGACAATGTGTTTCCGTTGTGGAAGCCCTTTCGGAGAACACGTGGGGGATTTGTTTGTTTTTCCTCTGGCGGGTTACGCTTGTTACCCGGGCCCACGCCCCCCCCCCCAGGTAACGCTAACGATTGTACGTTTTTTGGGGGGTGGAGGGCGGACCCCCTCCTCTCAGCAGGTATAGCGCTGTGCTCACAGGCATGGCGTGGTGCTGAAAGGCATGTGTGGTGCTCACAAACGTGCTGTGGCGTTCGCAAGTTCCCCACCTGTTGCGGCGCCGAATTCACAGGCATGGCGTGGTGCTAAAAGGCATGTGTCGGTGCTCACCTGCCTGTTGTGGCGCCTGCATGCTATTGCAATACGCAGATTTGTATGGTTTACGTCTACATCCCTATGTTCTCTTCCCCTGCTCTTCCTGCTGGTGGAACTCTGGAAGCAATGCTGCCAGGGGATTTCGCAGCCACGTCTGGGTGGAGCAGCGGTTATCCCGCGTCTGCAGTTTTCGCTGACGAAGGCGAGGAGGACCAGGAGGAGGAGGAGGAGGAGGAGGAAGAGGAGGAGGAGGAGGAGGAGGAGGAGGGGGAGGGGGAGGGGGAGGGAGGAGGAGACCGGACGCAGGAGGAGGAAGAGGAGGAGACCACGTGGTGCGCACAGGCGCCGTGGCGCACGCGGCTCTTGCACGGTGCAAAAAACGCCGCGGTGTGCACGGGCTCGCGGGGCGAGGGCTGCCGCGGTCTGTGGCGGGCCCTGCAAAGATGGCCTCGCAGGCTACGGATGTGCCCGCGGGCACGTCCTGTTGCAGACAGGCGCTGCGGTGCACGGAAGCACTGTTAGGGGAACACAAAGCAGCATAAGCATAAAAACTCGGAGGTCCGCGCGGATTCTCGGATCGGCGCTGGACCCCCCTCCCTGTCGCGCGGAGCGCGCCGGGGGCGGCGCCGAAGGCGCCGCCGGGGGGCCCCAGCGCCGATCCGAGAAATCCGCGCGGACCTCTGAGTTTTTATTCTTCAAGCTTACGCCACATCCGCCGACCCCTTGTTTTTTTTTCTGGGGCGATCGCCGGTTTTGGGAGGGGCTCTGTTGGAGGCTCTGTGAGGCGGCCGGAGGGGTTCATGAGTGGTCTGGATGTCATCTTGGTCTATCATTTTTTTTTTTGGTTCTTCTTCCTTTCTCTGGCGCGTCGGGGTCCTCTTGGATTGCCTGTGGGCCTTCTTGGGAGGTCTCAGGGGTCGTTTTGGAGCTCCGGAGCGAGCCCATGGACTTGGGCGCCTCGTGGGTCGTCTTGGCGCCCTTTTGGGGACGTCTTGGGAGCCTCTGGGCCCTGGACGGCAATGCGGGACGACGTCGCGTTCACACTGCGACGCAAAGAAGGGCACCCTGAAATGCAAGACATGCAAATGATGTCCAATCGGACGCGCGTACTGGGGAGGAAAAGGAGGAGGGGGAGAAGAGGATGGGGGGGTGGCGGAGGATGGCGGGGAGAAACATCGAAGAGGATGAGGTGAAGCGGACAGGAAAAGGAGGAGGGGGACGAGGAGGAAGTGGAGGAGAAGGAGGGGGAGGAGGGGACACTGAGATGGGCCTCTGGGTCATGGGTTAGAGCTTTCTTGCGTGTGTAACGGGATCTCTTGGGGGGCTTCTCGTGGGACAGTTTCGAAGCCTTTTCCGTTGTGGAGTATGCCCGACGGGGGCGGATGGGAAGGCGCCCGCGTTCACAGACTTGAGCCATTTGTCCGATAACCAGAAAGTACATTATAGGAAGACGGGCCAGGCGCATCGCCCAGTCGTGTGCCGCGCGTGTCACGATGCGCGCACGGGGGCGAAAAAGTTTGAATGCTCCGCGTGCCCACCGAACGGGGACGGGAAGAAACCAGCGTTTTCAGACGGGGGCCATTTGTCGAAAGACCAGAAGAAGAATTATTTCAAGCGAAACAACCCAGTTGTGTGCGCGAAGTGTTTTAAAGCGGGACGAGCGCCGCGGAGAGACCCTCCGAAACGCCCGGCGGAACCAAGTGACGAGCATTGCGACAAGGCACGGAAGTTGCGAGGAATCTGACCGCTGGGGACGGGATGGATAAGGCCCGCGTTTACAGACGTGAGCCATTTATCGGACAGTCAGAAAGAACATTACAGGAGAACGGGCCAAACGCATCGCCCGGTCATGTGCCGCGCGTGCCACGAAAAATCGGAGGCCCAGATTTTCCGTTGTGGAGCATGCCCGACGGGGGCGGATGGGAAGGCGCCCGCGTTCACAGACTTGAGCCATTTGTCCGATAACCAGAAAGTACATTATAGGAAGACGGGCCAGGCGCATCGCCCAGTCGTGTGCCGCGCGTGTCACGATGCGCGCACGGGGGCGAAAAAGTTTGAATGCTCCGCGTGCCCACCGAACGGGGACGGGAAGAAACCAGCGTTTTCAGACGGGGGCCATTTGTCGAAAGACCAGAAGAAGAATTATTTCAAGCGAAACAACCCAGTTGTGTGCGCGAAGTGTTTTAAAGCGGGACGAGCGCCGCGGAGAGACCCTCCGAAACGCCCGGCGGAACCAAGTGACGAGCATTGCGACAAGGCACGGAAGTTGCGAGGAATCTGACCGCTGGGGACGGGATGGATAAGGGGGACGTGGAGGAGGGAGGATGGGGGAGCAGCCAAAGGCGGAGAAGGTGAAAAGTGAGCCAGTGGAGGGAATACGAGACAGAAAGCTGAGAGGGGAGACGGGAGGAGGGGGCGGAAGAGGAGGATGAGAAGGAGCAGGAGAACACGACGAGGACGACAATGGCGGCGACAGACTCGACGGCGTAGGCTGGGCACCTTTTTGGGGCCATCTTGGGGGCTTCGTTGACCGTTGTGGGAGCCTCTGGCGCCGTCGTCGTGAGAATCCTCTCGGGGGCCTGCGGGAGGCAGTTTGGAGGCTTCTGGGGAGCTGTTTTGGGGCAGCTTGGGGCTTTTTTTGGGCTTGTTGGGGGCCTCTTGGGGGCTTCTTGGAGCCTCTTGGAGGCCTCTTGGGGCCTCCTTGGCGCCTTTTGGGGCGGAAGGCTAGAATTTTAGGTTCGTGGTCCCCGTCTGGAGCCTTTCTTGGGCCCCTCTGTGGGCCCTCTTGGACTGTCTGAAGGCCCTCTTGAGCCGTTTTGAGGCGCTCTTGGGCCGTGTTGGGGCCCACTTGGGAGCCTCTCGGGTCGTCTTGATGCCGTCTTGGGGGCTTCTTTCGCCGTCTTGGAGCGTCGGAAGCCCGAAAAAACGCGAAGGCCAAAAACGTTGAAAAAACCAATGGAAATCGACGATTTTGGCCTCTTGGGGCCATCTTGGGAGGCGTCTTGGAAGCTTCTTGGGGCGTCTTGGAGGCATCTGGGGCCATCTGGAGGCCATCTTGACCGTCTTCGAGTGTTTTTTCGGCGACTCGGGGCCCTCTTGGACCGTCTGCAGAGCTTCTTGGGAGCCTCTTCGCTCGTTTGCGGCCCCCCCAGCAGACTCTCTGGAGCGGATGACCCCCCCCGGACCGCGCCGGCGGATCCCGGGGAATCCGGCCGGACCCCCCCCCCCCCCCCTCCAAAACGACCGGACCAGGCTCCGGGGGGAGGGGTTTGGGGAGGGGGGAAGCATCTCACACGCCGATGACCCCAAGGGGTCGGCGGATTTTTATGTTATTGTTTGTTCCCCTAGCTGTTGCGTGCGCAGGCGCTGTGGTGCACATGTTAGGGGGCCACAGGCGAACCCGACCCCTACCCCCCACGATTTTTGAGGGGGGGAGGGGTTCGCTTCGCTCGGGAGCTCCCGGGCGAAGTGAACCCCACCCTCCCCCCCTCAGAAATCGTGGGGGGTAGGGGTAGGGTTCGCCTGTGGCCCCCCAACATGGTTGCTGCGGCGCGCGCAGGCGCTGCGGTGTACACGAGCGCTCTGGTGCACACAGGCAATGTGGTGTACACGAGCGCTGCTGCGCACACGGCTGCTGCAGTATGCACAGATCTTGCGGCGTACGTGGGCGACGTGGTGGCGTTGTGCACGCAGCTGTTGTGGTGTACCGAAGCACTGTGGTGCACTCAGGCGGCGATGTTATGCACGAGTGCATTTGGCATTGTCGCGTGCGCAGGGATTGCGGCGCGCACAGGCAAGTTATGTGCCGATGGCGCGGACGCACCCTGGCGGGCGCACGCCGCGGCCGCCGTTACCATTACCGCCGCCCCCCCCCCCCGGGGTACGTAACAGCCGCTACCCCCAATTTAAACAGTGACGAGGAGGATGAGGAGAGGGAATAACAAGTAGGAAGAGAAGGAGAAGGAGGAGGAGGAGGAGGAGGAGGAGGAGGAGGAGGCCTCTTGAGAGCCAAGGAGGAGGAGGTGGAGGAGGAGGAGGAGGAAGAGGAGGCCTCTTGGGAGCCACTTGAGGCCTCCTGGGAGCTTCCTGGGGGCGTCTTGGATGCCTCCTGGGGACCTTGGGCCTCTAGGGGGCCTTTGGGGGCTTTCTTGGGGGCCTACTTGGGCATAGTAGGGCGTTCCTGGCCCGTCTGCCGCTGTCGGAAACCGTCTTGGGGGCCTCTCGGGTCCGACTTGGGGCCTTCTTGGGGTGCCTCAGGGCGGTCCCCGAGGCCGTCTCAGGCGTGGTGGAGGCCTCTGGGGCCGTTTTTGGGGGGTCGTCTTGGAGGCCTCTTGGGCCGTTATGAGGCCATCTCAGAGGCCTTTGGGGCGATCTCAGGGCGATCTTTGGGGCCTCTCGGACGGTCTAGGACCATTAGAGGGCCGAACGGGAGCAAGTGCCAAAATCTGCCCAAAAGCCTGCGAGGAATCAGTGATTTGTGCATCCTCGGGCCTCTCTGGATTCCCTTTGGAGGCCTCTTGGGCCGTCCTGGAGGCCTCTTGGGGGCCGTCTTGGGCCATCGTGGAACCATCTTGGGCCGTCGTGGTGGCTTCTTGGGCGGACTTGGAGGCATCTTGGACCCTCTTGGGCTGTCATGAAGACCATCTTGAACCACATTGGGTGAACTTGGAGGACACTTTGGACCATCTTATCCGTCGTGGAGGCCCTCTGGGCACCATCTTGACCGGGGAGACCAACGGGCGTTGCAAATTCCGGGTGGCCAGCGCATTGGGCCGAAGCCCCAGGGGAGTTAAAAAAACCAAAAACCACCAGACGTCTAGCACGCCGGACACCCCTGCGGTACGACCACAGGGGGCGGCGGATCAAAGACGCCTACGGCGAATCAATGCCGCCCTCTGCTTTTTGAAAGGCGCTTCTGTGGCCAAAAATGTGGGCAAAGTTTGGCCACGCTATTGGACAATGTTTTCCCTCCGCTGTTGTGTAAGCCCTTCGGAGAACACGTGGGAGTGGAAGAGGAGGATGAGGAGAGGGAGGAAAAAGGAGGAGAGGAGGAGGAAAAGGATGAGGAGACCTCTTGGAAGCTTCTGGTATCATTCTTGGGGCCTCCTGGGAGTTTCCTGGGGGCCTCTCGGGAGCCTCCTTGGACCTCCTTGGGCCTTTGGGGGCTACTTGGGGGCCTCTTTGGCCGTCTTACGGCGTTCCTGGCCCGTCGGAAGCCGTCTTGGGAGCGTCCCTCTTGGGACGCTTCGGGGTCGTCTTGAAGGCTATCCTGGGCTGCTTGGAGGCCTCTTGGGCCGTCTTGGGGCCCTTTAGTGTCCGTCTTGGGAGCCTCTTGGGCCGTCTTGGGGCCATCTTGGAGGCCTCTTGGGCGATTTTGGGGGCCTCTTGGGCCGTCTTGGGCCGTCGGGAGGCCTTTCTGAAGCAAATGCCAAACTCCTTCAAACACCGAAGGAACATCAATGATTTTGGCCTCTTCAGGCCTTCCTGGAGGACCTCATGGAGGTCTCTTAGGCCGCCTTAGGGGCCTCTTGGGCGTCTCTTGGGCGGCCGTTTTGGGCTCTTTTGGACCATCTTGGGCCGTCGTGGGTGCATCTTGGGGCGGAGCGAGAAAGGTATCCGTCCAGGCAAATTGGGGGGGGGGGTTCGGGTGGCCAGCGCAATGGACCGAAGCCAAGGGGGAGTCTTAAGACAACAACAAAACCATCAGACATTCAGCACGCCAGGCACCCCTGTGTAAATCAAAAGGGGGCGGCGGATCGAAGACGCCTACGGCGAATCACCGCCGCCCCCTGCCCCTTGGAAGCGCCTCTGCGGCCGACAGCTGGGCCAGAGCTTGGCCAAGCTATCGGGCCAGTTGTTTCCCGAGTGGGTTTGGAAAGACTTCATGGAACGCATAGGGGGAGCAAGAAGAGGAGGAGGGGGAGGATGAGGAAAAAAAAGAGGAGGAGGAGGAGGAGGCCTCTTGGGCGCCTCCATGGGCACTCTTGGGGCGTCCTGTGAGCTTCCTGGTGGCCTCTGAGAGGGTTTTCGGGGGCCTTTGGAGGCTTCTTGGGGGCCTCTTTGGCAGTCTGAGGGCGTTCCTGGCTTGTCTGACGCCGTCGGAAGCCGTCTTGGGGCCTGTCTGGGTCGTCTTGGGGCCCTCTTGGGGCATGTCAGGGGTTCTTAGAGGCCATCTTGGGCGTCTTGGAGGTCTCTTGGGCCGTTTTGGGGCCCTCTTGGGGCCGTCTTGGGAGCCTTTTGGGCCGTCATGTGGCCATCTTGGAGGCCTCTTGGGCGATCTTGGGGGCCTCTTGCGCCGTCCTGAGCTGTCGGAATGCCGAGAAGAAGCACATGCCACAATCTTTCAAGCACCCTAGGACAATCATTCCTTTTGGCCTCTTCGTGCCCTCCTGGAAGACCTCCTGGACGCCTTCTGGGCCGTCTTGGAAGCCTCTTGGGGGCCTCTTGGGCCGTCTTGGGCCATCTTGAGGCCATCTTAGGCCGTCTTGGGTGTATCTTGGGCCGTCTTGGAGGCATCTTGGAGCCACCTTAGTTGTCTTGGAGGCCATTTAGCCGTCTTGGAGGTCTCTTGGGCCCTCTTGGGGCCGTCTTGGGGGCCTCTTGGGCTGTCGTGTGGCCATCTCGGAGGCTTCGTGGGCGATCTTGGGGGCCTCCTGGGCCGTATTGGGCCGTCGGAATGCCGAAACGAAGCAATTGCCAAAATCCTTCAACAACCGAACGAAAACCACTGATGTTTGCTCTTCGGGCCCTCATGGAGGACCTCTTGGAGGCCTCTTGGGCCGTCTTGGAGGCCTCTTGGGGGCATCTTGGGCCGTCGTGGGCCATCTTGAGGCCATCTTAGGCTGTCTTGGGTGCATGTTGGGCCGTCTTGGGGGCATCTTGGAGCCATCTTGGCCGTCTTGGAGGCCATCTTGGGCGTCTTGGAGGCCTCTCGGGCGGTCTTGGGGCCCTCTTGGGAGCATCTTGGGAGCCTCTTGGGCCGTCATGGGGCCATTTTGGAGGCCTCGTGGGCGATCTTGGAGCGATCTTGGGGGCCGCCTGGGCCGTCGGAAAGCCGAAAAGGCGCAAATACCAAAATCCAGCAATAACCTAAGGAGCAGCAATGATTTTGGCCTCTTCGGGCCCTCCTGGAGGACCTCTTCGAGGCCTCTTGGGCCACTCTAAAGTGAGCTGAGACAAGGGCGAGAGATAGCGAGCGTTTGTCCGTGGCCGCTTGGGCTCAAGCGGCCGGCCGCCAACGTGTGACTGTGCCTCATCACGGGGCATACTACTTGCCATCGAGACCGAAAACATCGTTCGCTTGAGATGGCCCGTCGCTCCCGCGACGACCTCTGACTGAGACTATCGTTACTACGGCACAACAGAGCTGGAGTTGTGCTTCGCCTAAGGCGAAGCTTCTGGTCGGGCTTCCCGGCACCCTTCAAACTGGGCCGTCTTGGAGGCCTCTTGGGGGCCTCTTGGGCCGTCTCAGGCCACCTGGAGGCCGTCTCAGGCCGTCTTGGGAGGCATCTTGGGCCGTTTGGGAGGCATCTTGGGGCCATCTTTGCCGTCTTGGAGGCCATCTTGGGCGTCTTGGAGGCCATCTTGGGCCGTCCTGGGAGCCATCTGGGGCAGGAGAACCCACGGCAACCACCTCCGGGCAACCCTTTCGGGTGGCCGGCGGGACGGGCCGAAACCCCAGGGGGAGTTCTTTGGGACAAAAGAACCAAAACCCAAACCGAAGGGGTCCAGCACGCTAAGCACCCATGCGATGAATCGACAGGGGGCGGCGGATCGAATGGCCTTCGGCCCAATCCGCCACCGTGCCTGGGCTGTGGGTCAGGAGCCTCTGGGAGAAACATGAGGGCCTCTCGGAATGCTTCTCCGGGGCCTCTTGGAAGGCTTCGGAGTTCTTCGCGACGCTCCCGTCGCCCTCTTTCCATCACTGACGCCACCGTGCCGATACTGCTTGGCGGCTGGGCATAGATACTTACGCGCGGTCTTCTGCGCAGCAGTGAGGAGCAGGGCCCGCGCGCGCGCTCCGCCCGGCCTGCTCCTCCTCTGCCGGCCGGCCCTTTACCATGCACATATCCTGCCGTGGCGCGTCCAGACATGGTGGCCGTGTCGTCAGGGAGGTCCGCTTCCCGGAAGCCAGCCACGGGACGGCTACTGATCCGTATTCACCCGGGGGTGGACAGAACCCCCAACAGTGACACGTCGATTAGTGAATTGTCCGTTTTCGGTTCTCGAGAGGGCGCCGTGGCCGTCATTCCATGCTTGCGCCCGCCAGGTTTGGGCCTCAGGTCGTTTTCACTAAACCACGTTCTATTAAAGGGGGGTCTGTCCATCCCCGATTCACGTTCGTCTGGGAGAGCCATGGTATTGGCAATACTTTTTTTGGTTTAACCTATTGACAAGAACATTCCGAATTGGCTAGATCTAGGCAACATGCAGATGGGAAGTTTGGGGGGGGGCCTCTTGGGGACCTCTTGGGAGCTTCTTGGGGGTGTCTCGGAGGCCTTTGGGGGCCTCTTGGGGGCGCCTCGGGGCCTCTGGGGGGCTCTTGGGGCCATCTTGGGGGGAAAGGCTCAAAATATCAGTTCGCATTCCCCTTGGGCTCTCTGGAAGCTCTCTTGGGCCGTCTTGGGGGCCCCTGGGGCCGTCTCAGGGCCTTCTTGGGCCGTCTTGGAGCCGTCTTGGGGGCCTCGTCGGCCGTCTTGTGACGATTTTGGGGGTCCCTTGTGCAGTCTTATAAGCTGTCAAAGCGAAAAAAAACTAAAGGAGGTAATGTGACGGTTTCTGCCTCCTGGAGCAATTCCGGCGGTCGTTTTGAACATTTTTGGGCCGTCTTGACGTCATTTTGGGTCGTCGTGGGGCTATTCTGGGCCGTCTCGATGCCCTCTAGACCTGGCTTGGTTCTCTGTCTGGGCCCCCTTTGGGGGCCTCCTGCAGGCTCTGGGGGCCCCCGGGGTGCGTCGACGAGCTCGCCCCCCCCCTGAGACGGCACTCTGGACTGCGCAGGTCAGGTCAGAACCGTGCTTGGACGGCACATCGGTTGCAGTGCACGGCTGCTGCATTTCAAAGCAGCCTGAAGAGACATGAGGGAGGAGGAGGTAGAGGGGGGAGGTGGGAGGTGGGAGGGAGGTGGAAGAGGGGGGGGGGAAGGAGGAGAGGAAGCGGAGGGATGGGGGAGGGGGAGAGAAGGGAAGAGGAGAGGTGGAGAGGAGGTGGAAGAGGAGGGAGGGGGAGGGGAAGAGAGGGGGCGGCCTCAGAACTCGTTCCGCGGGACCTTCCCTGCCGCAGCAGGCAGAGGGAAAGGGGGGGTGCTAAAGGGGGAAGGGGGGGGGGTGCCAAAGGCCCCTGTGGCCCAAGGTGTCCCCCAGCTTTGCGCTCCATTTCGAAGCCCCCGGGGCCCCCTGGGCGTCGTGGGGGTTGCTCTGGAGGTCGTGGTGGCCCCCTTGGAGATCCTTGGGGCACCTTGGGCCAGGGGCTCTCCAGGGCTCGTTTCGGTTCCTCCGATTCGATTCGATTCGATGTCGATGGGTCCCGATTCCGATTCGAGTCGACTTCGGACTCCGATTCGGAGTCCGATCTATCCATGAGGCATTATCTCTCTGCCGATCTCCGCCGATACGACTCCTCGCGACTCGGCGGCCGACTTCCTCCGAGGCGATTGACTGGCTTGTCGCTTCGATCTTGGGCCCTCCTCCTCCTCCTCCTCCTCCTCCTCCTCCTCCTCCTCCTTTCCTCCTCCGTTCCTCCTCCTCCATTCTCCTCCTCCTCCTCCCCTCCTCCTCCTCCTCCTCCTCCTCCTCCTGCTCCTCCCCTCCCTCTCTCTGCTCCTGCTTCCTGCTCCTCCTTCCTCCTCCTCCCTCCTCCTCCTCCTCTCCTTCCTCCTCCTCCTCATCTTCCTCATCCTCCTCCTCCTCTCGTCATCCTCTTCCTCCTCCTCCTCCTCCTTCTCCTCCTTCCTCCTCCCCCTCCTCCCCCCTCCTCCTCGCCTCCTCCTCCTCCTGCTCCTCCTCCTCCTCCTCCTCCTCCTCCTCCTCCTCCTCCTCCTCCTCCTCTTGGGTGAAGGCAGTCGAGTTGACGATATGCGATCATCATGGCATTGCACCACTACCTGGCATTTCGAGGGCACAGGGCCACACATTCGTTGTTCAACAGGTGCGTGTCCCAAGCAAGTCTCGGGTAACACCTTTTAGCAAGGTTATTGCTACTTGGTGGGAACAGCTTTCGGTTGTATTGGAGCGTACTCAGGGGCACAGGTCCAAAGGCAATGGGGTTGTTCAGAGAGAGCAACTACGAGTGGCGCTTCGGCATCTTATGGATGAGGCCCCCGACAGGGCCCATACGGGGATTTGGTCTGGGGTGGAGCCGTCTTGGGCAGCGTGGTCTATGCTCATGCAAAGAGGGGCTTCAGTCTCAGCTAATATTCTCCAGAAGTTTGTCAAGGCAGCACAGAGCATTGCAGCGCGATGCCGACGTAGGGCATTACGCGCCTCTGTCGACGAGCTTAAAGGTTGGGTTACTACCAAGGAGGCTGAGGGTTCACTGCATCGAGCGATTCGTGCTGATCCCCAGGTCGCCGATGAAATGGTTACTGAGACCACCGTGTTTTGCAACCCTACTGACATGGTGGACCAGAAAGCTAAACCGTTTATCAAGTTGTGGACCCCCAGCCCAGTGGACACCGATGCAGTATGTCGCGCGTTTGAAGAAGTGCGTGCGGCGGAGTCTTTAGAGCCACTCGAACCATTGGATATTGCCGATATACGTAGAGCAGCGCATTCATT
>CAUYUJ010003073.1:46461-58961 GCA_963575745.1 Prorocentrum cordatum | reverse complement strand
CGATCGAGACAGGTCACGAGCTGCATGCGGAAAACACGAGCCATCCAGGAAGCTCTTACCCCGAATTTCCTTCAAAGCCCCTGGACCTACAGCTGACGGGGTGAGCCCCGCAGACACATAGTCTTCAGGAAAAACGTCGAAGAAAACCTGGTCCTGCGACTCCTGGACCGACAGGGGGGGAGGAGCCACGGAGGACGGGTGGGGAAACAGTCCCGTTTCGCACAGGACCTTGAAACCAGGAATCGTTTCAGCCTCAAGCTCACTACGGATACGCAACAGAAGGGCTGGCTGGACCAGCTCTGATCGATCATCCTCGCAGGCAGGGCAGTGCCACAAGCGGTGCAGGACTGTGTTACCATCCGCACCGCACAGGACACACCGATCAACAACTTCGTATCCGAGGAGCTTAGCTCTACTGAATGGCCAGAGGCCCTGACAGGCCAGGGTGCGAATGCATCCCTTTTGTCTGGGAGAGAAACGTTTGGAGTTCAACGCAGTGCACAAAACATCAAAACACAACCTGGAGCCGTTGCCGTACTTGCAACCAGCCTCAAACTCCAGAGCCCTAAAAGTCGCACCTTCGCACAACCGCTGAAGGAGGGCGGGAGAGAAGAGAAGGAGAGGAAGGTCCACTCCACGGTCGTCGGTGATGGTGTAGGGGACCCTCATGCTCCATCACAATCTAGCCACCGAAAGATACATGGCCCCAATGGGCCCTTTGACAGATCTCCAGGTCCGCGGGGGGTTGTTCCAAACAGATTGCCAGGCCGTCCGAAGCTGAGCCCAAGATAACGTATACTCAGACATACGCGTGTGCAGGGTCCACAACTCTTTATGGTAGTGCAGGAGGGGAGCGACCGCTCCGTACCATGCTGGACTTCCTTCCACCCTGGTGAGAATGCAAAGAGAGCGGCCACCGCACGATGGCTTCATAACAGCTGCTGCGACACGCCTGGCATGGAGTAGCTCGGCATCCGACATGCCGTGCACGTCGCTGCCGTAGCTCAGCGCTGGGAGAGCTTCAGAACAGAAAACTTGAATCGTTCTCCTACCAAGGGCGCCAAGCTGTCTGGCCAGACGTCGGGTACGTCGTGTGGCCGAGAGCAGCCGCGCCCTAGCCTTCGGATTCCGTCCTCCGGCAGCAGGAGCAGAAGGAGGAGGAGGAGGAGGAGGAGGAGGAGGAACAGAAGGAGGAGCAGAAGGAGGAGAAGGAGGAACAGGAGGAGGAGGAGGAGGAGGAGGAGGAGGAGGAGGAGGCTGACGCTTCAGCGGCTGGACCGCTCCGAGCTCGACCAAGAAAAAAGGAGGAGGAGGAGGAGGAGGAGGAGGAGGAGGAGGAGGAGCACGTCTCCTCCTGCGCCCCGTTCGGCTCGAGGGGGCTCCCCGCCCTCCCCCCCCCTCCCCGTCCCCCGTCCCCGCGCCTGGTGGGGCCGCGCGCCCCCACGGGGGGGGGGGGGGGGGCGCCGGCCGCGCTGGCCCTCGCGGCGGGCGGCGCAGGCGGCCCCGTCGAGGCTTCTGGGCGAGGCTGGGGATGAGGCTGGTGATGGTGATGAGGATGAGGATGGTGATGATGAGGATGCGGATGAGGATGAGGATGGGGATGATGAGGATGATGAGGATGAGGATGAGGATGAGGATGATGATGCTGGTGATGATGGTGGTGGTGATGGTGGTGGTGATGATGATGGTGATGGTGATGACGATGGTGGTGGTGATGATGATGGTGGTGGTGATGCTGATGGTGATGCTGTTGCTGATGATGGTGGTGACGATGGTGCTGCTGATGAGGATGATGAGGATCATGGCAATGATGATGGTGCTGATGACGATGACGGTGGTGATGGTGATGGTGATGGCGGTTGTGGTGATGATGCTGATGCTGATGCTGATGATGGTGGTGATGATGATGGTGATGGTGGTGATGATGATGGTGATGGTGGTAATGATGGTGGTGATGGTGGTGACGATGGTGCTGCTGATGAGGATGACGAGGATCATGGCAATGATGATGATGCTGATGCTGATGACGATGACTGTGGTGATTGTGATGGTGATGGTGATGGTGATGATGGGTATGGTGATGGTGATGATGCTGATGATGGTGGTGATGATAACGATGGTGATGGTGATGATGCTGATGATGGTGGTGATGATAACGATGGTGATGGTGATGGTGATGATGATGGTGGTCATGGCGACGGTGATGATGATACTGATTATGATTATGATGATGCTGATGATGACGATGGTGATGATGATGCTGATAATCATGATGATGCCGATGGTGGTGATGATGGTGATGGTGATGATGATGATGATGATTGTGATGGTGGTGGTGATGATGATAATGGTGATAGTGGTGGTGATGGTGATGGTGATGGTGATGATGATGGTGATGATGATGATGGTGATGATGATGATGATGATGATGATAGTGATGATGCTGATGATAATGGTGATGGTGCTGATGGTGGTGGTGGTGATGACGATGTTGTTCACGTTGATGGTGACGATATCTGTGTTTAGGACAATTGTGATGATGATTGTGCTGTTGGTGGTGGTGATGGTAAGGATGATGATGTTGGTAGTGATGATGAGGATAGTGATGATGATGGGGGTGATGATGATGATGCTGTCAACACTGATAATGGTGATGGTGATGCTGATGCTGATGATGGTGATGGTGGTTGTAGTGGTGGTTGTGATGGTAACGAGGCTGATGATGATGGCGATGATGATCCCGATGCCAATTCTGATAGCACTGACGATGATGAACATGATGTTGACGATGATGGTGACGATGCTCCTGATGCCGACGCCCATGGCGATGCCGTTGACGATGACAGTAATGTTGCTGCTGATGATGATGATGATGGCGATGATGGTTGTGATGATGATTGCGATGCTGCTGCCGATGCCGATGTCGATGCCGATGATGATGATGATGATGATGATGATGATGATGAGTGCTGGTGAATGCTGATGACGATAGTGATGATAATGCTGATGATGATGATGATGGCGATGCTAATGCTGATGCTGATGATGGTAGGATGATGGAGACGATGCTGCTGCTGATGATGCTGGTAGCGATGTCGATGCCGATGGCGATGGCGATGGCGATGGCGGTGATGATGATGGTGATTGGCGATGCTGCTGGTGCTGCCTTTGTTGATGATGATGATGATGTTGATACTGATGATGCTTATGATCATGCTAATGGCGACGATGATGCCGATGTCGATGCCGATGGTGATGCTGATAATGCTGATGATGATGTTGCAGCTGATGATGATGATCCTGATGGCGGTGCTGATGCCGATGCCGATACCGATTGCGATGGTGGCGATGACGATGATGATGCTGCTGATGATGATGTTGATGCTGATGCTGATGACTGTGGTGGTGATGGTGATGGTGATGATGGTGGTAATGATGATGATGATGATGATGATGATGATGGTGATGATGATGATGATGATCATGCTGATGATGATGTCGGTCTTGATGTCGATGTCGGTGGCGTTGGCCATGATGATGACGATGGTGATGATACTGACGACGGCGATGGTGATGCCGATGCCGATTCATATGCATATGCGGACGCCCATGGCGATGACGATGGCGATGATGATGTTGACGATGATGATCAGATGGCGATGGTGATGCAGTTGTCGACGCCGATGCCGATGGCGATGATTATGATGAGGATAATAATGGTGATGCTGAGGGTGCTGATGATGGTGCTGCTGCTGATGATGATGGCGTCGATGCTGCTAATGCCGACGGCGATGGCGATATTGTTTATGATGATATTGATGGTGAAGATGTCGATGCCGATGACGTTAGCGATAGCCATGGTGAGGATCATGATGCTGATCATATTGATGATGATGGTATTGCTGGTGATGGTCATGATCCTGATGATGCCGATGCCGATGCCAATGCCGATCATGATGATAATGCCGATGTTGCTGATGATAATGGTGCGGATTATGGTGATGATCAAGATGATGTTGATGGTGGTGGCGATGTTGCTGGTGGCTGTGATGCTGCCGATGCCGATGTCTATGCCGATGCTGATGCCAATGGTGACGACGGCGACGACGACGACGATGATGATGGCGCTGATGTTGATGCTGATGGCGTTGATGATGCCGATGCTGAAGCCGATGGCGATGATGAATATGATGATGATGAAGGTGATGATTGTGATGTTGATTGTGGTGGTGGTATGGTGATGTATGGTGCTGATGATGACGGCGATGATGATGGTGATGATGACGATGATGGTGAGTATGATGATGATGGTGATGATGGTGATAATGATGATGTTGCTACTGTTGATGACCATGATATTGATCATGATGATGTTGATTGTGGTGGCGAGGGTGATGGTGATGATGACGATGACGATGCTGCTGATGGTGGTGGAGTGTAATGGTGATGCTGATGATGACGATGACGATAGCGATGACGATGATAATGATGATGCTTATGATGATGATGATGATGATGATGATGATGATGATGATGATGATGATGATGATGATGATGATGATGATGATGATGATGTTGCCGATCATGAGTATGCTGACGATGGCGATTACGATGATGGTGATGATGTTGCCGCTCATGATGATGCCGATCATGATGATGATGATGATGATGATGATGGTGGTGGTGATGGTACTGCTGATGATGATGATGATGGTGACGATGATGGTGATGACGTTGGCGTTGCTGTTGATGACTGGGATGATGATGGTGCTGTTGATGATGATGATGCTGATGATACAGATGATGCTGCTGATGATCATAACAATGCTGGCGTCTGCGATGACAGATATGATGATGCTGATGATTATGGTCATGATCATCGTGATGATGACGACGGTAATGATGATGATGACGACGGTAATGATGATGATGATGATGATGATGATGATGATGATGATGATGATGATGATGATGATGATGATGATGATGAGGATGTTGATGTTGATGATGATGATGATGATGATGATGATGATGATGATGATGATGATGATGAGGAGGAGGAGGAGGAGAGGAGGAGGAGGAGGAGGAGGAGGATCAGAGTTCGGGTGAGGATGAGGATGAGGATCTTGTTGAGGACGAGGACGAGGTTGAGGAGGGGGAAGAGGAGGAGGGGGAGGAGGAGGAGGAGGAAGAGGAGGAGGAAGATGAGGACCAGCAGGAGGAAGACGAGGAGGAACGTGAGGACGAGGATCAGAACGAGGAGGGCTGGAGCGATCCCTGCCGGCCCGCGGGCCAGCGCCAAGCCGGGCCTGTCCCTCTACAGGGGGAATGCTCCAAAATAGTCGAAAAATAGTCCCGGGGGCATTTTTGGATTTTTTTTTTTTGTTGTTGACATTTTGGAGTCTTTTTGGAGTATTTGGGGAGTGCTTTTGGAGCATTTCGTGGACATTTGTGGGGTATGTTTGGAGTATGTTTTGAGTATTTTGGGAGCATTTGGGGGGACATTCTGGAGTCTTTTTAGGGGCATTTTGCTCAGCACGAGGAGCAGTCTTTTTGGAGTATTTGTTGCCATTTTTGAAGTCTTCTTGGAGTATTTTTGGCGCGACCCGCTCCGCTCCGAGCCGGCTCGGCGCGCTCGGGCCCGCCCCCTGGCGCGGGCGCGCCGGGGCGCTTTCCGGCGCCGCCTGGCGGCGAGCGAGCTGCGCTGGTCGGAAGGCCACGGCCCCGGGCTCGTGGATTCCTCCGCTTCGGTTCCCGGGAGAGTAGCCATCCCCAGACCTCCTGGCGTCGTGAAAAAATCACGACGGGAGGTTTTTCGCTATTTTCGGCCTCCGGGGACCCTCGCCGGGCCTCGGGAGCGTCACAAAACGATTCAGGACGAAGAACCGGCCCCGGGGAAGGGGTCCAGACCTTTGGGGGTCGACGTTGTGAAAAAATCACGACGTCGGGGGTCTGGGTCCAAAGTTTGTAGCTACCCTGACTCCAGATCCGCCCTACTTTGGCTTTTTTTCCAACTTGCAAGTGCGGTCGGAAGGCCACGGCCCAGGGCTCCAGTCGATTTCTCCGCTTCGGCCTGGGGACGCTGGCATCGCTCGGACGTGTGCATTTTTCCTTCGGCGAGGACCATCGAGGAACATCCTTGATCATGTGGCGAAAAACCACGCACGAAACCGAGAAAACACAGGGAATGGACGTCCGAGCGATGGCGAGGGGGGCGCTGGGGTCTCCTATGGGGGCGCTGGGGTCTCATGTGGGGTCGCTGGGGTCTCCTATGGGGGCGCTGGGGTCTCATGTGGGGGCGCTGGGGTCTCATGTGGGGACGCTGGGGTCTCATGTGGGGACGCTTGGGTCTCGCATGGGGACGCTGGGGTCTCATATGGGGACCCTGGGGTCTCATATGGCGACGCTGGGGTATCATATGGGCTCGTGGATTCCTCCGCGTCGGTTCCCGTGAGAGTATCCAAAGTTTGTAGCTAGTCTCACTCATGCCGAGGTCCCCCCCCTCCTCGGGTCGGGTCTCAACTGGGAGGGGGAGGAGGAGGCGGAGGAGGAGGAGGGCAGGAGGGCAGGAGGAGGAGGAGGAGGAGGAGGCGGAGGCGGAGGAGGAGGAGGGAGGGGAGGAGGAGGAGGAGGAGAGGAGGAGGAGGAGGAGGAGGGAGAGGAGAGGAGGAGGGGGAGGGCAGAGGAGGAGGAGGGGAGGAGAGGGAGGAGGAGGAGGACATAATTAGCCTTCGGGTCTCCCATCCTGACTCTTCGGGTCGGGTCGGGCCCCGGGGCCTCCGGGGAAGAGCCGGCGGGCCCGCGAGGGCCGCGGTGCGGCGGGCTCCGAGCTCGGGCCAGGTCGGCGGGGTGTCTGGGGGCGGCAGACTCCCTGCGAGGTCCTCGAGCCGAGGGCCCCTGCAAGATCCTCGGCGGGGTATCCTCCTCCTCCTCCTCCTCCTCCTCCTCCTCCTCCTCCTCCTCCTCCTCCTCCTCCTCCTCGGGTGTCCTAGGAGCGGCAGATCCCTCAGGCGGTTCCGCCCCCCCCCCTGATGGGTATGGTCAAACGACGCGAGGATCGGGACAAAATCGGATCGGGATGACTCGAAATCTCTGAGAGTCGGCGGGCTTGGAGGACGTATTGGGCGCCGCGGCCGCTCCAGAGCGTTCCGGAACGCTCTGAGAGCGCTCCGGAACGCTCTGGAGCGATGCATCCCGATGCTAGCCATGTTTTACCGGGTGCTCCAGGCGGTTCCGCCCCCCCCTTGATGGGTGTGAGGTTCCATTCGGTTTCTGTGGCCTCCGATGCCGATGCGACTCGACTCCTCAGTGGAGGCCTGCTTCAGAGATTCGGCGTCGGGTTCTCAATGCAGGCCTCCCTTTCGATTCGGCTTCGGACTCCGACTTGGGGCCCGATCTCTCAGTGGCAGCCTACCGGCCTGCCGGTCTCCGCCGATTCGGCCCCTCCCGGCTCGGCTGCCGATGTCCGCCGATCCGATCCACTTCGATCGCCGATCCTCAGAGCGTGAATTGCCTACCCCGCTTTCGCTTCCAGGCAAAACCAAGCCATACCACGCGCCTCCTCGTCAAGCGGCCTGACCAGTACAGGCCGTAGTTTGGCATCGTTTGGTATCTCTTGGGAGCGAGGGTGGTCAAAAGAGAAGTAGGTGTGTTTTCCCCCTAGATCCGACTTGTCGATCCGATTCTGGGCTCCCCTGACGGCCGCGCAGGGCGGAGCGGTCCACGCGGCGCGGCCGTGGACCGTTCCACCGTTCGCGGCCAGGCGACCGTGTTCTACGGCGGGGCCTACACGGTCGAGGTCGGTTCGGGGAGGGTACCCTGATGTTCTTTGTGCTTGCTGGATGTTCTTTGTGCATCCTGGGGGAGGGCACCCTCGAGTGGGCTTCAGTTTGGCCTGCGGGCAGTCTCACGTGCTTGCAGGATGTCCTGTCCTAGGTCCAGCCGTAGTCGTCCTTGCGAAGCTCTTCCAGAAGGTGCACCCTAGATGTACCACTCACCCCGAAGCGGGTCTCCTCGACGACTCAAGCAGACAAGCTCCTCGACGGCCTGTTTATGCAACGGCTCTCGATTCGAGCTGGCACTCCTACAGACAGTGACCTGGTGTTTAACGGACTTGGCGGCCAAAAGGGGGGAGTGGGGGGAAGGGTCGGACCCCCCCCCTTTTGAAAGGGGTTCCCGACGACGGACCGGGAAAGGGGGGGGGGTCCCCGACGACGGATCGGGAAAAGGGGGGGAGGGGGGGAGGGCCCCCGACGACGGATCGGGGAAAAGGGGGGGGGCATCCCCCCCCCGCCCTTGGGGTCATCCAGCGGCGCGCCCTCTTAATCCGTTCCAGAGCGTTCTGGGACGCTCTCGGAGCGTTCCCGAACGCCCTGAGTAGGCCGCGCCCGATACATCCTCCACTGGTCCGCCAGATCTCAGAGCATCTCGATCCTTCCTCGCCCGAATTTGTCCTCGTCCTGGCCTCGTCTCAAATAGGGACAGGGACCTCTCCAGGAGAGGAGGAGGAGGAGGAGGAGGAGGAGGAGGAGGAGGAGGAAGGAGCGAGGAGGAGGAAGGAGGAGGAGGAGGAGGAGGAGGAGGAGGAGAAGGAGGAGGAGGAGGAGGAGGAGGAGGAGGAGAGGAGCGAGGAGGAGGAGGGGGAGGAGCCGCCTCCGACGCCCGGCGGGAGCCGCCCGGAGGCGGCGCCCGATGGCGGCCGCCAAGCGCGCGCGCACCCAGCCGCTCGCCGAGGAGCTCGCGGGGGCCCGCCCGCGAGGGGCACGGGGACGGTGGAGGAGCACGCGGGGCCGCCGCTGCCGCCCGCCGCTGCTGCTGCTGCTGCTGCTGCTGCTGCTGCTGCTGCTTCGGCTCCTTGCTCGCTCCTGTTCCTGATGACTGCTGCTGCTGCTGCTGCTTCGGCTCCTTGCTCGCTCCTGTTCCTGATGATGCCTCCTCCTCCTCCTCTTCCTTTTCCTCCTCCTTCTCCTACTCCTCCTCCTCCTCCTCCTCCTCATCATCATCATCATCATCACCCTCGACATCATCATCAGCAGCAGCAGCATCATCATTATCATCGTCATCATCATCATCATCATCATCATCATCATCATCATCATCATCATCATCATCGTCATCGTCATCGTCATCGTCATCGTCATCGTCATCGTCATCGTCATCGTCATCGTCATCATCCTCATTGTCATCATCCTCATCATCATCCTCATCCTCATCCTCATCCTCATCCTTTTCCTCCTCCTCCTCCTCCGCCTCCTCCTCCTTCTTCTCCTCCTCCTCCTCCCCTCCCTCCTCCTCCTCCTCCTCCCCCTCCCTCCTCCTCCTCCCCTCCTCCTCCTCGCTCCTCCCCCCCTTCTCCTCCTTTTCTCCTTCTCCTCCTCCCCCTCCCTCCCTCCCTCCTTCCCTCCCTCCCCTCCCTCCTCCTCCTCCTCCTTCCTCCTCCTCCTACTCTTCCTCCTTCTGCTTGTCCTCCTCCTCATTCCTCCTTCGCCTTCTCCTCCTCCTCCTCCTCCTCCTCCTCCGCCTTCTCCTCCTTTTCCTCCACCTCCTCCTCATCCTCCTTCGCCCAAGCTTACTCGTCCTCGTCCGCCGCCTTCTTGACCTCACCTCGCTAACTTCCTCCTCCGCGCCCACATCCTCCTGGCCCCCCGTTGCCCTCGTCGTCGTCCTCCTCTCCCCCCCCCCCCTGCTGCCAGCCAGGACCTGCAGAAGGGCGTCAAGGTGCTGTTCCACGGCGACCGCCGGGGCATCGTGCGGGACGCCTTTGCGCCTCTGGACCAGTTCTCCGACGGCCTCCTTCGCTCCTCCCGCTCGGCCGCGCGCAGGGGGGGTGGGGTCGGAGCCGGGGGGGGGAAGGCTTCTTCGAAACCCGCCCGCCTCTCGGAGGGCGCGAGCCTGGTCTGTGGGCTGCAGGCGCAAGGCCCGCGCTTCTAAGAAGCAGCCTCCCTCCTCCTCCGCCTCCTCCTACGCCGCCTCCTCCTCCTCCTCCTCCTCCGCCTCCTCCTCCTCCTCCCTCCGCCTCCGCCTCTCCTCCGCCTCCTCCTCCTCCTCCTCCTCCGCCTCCTCCTCCTCCTCCTCCTCCTCCTCCTCCTCCTCCTCCTCCTCCTCCTCCTCCTCCTCCCCCTCCCCCTCCCTGGGAGGCCTTCCCCCCACCCTGGTGCGCGCCGCCATCCCTCGCTCCTCCCCCGCGGAGGGGGGCCAGCCGAGGCAGCGGCAGCTGGCCTTCGGAGGTGGCCCGCGCCACCACGGCTGGACGCAGCTCGTAAGACATTGGTGCGCTTGGGCCCCCAGGAGGAGGAGGGGGGGAGGAGGAGGAGGAGGAGGAGGAGAGGAGAGGAAGGAGAGGAGGAGGAGGAGGAGGAGGAGGAGGAGGAGGAGGCTGAGAGGGGGAGGGGGAGGGGGAGGGGAGGGGGAGGGAGGGGAGGGGAGGGGGAGGGGGAGGGGGAGTAAGGAGGGGGGGGGAGGGGAGGAGGAGGAGGAGGAGGAGGAAGGAGGAGGAGGAGGAGGAGGGAGGAGGAGGATGAGGAGGAGGAGGAGGAGAGGAGGAGGGGAGGAGAGGAGGAGGAGGAGAGGAGGAGGAGGAGGAGAGAGAGGAGGAGGGGGGGAGGAGGAGGAGGAGGAGGATGTGGGGGAGGAGGAGGGGAGGAGTAGGAGGAGGAGGAGGAGGGAGGAGGAGGAGGGGAGGGGAGAGGAGAGGAGGAGAGGATGGAGGAGGGGGAGAGGAGGAGTAGGGGTCCAGGAGCCGAGGTGGGCTGCCGCTGTCTATCTGCACGCACGAGATGGGTACAGAAAGAATGGGTAGTTACAATGCCCAACCAGCAGTTCCTGCTCATTTGGACAGGACTCGCTGTCCGCGCCGCCGCGGCCTGTCTCCATTTGAGACAGAAGGCCGCCTGCCCAACAGCGGCCGCTGTTGGTTCGGGACAACATTGCTGTTGGGCATTGTGCCCATTGATTCCGTGCCCGTTTCGGGCGTCCAAAGTCTAGGCCTCCCAGATGGGGTCGAAGCAGATGGGTCGGAGGATCGTGCCGCATCGCGCCGGTGCATCGGCGACGCATCGGCGATGCAGCTCGATGCGGGGCCCGATTTTCTCCATGTTGGCGTCGCCGATGCGCCGCCGACGTCGCCGACGCATCGCCGAATGCATCGGCGATGTATCGCCGATGCATCGCGATGCGGCGCGATCCTCCGACCCCATCTGGGAGGCCTCGACGCTGGCCCCGTTCGCCCCTCTTCGGCCTCCCTCGCTGCTGCCGCGCTCCCCCTCCTGCGTTGCGCCCTGCCCGCTTCGTGCGTTGCATCTCCGTGCGCGTGGCGTGCGTGCTCGTTGCTGGCTGCTCCTGCGCCGCGCAGTCCTGAACACTGAGCACTGCTGCCTTTCCAAGGTGATCGTTTGCTTGTTCATTGATTTGCCGATCGGCGCAGGCCCTCGCACCCCCCCCCCTCCCCCCCCCATGGAGCAGATCTTGGCCGTTTTTGGCGCCTGTTTCAGGCCTGTGGAGTCTCCCCCACAGGACGCACTGCTGCAAACAGTCGCATGAAGCAGAGGTCCAGAGCCAGACCCTCCCCTCCCTCCCCCTTCGCCCAATGCTTAAACGCCGAATAAGAAAACGCTCACCTGGTCCGCTGGTCCGCTCCAGGCCTCGGTCGGGCGATTGGGCGCCAAAACGTCATTCCTTGTAGCCTGCTGTCAATTCCTTGTAGCCTTTTTCTGTCTCGGGTGATATACAGCCGCGGGGTGCTTATATCTGTCTTTGCTACTTGCTTTCCCAGCTCGCGTTCCTTTTGCTCATCTCCCTTCTGCCCTTTTTTCCCGCTGTGGCGATCCATGTTCGCTTGGAGGTGGGCTCCAAGAGCATGGCCGGACATGGATGATATTTCAGTTTTGGCCTGGAGGGCTCCCCCGGTAGCTCTTCTGACGGCGCGCGAGCTCATCTGCTCTGTCCGCTGCGTCCCCTCAGCTTTCCCCCTTCTTCTCCCCAAATAGCGCTGAGGCACAAACAAAAAAAACGCTCACAAAGCCATAGGGGCCTCCGAGGCCCACCCGAGACAAATCAAGTCGAGAACGCGACCATTATTGGAGCTCCTCTGAAGCACCAGTGGCTTTTCATTGATGCTGGCCCCTCCCGGTGCTATTTGAAGGCGTTTGGCGGGTGTCTTGGGAGCACCTTGGGGTTGATCAGGAACGGTTTATTTTGGCCTCCCAGGGGGCCATCTTCGGAAGGGGCTAAGACGAGGATAAATCCGTTCCAGAGCGTTCCGGGACGCTCTCAGAGCGTTCCAGAACGTTCTGAGAAAGCAGCGGCGCCCGAGACATCCTCCAGAACCGCTGGATCTCAGAGATCCTCGATGTATCCTCACCCGATTTTATCCTCACCCGAGTTTCTCCTCACCCGATGTATCCTCGATATGGTCCTCGCCCAATCAGCACCCCATGTTACTGAAGGGGCCCAAGGACACAAATAAATAAATACGCAAATGCAAATCTTCCACATTTGTTTTC
>CAUYUJ010003073.1:31461-41461 GCA_963575745.1 Prorocentrum cordatum | reverse complement strand
CCGCAGTCGCTGGATACGACGCGGCCCAGCACGCCATGCTCGCGAGATGCGACGTGGCGTAACCGCAGAAACACTCCACCAGGCTCGCGGGATGCGACTTGGTACCACTACGGCTACATCTACTACGACACTCCCGAATACACCTACCACGGCTATGACTACGACAAGTACCACAACTACGACGACGAGAACAATGAGCACGAGTGCCACGACCACGACCACGACGGGCGTTACGACGGCAACTTCAAATACCACCACCACCACCACAACTACAACATCTACTACTGGGGCGCTGCTTGGTGCGAGCAGGTTCCTGACGGAGGTTGGGATCGGTACCCAGCCTCATCTTACCTTTCCGGTAGGCGTTGGGATCGGTACCCAGCCGCCTACGGATTCTGTAGTATCTGGGATCGGTGCCCAAACGCAGCAACAGCTAGGGAACACTGGGATCGGAACCCAGAAACAGTCTACAGGTCAGCCCGGGATCGGCACCCGGCGCAAGATCACAGAGTACATCATGGAACACTTCATGCTCATCAAGTTCATCATCCTGTTCATTGTCTTTGCATCCGTTATCGCATACATGTATAACGACATGCGGGAAAGCAGGGGTCCGCCAGTGTGGGGCCCCCACATGCAGGACAGGTACCCATTTCGAGACTGGACTCGCGACGTTATGCTGTGGAGTATTCGGGAAGACCTCCCCGAAGCTCGAAAAGCAGCGTGGGTTGCGACAAATCTCCGTGGGGGCGCCAAGAACTTGATGAACACCATGCCGCCCCAGGCATTTATCCACGGTGGACAAATAAATGGCGTGCAAGTTGGTGCAATGACATTTCTCTTACATTCGTTGTCAGAACGGTACGGTCCACTAGGAGAGGAAACGCGGATGAAGGCCAGCAAGGCCCTCCTTAGGTTCCAGGAGGAGCCCCGGGAGAGAATCGACGACTTGCTCACGAGATTCGACATCGTCCGGCACAGGGCGGAATCCGACGGAGGTCTCGCCATCAACATCCAAACGACCGCCGAGATCTTATTGCAGGCGTGCATGTTGAGCGAGGAGCAGTTGATGCGACTCTTGGAGCCCACCAACGGTTTGACACCTTCCACAGAGCAGCAATACGTGGAACTATGCACTCGTTTACGTCGAATGGGACATATCGTGGAGGGAGCTCCTGATAATATAGCCTCCCAGCTCCGGAACGACAGGGGGCGCTCGCACACATACTTCGGAGCACAAGGCTCAGAACCTCCACGAGCACAGCACGAACAACAAGATGAACCAAACATGACCTATATGATGAATGGGCCCACGTACCAAGAGCAAGACCCGTTCACACTCACAGAGCACATGTATTACGGCGACGGCAACGACGACGAAATGGACAGCGGCACGGACTCGGACACAGTAAGTAGTTTGGGTAACACTCCACACCCTGAGCCCACAGGCCCTCCGGAACGCCATGGCCAAGATATCTTCTGGGCCTACCAAATGGCCAAATCCAGGTGGCGCCAATACGCCGGCAAGGCTACTAGGAAAGTGCGCCGTTTCGTTAGGAAGAAAGGAAAAGGGAAGGGCAAAGGAAAACTGCCAAACCATGGCAAGACGTCTGTAAACGCATTTCTCGCCAATGCCCATCATGCGGGCAATCTCGGCAGCATCTTCCTGAGCAAGGGCAAAGGCAAGGGGAAACGCGCAAAAAGCAGCGGTCTCGGTTTCGGCCGCCGCAAGAACCCAAAAGACCGCAATGGAGTGACCATGAAGTGCCATGGATGCGGCAGCGACGAACACTTAGTCAAGGACTGCCCGCGCCAGTCTTCCCCGACGTTGTTGACAGGACCGCCACAACGGAGTGACGGCGCCGTGGGCTACGGCGGCAGCAGCGGCAGCGGGGCGAACAACTGGTACGGCTTGGTTGAGGGATCGGTACCCTCTCCACCTCCACCCGTCGACTTCGAAAACGGCCCGCTGGCAGGCCTCATCCCTGAGGTCAGCAGTGCAGCAACCCACGTGTTGATGATCGGACCTGCGACGACCCCGCAGGGCTCGGACCAGTCAGAAGGCTACGAGTCGGCAACTTCGCAACAAGGCTTCGCAGGCAGCCCTGGGGCAGCGTCTGCCGGCGCTGCTGCTCCAGCTGCGCGCCCAGGGCCGCGCGCGCAACCCGTCCAGGCACCGAACATCGTCCGAGCAGGCGACCTCTCGTATTGGATTCGCACCCTCAACCTTGGACCCTGGACAACGCGAGGCCACCGTTCACCAGCACGAGGTGGAGACTTGGATGGCCACGCCAGAGTGGGAACGCCCAGCTCCCGCAGTTGGCCTCGCCGCAGCGCCGATGCGGAACATGAGCGATGAGCAGGAGCAGATGCTGAGCAGCTTGAGGATGGTGCAGGAGTACGCTGAGGAGCAGAGGAGGATCAAGGAGATGAAGGGTAGGAGGAGGCCCCCACGCCCAACTGACCCGCTACCAGACATGCCGGCAGAGTTGGCATCGATGCAGGATAATTTGCGAGCTCGCCAGTCCCTCGGCCAGGACTACCTTGGTGATAACTCGCAGTGCTCTTTCTGCTTGATGGATTTTGGGCACGGGGAGGTCGTGACTCGTCTTACTTGCAGGCACCTCTTCCACAGCGAGTGTTTGCAGGACTATGCTGCCGACGGCCAGCGTCGCACGCAAGAGGCACACAGGAATGGCGTGGAACCACCAAATCCCGAATGCCCGAACTGCCGCGGATCAGCCAGGATTGCATCCAGGTTCAGATTCATCGGCCCACAGGAGTCCACTACCTCAGCAGCCTCATCCGGGCCAGCACCGCGACCAGGCGGAGCGGCTCCAACGTTGCCATGGACACCGGCCGGGGACGTCCCGCAGCCACGAGGATACTATCATGCCAAGACCGCTCTGGCGAACGGATCGCCCGCACTCCTCGTGGACATCGGTGCATGGACAAACGTTGGAGGCGCCGATCGTGGCCGGGAGGCGGCTCAAGCAGCCCTCAACGCAGGCTACGAGCCGAAACAGACCAAGTTACATTGCCCCCTGGAGATCCAAGGCGTCGGCCACGGCACGCAGAAGGGCGAGTGCAAGGCCACCGTCCCCGTAGCACTCATGACGGAAGATGGTGTCGCCACGATGTTCAATTACGAGGTCCCTCTCATCGACAAGAGCCCCAAAAACGGCATGGGCCACCAGCTCCCACTGATCGTAGGCCTCAGGTCGTTGAAGGACAAGCGTGCTGTCCTGGAGCTGGAGGACGGCAAGGAGATGATGACCTTTCCAGGCCCTGGGGGCTATACTATTCAGTGGAGCCCCGGCACGGTGAGAATCCCTATGGAGCAGGGTCTGTCTGGGCATCTGATGGTAGGTTGCGCTCATTACGACAAGCTGCCCAAAGCAAAGGGTGGCGTCGAAACGGCCGTCCCTACGCTGCACGTTGTACCAGGACAGCAAAAGACAACAGCGACAACACCACCAGCACCTAAGCGGGATCGGCCCCCGCAAGGTGCAACCCAGCGCCAGTGACTAGGGACAGGCGGCAAGACGCCCTCAAAGGCCGCTTGTTCGCAGACGGAGGGCACAGGCGATCCGCCCAAAGTTGGCGGTGGCAATCTCGAGACTATTAGTTGGACTATCGTTATTGAGACGGAGTGTGGTATCAGTACTGTGCTCACATCTTTGGGCTATCGTGTGCAACGTCACAACCACATGGCCGTGAATACAGGAAGTACCGGCGATATCTCCAGCATGATCAAGAGCAACAAGGTCAACCTCTTCATATCTCAATACCCCATTGTGGGCTTCAACGTACCTCACTACAAATGGTATGCACATATCACACAATTACTAAACTGGGCTAGGCTATGCAAGCAACATGCTATACATTACCTTATCTTCGGCTTCCAGGGCAGAAAATGGGACGACCCGCAAATCCAGAGCGCCATCACGGATGGGACGTTGCAGTTTTCTTACCATCGTCTATGCTACATGGGTATCAAAATCGATCTTGGTGTAGCGGGTCCAAGCCGTACTTGTGTCCGGGTGGCATCAACCATGCGTTTACCGAGCCACTCGTGTAGGTGCACCGTTAAGCAGGACGACCATGCCAACGACATCATGACGAAGGCGACCGGCACGATGTCTCGGCATATAACCACCGCGCTGGTCAAAGCAGCGAAATATATCCTCGAGGAGATGTTTAACAGGCAGGGTACCTGCACTGGCTCTTCCCTTCCCGACTCGACGTCCTTTCCTAATTTTTCTAAATCCCCAACGTCTTCTCAGTATTATGGAGCGCCCGACTGTGAAGCAGACTCGTTTAGGAAATTCAGTGGTGCAGCGTACCTTCCCTCATCAACTTCTTCTCCATCACCTTCTCCTTCATCATCTTCTCCGTCGCCGGCGCACGCGTACCCCACAGAGGAGCGCGTAAGACAGAAAGCACGACTCCAAGCTATGAAAGAACGTGGGGAGACGCCAAACAAACGAAAATTCACCATCGAAGAGCATTACGACGACTGCGGAGAAGATCTCCGTGGACTTGGCACGGATTATGCGGCCCTGGGAGCGGACTACTTCGTCGAGCTCTGCGACTTTGGCGGCTCGCAGGGCGACCTGGGCATAGGCAGCTCTTACGTTACGACGGTGGATCGGCACCACCCTGGTTACAAGCAGAACGTTACGACGGTGGATCGGCACCATCCTGGCGACAAGCAGTGCGTTACGACGGCGGATCGGTACCGCCACTGCCGGGTGGACGCCGGCGCGTCGCACCCTGTTGCGGCGACGTACACGACCTACGTTGCAGACGACCTCTTCGAGACGCATGCGGAATCCACATCTTTAGCACTATGGTTCCTGGTGGGGCCAGAGGGGGAAGCGACGGATTTTCAGCATCCCCGCCCCAACCTCCGAGTATGCAGCAGTTTTGAGGAGTTCGTATTCCTTTCTTCTCAACATGATGACCGGGACGACCTAGTAGAATTCTGCGGAGGTCAGGCGCAGGTCTCTGCGGTGTGCGCCCGGAGACGTCTCCATACAGGTGGTTACTTCGACGTGCTGTCTGGGGTCGACCTGGATAGCAGTAGGGACCAGGAGCTGGCCATGCAGTACTTGCGTGAGCGACGCCCCATCGTCGCCATCGTCAGCTCTAATTGGAAGGAACCGTGCACGTCCTGCGCCTCACACGGTCGTTTCTGCGGCCACGTTGCGTTACACCAGGTACGACAACGACAGCGGCACGACGACGACAGCTCGTTCTTGAGTGGGCAGCCGGTTACCACCACATTGTACGACGAGTTACCTTGGCCAACCGTGTTGGCCGACGCATCTGTTAACACGCTTGTTATCCACGAGTCTGCTACAGGTGCAGTTGGACGATGTGGCGTGCCCGCCAAGAAGATCACGCAGATGACATCCAACGATGTTTTACTTCTACGTCCACTGGTTAACTTTCAATGCGATGGGAAACACGAGCACGACCAAGCAACAGTTGAGCCATCAGCAAAACATCGACTATGGACGTGGACCCTGGCCGGCACTATCAGCGATGGTATCTTACTAGTGGTACGGCGGGCCAGGCAGAGGTCCGCAGGCCTCAGGGAGCACACGGAAGGACCATGTGCCGCGGCTGTTGCTCTTACGGCCGACGTGTGTGGACAGGCCCAAGACCTCCCAGGCAGATACGATCACCCTGAAGATCTGTATCCGGCATCTTCGGCGGCAGCTGCTGGTTATTGCCCTGGCTGCCGGGGCAAACGCAAAATGACGGATCCGATACACAATCGAATTCCTGGCCAATGCAAGTATCCGGACGTAGAGCCCAAAGAGTACAGCTGCTTAGGTTGCCGTCAGAGGCAGCCCGCTGAGCACAGCAACCACACGTACATGCCTGACGAATGCAGGTACGGCCCAGGGGGAGACTTAGAAGATGTTGACCGCCGTTTCTTGGGTCACCGCCGCCAGGGCGCGGCCCCCCGGGAGCCGTCCGCCAGGCCGGCCACGAACCCAGTCGCCGACGCTCAGCCACAACTGGCCGACGGCACTGACCTTGCAGCTGACGACGAACAGCAAGCCCGCAACATGGAGGCCATGAGCATGGAGGACAAGGCGCCAGCTGCAGGATCGGCACCTGCGCTGGCCCCAGCGGGATCGGCACCCGCATCGTCCTCGGCGGGATCGGCACCCGCAGCCGCACCAGAGCCCGGAGTGGCCCGAGCGGGATCGGAACCCGCTGACGTAAGACGAGCACGAGACGTCCCTCGACCACCACAGCACCAGAGAGCACGATACCCGGAGCAAGCCGACGGCCCAGAGAGGCCGCGCGACTGGACTCGATTCGACATTGGATCCAGCTTGGCTGTGTTACGGCATGGCTCCCATGCAGCATGCCTTAGGGAGCTACGTAAACTACATCTGCGATGGTGGCATATAAAGCAAAAGCCGTTCCACGACATATTGGCGGCAGTTGGACTACCACAGAAAATATGGGATATGAGCGCCGATGTTGTTAAGACGTGCCGCGAGTGCCGTCAGTGGGAGGAGCCCGGCGACGCCACTCAGACCACGAGTTTTCTGGCAGACCGGTTTAACCAACGTGTCGAAAGTGATATCCTCTTCGTCCTCCAGTTTATGATCTACCACTTGGTTGATAAATGCTGCAGGTTTCATGCAGGTGAGGTCGTGGACGACAAGACCGAGTCCACCCTGTTACAGGCGCTGTGGACAGCGTGGATTGGCATCCACGGCCCTATGGAACAATCGGTTGTTGACGGAGAGGGCGGTCTCAACAGCGACCGGGCCAAGGCCACGCTCAAGGCTGAAGGCATTCAGCTGATCACCAGAGCTCCCGGGCAGCACGCCCACACAGCAGAACGATCTGGCCAGATGCTCCGGCTCGTGATCCACCTGATCGTAGAGCAGATGGTCAAGGAGGGCATCACCTTACCCATCAAGATCGTCGTGAGCCAGGCGTTCTTTGTCATGAATGCCATTTACGGGAAGAACGGTTGCACTTCTTATCAGTGCGTTTATGGCCGGCAGCCCCCTATGCTGCCTCCGATCCCCGGCACGGGCTCCACAGACAGCGCCGACGGACGACAGGAGCAGAGGGCCCGACAGATCGCTATCAACTCGTTTGTGCAGGCTTCCGCCCTAGCTCAGACGAGACGGGCTTTGTCTGGCAAGTCGAGCAGTAGCGGACAGTGCATGTACCAGCCAGGTGACTACGTCGACTACTACCGGCGGAACGCCGATAAAGACACGTCTGGCTGGAGAGGTCCAGTCAAAGTCGTTGAAAACCAACCTGACAAAGGAGGAGTATTATGTCGTATCAACAACAGAGACCAGCCGTGCAGGTATCAGGACGTACGTCACACCTTACACCTGACCTTCCTCACGCAGTTGGTGCACTTCAGTGGCAAGGACGACCGCGCGCGATCAAAGGTGTTGGCAATCGTGCTCAATCGCGCCGAAGCCCTACGAGGCGCGCAGCAACTTGTGGGAGCGCTCTACGACACGCAGACGGCACGATGGACATCTTCCGCAGCTCTGCGACAAGACCGGCGGTTTGCAGCAGCCTTGCATTATGTCGTCACGAACTTGTTCTGCCTAGAGCGTGTCATGGCTGTCAGGTTATCGCAAGGGGTGCAACGACTATCGAAACTTACAGGGGCCGATTGTTGTTACCTCTATGTTTGGCAGCCGGGCGACTTCAATAATGTCCACATTATCGAGCATGGTAACGACCGCATCAACCTTTACCACATCATCGGCGATTCTTGGAAAGATTATGTGTGCTTGCAGGTCTTTCTTTACTGTGATGGTGGACGTTCTTTGGGGAACGCTTTGAATGACACAGCTTCGGACGATCTGTTCCCACATGGCTGTCACGACATGCATCGCGAGCAGGCTTGCGAGGAAGCGGGATCGGCACCCGCCCGTCGCACAGCAGCTCTCGAGGTGATCCCGGAGGGCGAAAACGAGTCAGACGCCCATCCGGAATCTGAAGCACTCGCAGTGCTCCACGCGTACTTCCAGACCGACGCAGACGGCAAGTACGACGCCTCACTGCGTGAGGCGGCGCTCCACATCTACATGTACGGCGATAGCGAATCATCGACATCATCATCGTCACCGTCATCCGTAGCAACATCCACCAACAGTTTTGCAATGGACGATCTTGTTCATGTTCACTCTGCGCATGTGCATCCAGCGTACTTTTTGCAGGAGGATGTTAGCACGTACCAGCATTACCTCACAGCCGGATTGCCCGTGAATGCCTATATGACCCACAGCCAGATCGACCAGAGCGGCAACCGCGGCGTCGAGATGTACCTCTCGAAGGAGTTGTCCAAGCTGTCATTGGACCGCCCGTTCCAGGAGGACGAGTTCGTCTCGATTCTGATTTACGTCGCCGGCCCGTCGCGCAAGGCAGTGGTTACTGACCAGGACGTTCTGACGAAGGACGAGCTGAAGAAATGCCACGCCGAGGTCCGGGCAGCAATCCTGGAGGAGCTCAAAATATGGATCTCTTACCAAGCATTCCAACGAGCTCCGAGAACACATGGCGGACAAGTCATCATGTCCAGTAGGTTTGTTGCTAAATGGAAGTGGGTGCAGAAGGATGACGGTTCCTGGACGCGAATCATCCGAATGAGGTTGTGTTTGAGAGGCTTTGAATATTATTTCGCGTACGAGCGTGAAAACTATTCAGGCACAGCCTCGCGGCAATCCCAACGTCTCATCAACAGTGAGACCGCCTGCAGGCCGACTTGGGTGCTCGCCACGATCGACATCGAGAAGGCTTTTCTGCAAGGCCTCACGACTGCAGAAGTCGCGGCGTGTACCGGCGAGGAGCAGGAGGTGACCCACTTCACTTTGCCGCCTGGGGCTGCGGCTATACTCCGGCTCATCCCCGGGTATGAAACTTATGACGAACATGCCGAGGTGCTCTTGGCGCTGAAGGCCGCCACTGGCACGAAAGGAACACCGCGTGCTTTTAGCCTCAAACTCGCCCGGGTCACGCGCAGCCCACCTTTGAATTTGAAGCCTATCTCCAGAGACCCTGAGCTCGAGGTGGGGCACAACTCTGACGGTGAGCTCCACATCATGTGCGGCAAGCACGTGGACGATCTCAAGGTGGGTGGTGAGAGCCATATGGTGCAGAAGCTGCGCACTTCTTTGGAGGCAGTGTTCGGAAAACTCAAGTTCAGCCTTAAGAAGTATACCAACGTCGGTACTCGACACGTGCAGCACGAAGACGGCACCGTTGAGACCGACCAGACAGAGTACGTGAACGCCATCCAGACCATCCCGCCGGAAGTGTACAGCGGGAAGCGTGGCGACGAGAAGTGCACTGAGCAGCAGATGTCTATGTTGTGGTCCTTGGTGGGTGCTCTTGGTTACGCCATGATCACACAGGTTCACATGCTTGTGCACGTTGTTTCACTGCAGCGACAGCAACGTGATGCTTCGATCATTAATTTGCGGCGCGCCAACGCTCTTGTTCGCCACATGCAGCGGTACCCGCGGACCTTGCGGTACAGAGCCATGCAGTGCAGTAGACAGCTGCAGGCATTCTCAGACAGTGGTTTTCGCAAGGAAGAAGACAAAGGCTACGGCATGAGAGGTGCCAACTTCCTCCGTGTTGACGTGGACCCGACTGGTGCGCAGGTGTGCCATCTGATCGACGCCCAGTGTCGCAGCCACAGGCGGGTCACGAGGAACACCTTCAGCAGCGAGCTGTTTGCTGGATGTGACGCTGTCGATGATCTCATGAGTCACTGTTTGGCACTGCACGAGATCACCCAGGGACCCCAATCGAAGCAGCACGCTTTGACCATGGTTGAACATGGCCGCTTGGTTTTCGATGCAATTTTGGTTATCGACGCCATGTCAGTCTTCCAGGCGGCGTCCGCGATCGTCATCAAGGAGCCTGCTGAGAAGGGCTTGCTGCCGCACCTGCAGTACTTGAGGGAAAAGCTGGACATGAAGCAGTT